>JAOSBP010000002.1:14257756-14268621 GCA_027563825.1 Erythroxylum mucronatum | reverse complement strand
CTTATTTAATCTATTATAAACATGTACCCACCTTGAAATTCCTTGCTTGTAACTTGACTCAACATGCTTCCCCTCTTGCTCCTCTTGATTCCTCTTTCCTCCAATAATGCCCTTCATCAACATTCACAAAATCTCCAAATCAAAGACATTTCAATTGAGAAACCCTAAACACAATATCACCAAATTGATCTTAGAAAACTCATACCCATACCATTCTTAAGCTATCTAAACCAAAACCTTTCCAAAATCCAAAGATTTTAAACATCCCACTTACCTTGGTCTTTCACCAATCAATGAATTTCTTGGCTTGGATGGAAGCTTTCATCACCCTCCACGTTTTTCTCTTCTTGAGCACCATGAAAATCACTCTTGAAGACCTTGAAAGATCAAAACCTAACTCCTCTTTCTTCTTTCTCCTTTTCCTCCACCGATTCTCCCTCTCCTTTCTCTCTTTTCTCTTTTGTTTTTCCCCCAATTTCGTGCCTCCCTTTCCTTTAAATGTAAGCCCCACCATTTAATGAATGGAAAAAGACCCTTATGCCCTTATATAATAGCCTTGTAACTTAGAAACTTAAGTGGCTTGACCAATTTGCCCCTCATGTAATCTTACCACCTTAATTTAATTAATCAATGTCATATGGTCTTACTCAAATTAATATGATAATTGACTCCCATTAACATGCTAATTAATTTCCACAAAAATAGAATAATTAATCTATCATACCTCAAAATTCATTTAAATCATGCTTAGCTTCTTCCCAAAATCAAGTCCTTTTTAAATCATGCAATTGAAGGAATTTGCTTGCACTTCCTTCTAGAGAAATGTTCTTCATTGTCTTAATCTTCTAATGACATCAAAAATCATTCCATTTGGTTTCATAGTCCGAAATTTATACACAAAACATTTTTGGACTGTTCATATCCAAAAATAATATTATGTGCTCAACTTTCATCTAAAAATTGACTTTCTTAGAGATTGAATCAAAACTTGATTTCATCATAAAATTTGTAGCCTTATCTCTCTAGTTTAATCCAAATCAAAAATCATCTCATTTGGATAACTAGAGATCGAGTTATGGCTAAAACACCAGACCATGCTCAATGACCCTATACATTTTCCAGCTTTTAACTTCCAACATATCACATACAACAGTTCTAACTTCCAAGAAAGGTTTGGGGCCCGATAATGAGCCATAGGATTTCCTATCTACCTAGTTATAATAAGAGTACTACACCTTTTATAACTATCCACTCTGATGTTTGGGGACCTGCTCAAATCCCTACATTATTTGGTGCTTGTTATTTTGTGATATTTATTGATAAGTGTACTCGTATGATTTGGATCTCTCTTCTGCAAAACAAGGGCAATGTTTGTTCTGTTTTTCAGGGTTTGTATCGAATGGTGACTTCTCAGTATCAATGCCAAATTCAAATTCTTCAATCTGAAAATGGTGGGGAGTATATAAATTCTAACATGGAGATTTTTTGTCAAGAGAATGGTATTCGACACCAAACTTCGTGTACTGGTACACCACAACAAAACGGTTTGGCAGAACAAAAGAATCGCCAAATTCTTGAGGTTTTTCGAGCTTTCTTATTTGGAATGAAAGTGCCTCGAAAGTATTGGGGCGAAGTTGTTCGCTCTGCTGCATATCTTATTAATCGGACGCCATTGGGAGTCATTGATTTCAAAACACCACATCAAAAACTCCACGAACTTGTCTCCACACCAATTGGTCCAAATCTTGAACTACTTGTGTTTGGTTGTACTACATATGTACACCAGGTTACAGGTAAACTAGATCCATGAGCTATCCGTTGCATATTTTTTGGATACGCAGATTTCAAAAAAGGATATCGGTGCTATGATCCTAATGAAAACAAAATGTATGTGACCCGAGATGTTCCATTCCATGAAGATATTCCTTTTTTGTTGGTCATGAGTGCTCTCTTCAGGGGGAGACAACACTTAATTTAGGTGAAGACAACACTTATGAATTTTTCCAAGAACAAGCAAAATTTGATATACAACCAAATGTTGAACTTTCAAATATCAATACACATCCTGAGAGTGTTGATGGCACTCATGAGAATCAAGATAGTACAATTTCCCAAGTCACACCAACGGCTATAGAAATTTCGAATGTGTCTCCTTAGGTAACATCATTACCTTCATCTCCTTTAATACATGATTCAACTCCTCTTAAAGCTGAACCAAGATATCCGATTAGGATAAACAGAGGAATTCCAAAAATTTAATATGATCCTGATTTTAAAGCTAAGACTAAATACCCTATTAACAATTATACCTCCTCTCATCGTTTGTCAAAGTCTCATACACTTATTGTAAATCAATTATCTCCTGTATCTATTCCAAGTAATGTGCAGGAAGCATTGATGGATTCAAAATGGAAGAAAGCTATGAATGATGAAATGGAAGCCTTCCAGAAAAATCACACATGGGAACTTGTATCGCTACCTTTAGGGAAGAAAACAGTAAGGTGCAGGAGGATTTTTACAGTCAAACTCAATCTAAATGGAACCATAGATTGCTACAAGGCAAGACTTGTTGTTAAAAGGTACACACAGAAGTATGGAATTGATTATGGGGATACATTTGCTCTTGTAGCAAAAATAAATACCATATGAGTTCTTATTTCCATCGCAGTAAATCAAGATTGGCCGCTGTGACAATTTGATTTTAAAAATGCATTTCTTAATGGAACTTTGGAAGAAGAAGTATACATGGATCCTCCTCCGGGCATAAACTGTAGTGGCAAAGCATGTAGACTAAAAAGGGACTTATACAAATTAAAGCAATCCCCTTAAGCATGGTTTGGAAGGTGCTCAACTTTCATGAAGAACATTGGGTATAAACAAAGTGATGCTGATCATACTCTCTTCATCAAACAAAAGTTAAAAAAAGGTGACTACTCTTATTGTGTATGTTGACAATATGGTTGTTATAGGAAATGACTCAAATGAGATAGCTACCATCCAAGAAAGCCTTGCGACTGAGTTTGAACTTAAAGATCTTGGACACTTGAAATATTTGTTAGGCATTGAAGTTACAAGATCGAGCAACGGAATATCTCTTTATCAGCGAAAGTATGTGCTAGATTTACTAGCAGAAACCGGAATGCTTAACTATAAACCCGTTGAAACTCCCATTGAGATGAATCACAAGTTAGTCGTTCAACAAGACCAAATTCCAACCAACAAGGAGAGGTATCAAAGATTAGTTGGGAGGCTAATATACTTATCACATACACGTCCTGACATTGCATACACATCCTGACATTGCATATGGAGGTTGTTTATCGGATCCTGTGATACCTAAAATCTTCTCCAGGAATAAGATTATTTTTTGCTAAAAATAGAGATCAAGAAATCAAGGGATATACAGATGCGGATTAGGCTGGAAGTCAAACTG
This sequence comes from Erythroxylum mucronatum, assembly GCA_027563825.1. Lineage (NCBI taxonomy): Eukaryota > Viridiplantae > Streptophyta > Magnoliopsida > Malpighiales > Erythroxylaceae > Erythroxylum > Erythroxylum mucronatum. Next base: position 14,265,188 of record JAOSBP010000002.1, on the reverse strand, counting down.
ATAGAAAGTCTACATCAGGGTGTTTGTTGGAAGTAACTTGGTTACATGGCAAAGTAAAAAGCAAAAGGTTGTAGCAAGATCAAGTGCAAAGGTAGAATTTCGTGGAATGGCACAAGGTATCTGTGAATTGCTATGGATAAAACGTAGTTTACATGATCTTGGTATATATCTGCCAAAACCTATGAAGTTATTATGTGATAACAAGGCAGCCATAGCAATTGCAAATAATCATGTTCAACATGATAGAACCAAACATGTGGAAGTTGATCGGCACTTCATCAAAGATGATCTTGACAAAGGTACAATTAGTGTTCCGTTTGTCACATCAAAAGATCAACTAGCAGATGTTCTAACAAAAGCAGTATCTGGAAAAGATTTTCAAAGCTCACTTAACAAGATGGGAATGATTGACATATATTCACCAACTTAAAGGGGAGTGTTGGCGTGAACAATCTAAGGGAGGAAAATCTGTTGTCAACTTTAACAGATTATGTAAATGATTTGTTTACTTATTTGTAATTAATTGTCTTACGTTTAGGCTATAAGATAGGATTTTGTTGTATAACAATTAGTATAAATATTTAGACTGTAATCGCTTGAAAATAATATACATAATTGTTCTCCATTACTTTTTCTACAAAAAGCACCCGTTGTAGAGTAAGCCACGAAATAAAATTGTGTTCTTGACTGATGTTTTCTTATTGAATAAACTGAGATACTCTAACTTTCTTTTGTTATTATTCCTGGAGATATTTAGATATGTAATTGAATTCCTTTCACTGCGATGTTGCTCAACATTTTCAATTCGGCAAGAAATTGAAGATGCTGAAATTATTGTAAATGGTATAAATTAAAACAAAAATTTCACAAGGTGATGTAGTTTTTAGTTTTAGTAGGATGCTAGGATTTTTTATTTCATGTACGCTAGGTGACCAATAACATAGAGCACACACACATGGATATATATATATATATATGGTAAAACATATGGATTTGTAGAATCTATCTTTTCTTTAAGCCATGCCTTTATAAGTCATTTTATACATAAACAATTAATAATACATAACTAATTTTATCAAATATCTTTAATAAAGAACTAATAGTATTCGCTGGTCAAATCACTGATAGAATCAACTAATAGCTAATGTAATCTGTTGATTGCCGAACTGTTACTATTCGTGCCTCTTTTTACTACCACCTACCGATAATAATCTAAAGACCATGTCTCTTTATCGCTAATCTTGACATTGACACTATCTAGGATAATCTTGAACCTTTTTATAGATAATGCCATCCATTAAAGAATTTTTATTAACATCACCAAAAAAGGAAAGCGTCTCAATTATGTTCATTTCTTTTATTATGTTGCTATGTGCCAAATAACTAGCTATGTGGGGAGGAAAGAAGCATTTGTATTCAGCTACAAAGTTTATTGGTATTTTCTCCATCATAATTATTGTGAAGTATATATCGATTTGAACTGAAATCTTGGAATAAGCTAATCATATACATCTATTAAACTTTATACGAAAAAATCATAGAATTGAGGAAGTTTATGTCTCGCCATTGCTAATACTGCATAGTTGTATTTTTGCCACACACTAAACTTTTCTAAACTCTATAAACTCACTTTAGATAGTATATGTGTGTGAGCAAGGAGGATGGCGACCTTAGTGTCCTCAGCTGGCCTTATAAAGGCGACCTTCCATCAAGCTTGCCCATATAACTCGGAAACGGCTACTTGGAATCTACAAAGCATGAACGTTACCAATGCCCTAGTGAACATTACCAAAGCTTTGGTGAAACTATTCTAGTGAACATTACCAATGCTTTGGTGAAATTGTTGGACAAATCGATCAAATTTACGCTCTCCCACTTAGTCTAACGGTCAACGTGGTAACTATATCCAAGTCTTACTTTATTGAAAGTAGAATATATAAATTTTGGCAATAATTTCTCTACCAAGTGAGCAGTATCTTCTATATATTACAATGTACAATATTTCCTAACCTGATGGTAGCCTTTATTTAAGAGTAAACCCTACGATTACTCTTGGTCAAAATATATGATCTTTCTCAAACAAATATGTTCATAAAAAAAGAGAGAATCATATAAAAATGAATTTCTCTATTGGAATGTACAATAAATATTACATAGAGGGGCCGCCTAATCTCATATTTACAACATGACCCTTGAATTTTATTGGAGGCATGCCTTTTGTTAAGGGATCTACAATCATCAATTCATTACTAATTTGTTCAATAGCAACTTTCTTTTCCTTAGCCAGTTCTTTAATGGCTAGGTACTTGATGTTCATATGTTTAGTTGGACTTCCACTCTTATTGTTCTTAGCCAAGAATATAGTCGTTAAATTGTCACTCTATATCTATTAGCATTTGATGTAGCCTTAAAGCAGGACACTAACATAGCTTCTGTAGTCAAGGAAGCAAATGAAGGTTTGCTTGGCATTCCTTTCGCAAGCTAGTATAAAGATATAGCCTGATATTGCTTTTTATGCATCAATGCAACTATTATTCACTCCTCTTCGCATTATAGAATTTGTGATTTGTTCCTCTGTCGAACACCATTCTCTGTTGTATACCATTCTTCGCCCCTTTTTGCATGACAAATTTTATCACACAAGTCTTCTCTATCACATTATGGAAATTGTGATTTTGAAGGATAGAGCACTAAAAGAAAAAGGTGTGTCTTGTTTATACTTTTATTGTGTTTTCTAATTTTTTATACTAAAGTTACTTTTTTCATTTTTGTTTTTATGTTTTTTAGTTCATTACAGGGAAACCAAGAAGTTCTTAATATGTGTTTGGCTTATGAATTATGTTTGGAATATAATGCTCTTAGATAGTTATTGATTTATCCTTCTACATGTGCTTAGGTTATTTGGCTTAGTGCTTAAACTTTGCACAAATTGAAAATATTTTTGTGAAGATTTTTTCTAATATTTTACCATGCTCCAAAATTAGGATTGAGAGGATTACCATACTCAAGTTCTGACCTTTCTTTGTTGTGTATATGTTTGCACTAGCTAAACTAGTAGCTGTAGTGAGTGTTTTACAACAAAAGACAAGTTGTTTGTCCCTTACCTTTGGGTAATTGTAACTTTGTATATTTTGTTGAATTTAATTCTCAATTATTCTTTGGGTTGAATTCAATTCTCAATTCCTCTTTAAAAGTAAATATATCAGAATTATGATGTCAACCATATATTGATGTTCACTTGATTTCTTTAAGATAAGATATCACCATATAACAATGAAAAGCAAATGTCAAGTATATACATGTCAGAAGGTAGTTAATGTCAAGTATAAACATTTGTTTTAACATATAGACTCCGTGGAAATTTTTTGTAATTTTACTTCTGAGTATAAACCAATATTTATTTAAGGGATGAATCCCTTTTAATAGCCCTAGTCATTTGAACCAAATTTTATATGGGAATTAAGTATCTTTTTTATTCTTCTCTTCATTGTTTCCAATTGTCCCTAATTGAGATTGCTTAGTTTTTTCTTTCTCCTTTTTCTTCTTAGAATATGTATCATTTTTAAATATTTATTTGTAACTTTAATTCAGTATAAACATTTTCCACTAGGCAAAAATCCCCTTTGATGGAAATTATCATTTCAATTCTTCACTCTTTGTCATCTTCTATTATTCTTCCTTATTATGTTTTTGTAATTAACCCCTTATATTATTGTAGTGACTTGAATATAATTTATTTAGTTGTGCTTTTGTATTTAAACGTATAACATTTACTTTACTCAGTCACATTTTCCTCTAGCTTATCTTATTTAGTCTAAGCTTTTTTACATATTTCCATTTACAACCCTCTTTTTAAGTATTATGTTACATGTCATTGTTAAAAATGCCCAACATTTTACAGATGTTGGTAAATTTTGAATTTTATTATGGTAGAGTATTGGAAAGACATGATAACAAGTATATTGGGCAAGATTAAAAGGAAGAAGGATATGGGTTTGATGAAGTTAGCATGCTAGTCCTAAAAGGAGTTTCTGAAGATAAAGGACATAGATATTTGCATATTTCTTAACGAGTCGATGAGAAGTTTGAAGGAGTTAAGCTTACACCATAATAAGGACATGTTGGATATGCTCCAACAAACAGATGATTTGAATTATCACAATGTTGAATCTACTACAAGCATGGTTATGAGCATCCTTCAACATGTGATCTTCCTTCTTGTCTTTTTGTGTCTTTGGAATAATAACCTTCTTCATTGCAACCTTTTGACTAGCACTAACCCCATTGACAATATTATCTTATTCAAACCAACTATCTACAATCGTGTCACATCTCTTCTCATTTGTTCTCGTAGCAACATATTCTTAATCAACAGTTGCAAATAACTCGTCATTAACTAAATCATCTCTAAATTTACTAACCTGCATGAGAATGAAGTAATCATCTTGCTTCATTTGGACTTGGAACATCCCCTCATCATTCATACTCACTTTTTGATGTGTATTAACATCATAGTTATGAAGTTTAATCACCAGTTGGTAGTGATGATAAAGCATCTGTTCCAAAGAAGAAATACATTGTCTTTAATCAAAAATTTGATATGGAAGATTTTAAGTTTAAAATTGGAATGAATTTTAAGATGAGATGTAGTTATGGGCAGCAATAAGAAACTATGCAATTACAAACAAATATGATGTTTCAATGGTGAGATCCGATAAGAGAATAAAGGCAGTTTATGAGCCACATTGTCCTTTTCAGGTATATGTTAGTTGGATTAAAAATGAGAAAACATTTATTATAAAGATAGTAGAAAACAAGAATAATTGTAAGAAAGTACAAACAAACAAACAAGCTAGCAGGAAATGGATAGCAAATGAATTATTACACAAGTTTAAGAGGAACCTAAATTAGCTTATTACTGAAATGATGGATGATCTCCAAAGAAAATATGCACTGCAGGTACTAAATCCCACTATTATAAGGCTAAATGAGAAGCTATTACCATGCTATGAGGATCTATAGAAGGTCATTATACCAAGTTATGGTGTTATAGATAAGAATTATGACGAGCTGACAAAGATGGAAAGTATAGTATTCAAACTGAACTTGACGAACGGTTTGAAAAACCAATATTCAAAAGGTTTTATATGAGATCTAGTCCTTTAAACTATAGTTTTCTCACTTGAGGCAGGACAATAATTGGATTAGATGGATATTTTTTGAAGACATTCCTTAAAGATGCTTTATTAACTGTAGTAGGTCGTGACGGAAATGTATAGAATTTTGCTAAACTTTAAAGTTTTTCAATTATATAGTAGCGATCAACAGAAGATAAACTTTATCCATACATTTAATGTTCATTTCTTAGTATGATTTAAAGTTTTTCAATTTATGTTACCTTTTTCGTTACAGGGTTTAGTGCAGGGATAGATCCATAAATTTTTTTGAGTGGGGGCAAAATTTTAGTTAGAGCAAAATTTTAATTTTTTTAGGATTAAAACGTAAAATAATAATTTTTTCATGTGAAATTTTTTGGAGGCAGTGGGGCCAAGTGCCCTCACTTGCCCCCAGTGTAGCTCCATACCTGGTTTAGTGGATGCATTAAATAATATTGTTAAGGTAGTGATTATTAAATTTTGTCTCTTCATTTCAGCTGTGGAGAAAATGTCAATTTATTCATCAAAAAGTATATCAGCATGTATAATGCATTGAAAAAGAGGAGGGCCACTAAAAACTAAAGCCCCTTTATCTAATTTTAGTAGACTTCCAGTTTTAAGACCCACATAATTAGTATATACATGCTTAAATACTACATCTTTTATCTTAAAAAGAGAGAAGAGAGTGGTCAAATGATTAGTGAATATTCACATTTAATTTCAAGTTATTTTTCTTGAAATAAAATAACATATTTCTGTTGTTTATACATGCAATTAGAGGAAATGTAGTGATATTTCATGATTTTAATGGGAATAGTTACTTACGACTAGTGAATAATAATGCAACGACAACTCAAGCTTCCTAAAATACAACTGGCAATACAACTCAAACTAAGAGGAGGATCAAATTGAGGGGAAAAGGATTTGGTCCTAGAAAATATCAAGTTGTTGATGATTGAGAATTTGGATACCAACTTCTGGTTATATGTTAGTTTGGTATATGTATTAGTTATCATTTGGTTAACAATTTTGACAATATTTGGTTCACAATTTGAACATGGTTTGTTTGATAATTTGATAAGTCGACATTGCTATATAAGTGTTATGTTATAAAATTGCTAACTATGCTTTGCTTAGTAATACAAAATTGGTAGGTCACCTTTTGGTTTTGTCCTTATTTTATCATCTTGGAATTTCGGTCTTGTCCTTATTTTTATCATGTTGAAATTTTGATTTTTTCCTCATTATATCATCTTCTTCACATTTGTATGGTTTTCTAACACTTGATCCAAGTTTAGATATTTATGAATGAAGTAATCATTTTGACATGCTTATTTGTGATGTATAATATATGATCTAGGTTTAGATATTTATAGCACTAAATATTCTATCGCGTTGTTAGTAAGGGAATAGAGCCTAAGAAGAAACCAAATCCTTCTCCCTATATATTATTTTCACTGCAACAATGAGTTCATCAAATTAGGATTCATTAGTTCCAATTCCTTTGCATTACCTCTATAACAATGAAGGTTGCAAATGATTCTTCATCAACACAACATACTACTTGCATACTTAATGGTTCCCTTGTTATTTCAAGACAACATATTACTTGTTGTTGAAAAAAGAGAAAAAAATTTTCCAGTTGGAGTACAAGAGCTGATAGATTGTTACGCAATGTTTTATTTAACTAAAAACAAAATACAATTTTAGAATAGATATTATTGCAAATCATTATGTAGCTCTCATGTAATGATGAAGAAAATAGAAAGAGATAATATATAAAGATTAAAAGTCTTTATGTTATTTATATTCAGATATCATAGCCAAAATACTTTCATAGAAAAGCTTGGCTTTTTTTTTTGATAAATCAGAAATGCATTTATAAATAGAAAAATATATGTACAGACGAAAGGAAACAATCCCTAAATCTCTGAACCCAAAAGGACTTTAGGAAGCTCCCACTTCCCAAACCCTAAAATAAAAGCGAAAACAATCAGCAACAACGCTATTAGTCTCCACCCAAAAGAACAAAAGCCCAACAAATCTGACAACTAAAACAATTTATCAACCCACTCCCAGAATCATTCACAATCAACAAGATAAAGGCGTTTTGTAAGAAGCCTGAAATTTGTGACTCTTGAATTTGCGAGCCGATCTAGAACTCCTAAGCTTGGACCAAGACCGACGCCTGAGAAAATGACACTGCTGGCCTTCAAGAGTAGGACAGCCCAGGCTGGGTGCCCTATGCGAGCTGAACTGTCACCTGGCTGCAACAC
>JAOSBP010000002.1:14205808-14230229 GCA_027563825.1 Erythroxylum mucronatum | reverse complement strand
ATTTATATTGACAGTATATAATTACAACATTGATTGCCGTTAATTACACAATATATACGTTACTATAAACATACAATTTGCAATTACTTGGAGAGAAATCTTAGGCATGATGACTGGCTTTTAAAAAGTTGGAAGAAGTCGATGACGGAAGCTGGAAAAAAATAGAAGTAGAAGGAAACAATGACGAAAAGATAACTGCGGGGCTTCATTTTTCATGTTATATTTAATAATGTTTGAACTTTTGGTGACGATTTCTATATGTTGACAATTGGCAACAATTTTCCATAAACATCGTCAATGTTGGCAGGCTAGCATCTTGCGACAATCTCATGGAATAATAACAACATGTTGACCATTGGCGACGAATTAGTAAAAAAGTCGCCAAATGATTGTCCTTTGTGTTAAACTCTGGGTGACGTTTCTGTAGATGTGTCACTAATTAAAAGAGGTTTTTGGCAACAATTTTGTAAATCGTTGCCAATTCTTTCCACGTATATATATTTATATATTTAACAATTTTTTGTAATATATAATTTTTATAAAATAGTATAGAATTTATAAATAATAAATAGAGTTTTATGACACTGCATAAAATTATCAAATCATATATTTTAAAGGAGATAAATAAAAAGTATAAATTTTTGTAATACAAATTAATTTTGTGTTTTTAGTTTTATAAATTTTTTAAATAACATTATTCTGATCTAAATTTGTTATAATCCAAAATTTTGTTAAATTACTCATAATGGACCAATAAAGAGAAAAGCCTATAAAAGTATAAGCTGAGCTTAAAAAAGCTTAAATTCATTTCTTTCTTAAACTCTGTTCCCTCTAGGTTACTATTCACTCTCAACTTCCGACAGTCATACGTTCACTGTCCGACTACCATTTTTGATGAACTAAGGCTATATGGAAAGCTCTCGGGATGTTCTACAAAACCCTTAAACTTGTTTCTTCCAAAACGACACAAATTTGGAGGAATCACGACTGAAATTTTCATTTCATTTAGTTAAGTCACCGATTTCCTTATTTTAGTCATTTTTTGGTAAAACTAACACCACCATAGTGTCTAACAACCCTAAAAACATAGGAAATGAGGGAAACTTGACACTAATCTATCCATTTTGCTGGTGAACGAAATTGGGTCACCTTGGAGCTTTGAACCTTCGATTCTCACAAACCGAGAGGATTTTTTATGCAAGACTAGTGTCATTTGACTCCTGGAGGTAAGCTCGTCATTTTTAGGTAGGTAGTGAAGATCACTGCCACTCCAACGTCGACGTGTGTACCACATCGGTGATGGTGGTGATTTTTTGACCAGCATAAAAATGGTCAAAATAATTTTAAAAATTCAAAAATAGTATATATATCAATTTTCATAAAAGAAACGTATTGAAATTCTTCATATTTTGTGAGATAAAAATTTAAAAGTGTTATGTTCTTATAAAAATGCATGAAATTAATTAAATTGAGTTGTTCTTGATTAGAATTGAGAATATCTTAATGTAACGAGTATAAAAGAGAGTGTATGGGTTAGAAATTGGCATACTTGAATTATGATTGAATTTATTATAAATTTTTGCGATGTAAATGTGGACTCAATTGAGTATAGACATGTAGTTTGAAGGCCTAAATTGAACCGTGATTACTAGTGGTTATAGAAGTGTCTTTTCATTGTAGGAATGACCCTTCTTTCAAAGGAGGATGTCCAATTTACAAGAAAAATTCTGTCGAATTTTCACTAGACTCCTCATAAAACGTGACATCATCATTTCTTTTAAATAAAAAATAGAATTTCTTAGTATTGAGTCATGGTCCTATTCTCGAGATAGTCGTATCAGTTGCTTAAATATAGATGCGGTCGAAGAACTTATGCTTAAATATATATATTAAGGATTGAATGAAAATCTAGATATAGACCTACGTAACCCTTCTAATATTAGGATAACTTTTGTAAGATTTTAAAGAACTTGGTGCATTCAAAGAGTAATTAATCATATAGATATATTTATTTATTAATTAAGGAATATGTGAATACATATTGATAGATGATACATCATTAAACTAAGAAACTTTATCAGTCCAAATGATAGATCCTTATAAATAAATTAAGAACGCAAGATGAAGTTAATGAGAACTCTGATTTAGATATTTATTCATATCAATTCCCTCATTATTATGTAAGTGTTCTAGTAGTGATCTAATTTAGGTGACATTTTATTTTATATTTAATTAAATCAATCAAAATTTAATTTATTATTGAGTAAATGATAATAATAGGAAGATTAAACTCAAATGAAGGAAACTAATTAGAATTGAACGTATTTAATTATAAAGCATATATATATATATATATGTAAATATATATATATATATATATATATATATATAATTTTTTTGCATATATTAATCATTATATGTAAATTTTTTAACTAATATATATATTTTCTTTTAATTATAATTTATAGAACTTGTAATTTCTTTTAAATGAAGGTAAATAATTAGAATTCAAAGTATTTAATTGTAAAAGTAATTATCTATCAATCAACCTTTTAGATTGTGATTGTGTTCTTACTTCTTACTATTATTCAAGTGTTCCATCCATACAAGCTTTTAGAGACAAAGTGAAATAGAACATTTGACTTCAAACTCTGTCAACTTCTTAAGTTGTACATTGCCGGCTTTGAGCCCCTACTTCAATTTTTGTGTTTCCTATTCGTCGTCCTTCATGTTAATTTCAATTAATATATTACAAACTTCCTATTAACACTATTTGAAAATTTTGTAACACTTTATAAAATTGTCAAATCATATAATTTAAAAGAAAAAAAATTTTAAATCTATGTAATATTAATTAATTTTAAATTTATAGTTTCATAAATTATTGAAATGATATGACATTTTTGTTAGCTAAATTTATTTTTAAATTTACAATCATTTTCAATAATATTAAATCTGATTTTTTTCAATACGATGTTCGGTTACAAAATGATCAAGTCAAAGTTAGTAAATTCATAATTATAAATAAGAAAATTATTTTGTTATTTTAGTCGTCACCAAAAGTTTGGATTTTAGCAATGATTTAAAAATTCGTTGCCAAAGGATAGCCCTTTGGCAACCAAAAAAAACCATCTAAAAAAAGTACGAGCATTTTGCAATGATTCCAAAGAAGCATCATCAAAGGCTTATAATTAGTGACACTTTTGTAAAACATCGTAAAGTGGAAAGGCTTTGGTGACCATTTTGACTTTTAGTGATGATTTTGAAATCGTCACCAAAAAAAAATTGTAAATACTCAACGTTGTTATAGTGAATTTTACAGCATAATTAATCCAATTCACCAAAAGTTGTTACACATCATTTGACAAACACTCAAGTATTCTAACAGGAAGAAACCATTATAGAAGCAAATGATAATCATGGCTCTTTTAAGTCCAAAACTTTTTTATCATATACATTGATACAACATGCTATATTAGAGGCATGCTCTTCAAGAAATTTAATTGATTTAAGATATTGACAAAAGTTTGTTCCTCATCTTTTAGTATAATGTAACAAGTAGGTGGAATCATGTATGACCCATTATTTCTCCTTTTCAAATACAAATATTTTCTTATATTCATATCTTCCAAGTATGATCTAACTTTAATTGTGTCTTTTGATTTACCATCAATTCTCATCAAAGTGCATAAAATATTATCATAAAATATTTTTTAATAAGCATGACATGATTTGATAGCAAATTCTTTTAGTAAGGCATATTGCAAATGATTCTTTTTCATCTTAATATTTGATATGATTCAGGAGCATATATTAACATAAAAATGCATACATTACATGCATCTCATGCACCTTGATTCCTATTCATAGTTCAAAGTCAACTGACAAGTAAACGACGTGCTCGAAAGTTTTGAATAAATAGGGTTTGAGGCCTAGTCAACTCGAGCCGGGCCCTGTTGTCATCTCTAACAAATTATAATATTTTATATAACCAATATATAAAAGCAAGAATAATTTTTCCATTATCATTAGAGACAACAAAATTAAATTAATTTATCAATTAATTCCCCATGACTAATCTATTGGTGAGAACTTACAGTACATGATCTTGTTTTATTCTATTTTCCATTTCACTAACACATTTAGAGTATTAGGAGAGGCCAAAAATTGAGTGGAATAACTGGGAAATGTAGATATTCGCTGTCTCTTCTTTATTATTAGAATAGAGATAGTCGTATCAGTTGCTCCTCGCATATATCTCTATAATTTTGACTTTAATTGTTGATGAATTTTATGATAAATTGACTTTTCATAATAAAATTGTTAACATTAATTCATCGTAGGACGTTGACGTGATGACTAGTTTTCTGATGGTAGAAATGAGTTCGACTGGAAGGAATGTGAAAATTTTCTCCCTAATGAAGAACAAATGAATGCAGAATAAATCTCCCCATCAAACACTAATCACCGCATGTCTTCCATGGCCGATCTTCTTCATCAAGATTTTTAGTATCATCTGAAATACCTCTCTTTCTTTATTATCTGTATCTCATTTTCTGTTAGGAAGCGATTATGTGAACATCTGATTGTATATAATATATGTTATGTAAAGCTTCCTCGGATCTTCAAGAGAACATAAATGAAAATGGAGGTGGTGGCAATGTCTTGATGGTCTATACAATATTAGGAAAATTTGTTGTTTTGGAATAGTCATCGATTACAAAAACTATGTCTGTTCATTGTGACGATGGAGTCATTTAATTAGGTATATATGTGTTCAAATTCGGGTTCCTTATCTTGTTTGATTTAGCTTTGATTGTTCTATGTTGTTTGCTCATTAGGTGAAATGCATGGTACATGCGGTTCATTAAATAAAGTGATCCATACTGCATTTGGAAAATTATTCATTGTATATATTGCAAATTTAGTTAAAGCAAAGAAGTTGTTGGAAGATGGTGTCAATATACCAACACCTGAGGAAAGAACATTGACTGTTTCAATTGATGACTTCCAACGTGCAAAGAGCCTTCTTGGGATTCAAGACATTGAGAACTCCTTTATACCTTTTCTACCGAATCTAATGTCACTTGGAAAAGGAAAAAATAATTATTTCTTTTCCTTGCTAATGGAATATTAGACGTGAAACTTTATTTATTATTTTCTCCGTAAGAATTGTTAAACTTCTAATTAAAATCTTATAGTTCTTACCATACATCACTATATTATATTGCTTACCTTATTTCAATATTTATATATATCACTATTTTATTGTTAATAAATATTAATGATTAAGAATAGTAGTCAACTTAAATTTATGATATTTTAGGCGCTCCATTTTATTTTCATGAAATTTTTGTTTGAAGGAAGGTGTAATACTATGTACAATAGGCATCATTAAAGAATCATTTGTGTATAAATCCATATATTTAAATAAATTTATCGAGTCTGAATGCATTAACTATTTAAACAAATTTATAAGAAGACAAATGAAAAATAAATGAAAATCATATAAATGTCAATTATAATTAACCTTAGACTTATTAAGCACACTTATCATTAAAAAAATATCTTTTCAACATTATTATTTTTAATAATACTATCTAAGACAAAAGTTCCTTAAGAAATACATAAGATATAAAATGTTTAATATAAACTTTTGGGACTATTCACATATTCGTCACCAAAAGTCCAACATTTAGCAACAATTATAGTGAATCACCTAACATTAACGAAGAAGTTTCTAAAAACATTGCAAAATTTCTCTCCTTTCGCAACAAATTATATTTATCCTCACGAAATATATTTATTTAGCGACGATATGGCAGAAGGTTGGAAAAAGCTAGACTTTGTCGACAATTTTGGGAATCGTCGCCAAAAGCTTACTTTTAGCGACGTTTTTGAAATCATCGTAAGAAAAAAAAACGTGACTAAATGTCAGTTTTGTTGTAGTGACCGTATTAATATTTAATGTTTAATATTATTAGACCATGATGGGTTTTCGCCAACTGTTGTGTTCTTATAATTTAGGGCTTTCTTTTCTCTTATTTTTAATGTCTTTTTGTGCTTGCTGCCCTAAAACTTCTTACAAACAATTAGCACTGGGACACGCTGTATCTTGTGATATAAAGTCCCTTGGGCAGCTGATGTGAACAGGGAATATAGTGACAAGACAACGTAGAAAATGAAACAACTAGAAGAAAACCGGAATCTGGCCAAAATAACTCATGGAATACAAAAAAATTCTTATCTTAACTAAAGGAAAAGTTGTTTACACAGAGAAAAATAAAAAAGAAAAAGGGAAGTGAAGGCAGTTTACTTGCCTGACAATTTCTCAGAATAGCCTATTCTCATTGCTGTGAACTCCGCATGTGACTGTTGCTTTAGCTCTCGCTTTCTTCCAATACCATATGGCAGCCCCAACTCCAAAGGCCCCAGCGCCTGAAACTGCAGTCAGAGCCCCTGCATCCAGAAAATAAGATAAGCAAAAATCCAAACTATATGTCTTGCTATATACACATTCGGTTTACCTGCAATGACTCCAGTGTGGCCATGCCTGGAAGTCCCATTATCTGTAAAATAACACGCAAGTCCTCAGCATTTTGGACTAATAAAGGTTTATCAATACAAAAGCCTTGATATGATACCATTGCAGTAAGTGGTGACATTTCTCTGGTTGCATAGACACAAGAACTTCTGTGATTGAGTGTCGAATCCACAGGTTCCGCCCCCTTTTGTCATGTCCTGACACTGAAGGCAATGCGTAGTCACAGGAATATCAAAATTTACTCTAATCCCATACTCAGGAACTTGATCATAAGGAGAATTTCCCCCATTGTCTCTCCAGTAGATACTAGTGTAACTTGCACAATACTTGAGCATAAGCCTGAGTGATTCAGTTGCTTTAGGTTGGTAAGTACAACAAGAACTAGCACCTAATGCGGTGGCACATCCCGGTAAGTGCCTACAAAGATAACTAGCACTGTCACAAGTGGAGTCGCAGCGATCAGGGAACCGTTCGCAGAAGATAGGCTTTGGCTCCACAATCACATTCTCCGGGCTGCAATTGAAGAAGAGGTAATCATTCTGAGAGGATAGAGTCAAATGCGTGCTTGTGTCCAAGCTAAAAGGTCTGGTTGCACGATAGTTAATTCCATCCTCACATTTCCACATGAATGGATCGGCGACTATGATATGGGGATCTGAGTAGCTTATGCTTTGTACTTGGTATTTCCCCGAAGGGGTTCGAAGCTCAAGAGAGCCCAAATCGGTGCAGACGAATATGTGCCTGTAGTAAGGACTGCCACACCCATCATCAATGCCAAAAGGGTAGTTGATTGGGATAGTTCCACATGAGGTTCTACAATGGCTGGCCTGGACTGTTGTGAATCTAAAATCTGGCAAACTGGTTAACAATATGATTAGGAGAACAGAACATAAAAGAGGCTCGTTTCCTGACTTTGGATTGTTGATGAAGAGTTGATCCATTAGAGATGTGATGGAAGTTTTGATGATTAATTCCAAGTGCCTTAACGAATAAATTGGTAGATGGTAGTGCAATGAATTAAAGTGGAGTCTTAACGAAGAATAAAGAATCTGTGTGTGCTTCTTTTTCACTTTTTTTCTCTTTTGTTTTCTTTTCGTTTACATGAACACCGCTTCACTTGATGCTTTTGCTTTATGAGTTTTAGAAGGTAAACAAAAAAGAAGAACAGTGCAGTAGTTAGCAGGCACTCAATGATTTTGTTCCCTGAAAGTAAAAGCTTTAAATCATCTGTTCTAAAGCCCGGAAAAGGAGAAGTTTAAGCCCAATGCTGAACCAACTTTTGCAGAAGTCTCCAAGTCCAGGCCTATTACATCAAAATCTTATCGAGGCTACTACAAGTATTCAGGGTCAAGGGTTTTAATTTCCTTGGAATTTGGTCAATTTCAGTGACAGTGGCCATTTCTTGTGGGGGACCATGGCCCCATTAACTTGACTTGGTATTGAAACGGTGATTGTCAAAGATGTATTATTGCGACCCATCCGATTGGTCACAGCTAAGGGCTGCGACGACGATGCAAGTCCAAGTTGCATAGCTGAGGGTTTGAAGTCCATGATCTAATTAAATACAACTGTTTGAAAAAGACAATTCGGTCATACCAAACACGAAAAGACCCATCACATGTCTCGTTCAATGCTCTAAACAGTATACACCTTTTTTTGCTTCTACCCTTAACATCCTACAAGTTGGTTCATATGAATGCCCGAACCATCGACAGAAATTTGAAGATTCCCAATGGCAGCCTATTACGCACAAGTTGGGTATGTGTGAATTCTGAACCAAACGTAGCAAAGAAAAATTTGCAGAATATCTGGGGATGGAAATTCATAAAGAGAAGACAAATTAAACATAATAACCAACTTCCATCCAATTTTCAGTTGGATAAGAAACAAAAGGTCTTCACAAATCCAACGACTTTGTACATGTAAAAGGTATCTATTCTATTTATTTCAAGAATATGCTAAACAAGCTTCTGATTGAAAATTTGCCGCATGTGTCTGAAAAGTCTGCCCGTTCTTTACGATTCTATGTCCAAATTTCAACTTTTCTGCCAATTTTGCGTGCGCAGCTGACCAGAAAAAACCCATCTCCTAGTCCATACTAAGCACTTACGGTACGTAATTTTATTGATTTTCTCTTTCGCTACTCAGTTAGAATATGTCCAAGTCTTAACTAAGTTCATAAATTCCCAAGTTTAGATAATACCGCTGCCATCTGTTGATGGCTATTGTAACATTACAATGTGTGAACACAAAATATAGGAATAAATAAGGAACATTTGATAGACTCGTCACACTAATGAAAGTAACTTTCAAGCCTTACGTGATTAGTATTGTTCTTTGGTAATTTACAAAGAAAAGACGAAGATCTATTATATAAGAAAACATCGTTTTCCACAGCCTTAATTTCTTCACGGAAAAGGAAACATCATTTTCCATAACCTCTTCCTCTTGCGGTCAAACTAAGATCATAAAGTTTTTAATGCTAACCACATAATATGTAGCTAAACTGCATTTTCCATCTTTACATCTTTTATTTGTTATTAAAGTCGCATCATCTTAGTTCCTATCATTAAAATTTTTCACTTGTTTACCATAAGCACAATTCATCCGCTCCTAGTTTTATCATATATAGTGTGCCAAGAAATTCTAAAATTAAAAATTAATATTTGTAACTTATATTTAGTTAGATAGTAAATGTTTGTATCGTAACTCATACGTTTTATTCTTAATACTATTTCATGTGTCTTACTTATTTCAACTTTAATTAAGTTAGGATTCTACCTTATCAACCTAATTATTCCAATAAAAGGTAACAAAGCCTAATTATGATGTGTATATCTACTTATTCTATATTCTTAATTATCACAATAAGTGCATCCTGAATATCAAAAAATAAGTTACATATTATTCATCATTTGAATATACTTAGTTCTATTCACGCATATAATTATTATTTACATGAAATAGTGGGAACTATTTTCCTTATCTCGAACAATATAAAATAGTAGCAATAGTAAATTTAATTTAGAGAAGTTTAATAAAATTAATTTCTTATTATGAAAGTTGAAAATAAAGGATATCCTTACAAAGGATAATTATTTTGTGACCATTAGCAGAAAGCCTATGTATTTTGAATGAAATGAAAGAAAATGTTATTTTAAATATTCATGTAGCTTTAAATAATGAAGTTTGGTCAAGCTTAAAGGAGAAGAAAATAATAAAAGAGATATATGATCATCTCACAAAGTTGTACAAGATTAAGTCACTCCATAATAAAACTTTTCTTAATCCACTTTGTGACTGAACATATTAATAATTTAACTGTTACATTCTCTCAGTTCACATCATTGGACTACAGAATAGGACCACATGAATATATTGAAATTCTATTTTATAGTTTACCCAATTTGTATGATTAACTCATCATCAACTTAATTAATAATGTTCTTATATATTAGTATTTAGTCTTTAATGATGTTGTAGTCACAATTATAAAGGAAGAAAGTCAAAGCAAGAATAAATAAGAAAGACAATTTGATTTAAAATAAGTTAAATTCTTAAAGGTAATAAAAGGGAGATTAACAAAACACGTCATAGGGGAGAGCCAAGGTAAATCAAATCAAAAATTAAGAAGAATTTAAAATATTATATAATCATGGTAAGAAAGGTAAGTTGAGAAATGATTTTTAAATAACAAAAATTTCAATCCTTGAAAAAATTTTGCAACTATTTTAGATGATAACAATGCACTACATTGTGCAACAACAACAATAATGGAAACCAAAAGAGTCATAAAAGGGTCACTACTTAACATATGATTCTTTAACTTAGGATTTTTCATATAACCTCTATAAGATAATAGTTCTATCATTATGAACCTATCTTAAGAGGATTTGTATATAATTGTGATGATTTACATCTAAGTTATTGGTATTGAAATGATTAAGTTAAAAATATATGACAGTATAATTTACACTCTTCAAGAGCTACCGACAGATGGATGGCTTAAAGCATTAATTATCTTTTAAGGCTTTTGGATGTTCTTAAGTATAAACTATAAATATTCAATAATATTTTAAAGATAATTTGAGGTGCACTTATACTTATGAAGGGAGAGATGATAAGTGAAACATGTATAAATTAAAGGAAGAGATATTATTAAAAATAAAAGCATCAATCGCTTTAAGTAATCTAAGTAAAAGATCTTCAATGCTATGGTGTCAGATACTTACACATATCTATACAAAGAATAAAGATCCTTATTAAGGAAAAGTTGCTCCTTAGGCTTATAGTAGTATCATTAATCCCTTTTTTTAGCAGTACGTTATAAGTAAGCAGTATTGTATAAACTTTGACACATCAAATTTACTCTTATTCATGGAAAACACCAATTTCATCCCTTATATGAGTAAAATACCTTGTTTTTTTCCCCAATTGATTATTATTCCAAAAAAAGTGTTTAGTGTATCTTATAAAGAGGAAATCATATATATTCTTAATCTTCAAAGTTATTAAAGTGCTTGTTGAACTAGAGATTTTGAGGAAAAATCAACTTTGAAAACAAATAATAGAGGAGAATATATTGGCAATGATTTTGATATATTATGTAAGTAAGAAGGCATCAAAGACAATTCATTGTTGCATACACTCTTTAACAAATGAAATGGTTAAGTGGATGAACAAAACACTATTAAAAAGGAAAAGAGTAATATTGAGATCTCCGTGTCTGAATAACAATTTCTAAGTATAAGCAATTAATACAATTTATTATATGGTGAATTAGGATTCATTAATTGCAATTGAGTTAAAGATGTCGATGGAGATATGGATTAGGAATTTAGTGGATTCTTTTAATCCCATCATATTTGGAAATCATGTATATGTGATATATAAATCTAAATAAACCTATAAAGCTAGATCTAAATTTCAAGAAATGTTTATTTTTAGTATATGTTAACAGAGTGAAGGAATATTGCTTGCAAGATCCTACTATCTGTAAGGTTATTGCTTGCAAGGATGTCACATTTCTGAAAGATAAATTACAAATGAAAGAAGAAAATAACAACACTTCACAAATAAGCTTAAAGACTACAATATATATGGAAAGAAATTTAACAAAAAAAGGCTTATTCTGAAGTAGCAATTGATCAAGACATTTCAAAACTAGTTAAATTTAAAGCTCTAGAAGTTTATCGATCAGATCACATGAAAAGACACCAAATTAGAACTCATATCATATACCAGATATTAGTATAATTTATTGTCTTTTAGTAGATGACAGGTAGTCATCAGCTCTCTAAAAGCACTAAATAATCTAGATATCTCTCAACATATAGTAGTAATGAATAAGGAAATTTAAATTCTTTATAAAAATAAAACTTTAAAACTTGTACCATTACTAAGAGAGAAATCTTTTAGTGATAAATGTATCTTTAAAGTCAAGCCAGATGGTGTCGTCTAAGTGGAGTGATACCTTGCAAGATTGATGTTGAAAGGATATGCTTAAAAAGAAAGAATTGACATTAATAAAAGACTTCCACATGGTTTGACTTACCACTATCATAGTAGTCAATATATGTTGTTATTAATTTACATCTAAAAAATTAGATATAAAAACTAAGTTTCATCGCTGAGATCTTAATACACACACACACACACACACACACACACACACACACACACACACACACACACACACACTCTTCTAACTAAAAGTTTTTGAAGAAAGATAAAAAGGGAATTTAATTTGTAAGTTAAAAAAATCTTTGTCTGATCTTCAACAAATACTAACGTGTTAGTATAAGAGATTTAATTCTTTCATTATGTGCCTTGGATTCAACAAACTTAATGAATACCTTTATCCATATTAGGTTTGATGATAATGATTTTTTTCATATTATTGTTTGTAAACAACATACTAGTTGTAGGCTTCAACAAAGGTTGAATTAAATAATTAAAGGCATAATTTACTTGAGAATTTGAAATAAAGGACTTAGGACTAGCAAAAAATATTATAGGGATACAAATTTGCAAAAGTAAAAATATTGATAATTTTTTCATTACAAGAAAAGCTAATTAAAAAAAGTTTTACAATGCTTTAATATACAAAACTATAAGCCAATATATACCCATCATCCTATTAATGTCAAGTTGTCATCTAATTTTAATCCTAGAAATAAAGATGAGAAGATGAAGATATTTTGAAATTGTATGCATTTGTAGTGGAAATTTAATATTCATCATTATTTGTATAAAGCTTAATATTATAAATACACTAGGGGCAACTACATGGTGATTCATACTATAAATTACAAGAATATTATAAATAGAATCTCGCATTACAATATAGAGGATTAGACTTTACTATTAGAGGATATGTTAAGTATGATCATGTAAGTGATCTTAATAAAAAAAAAAGTAAATTCACTACATGTTATGTGGTCATGGTTTTTGTAAGGCTTGTAACTTGGGTTTTGAAGTTACTATAACTTGTGACTATGTCAACAATAAAAAAGAAATACGTAACAGCTACATAAGTCAATAAAGAAACGGTATAGTTGAAACTGGTATTGAAAAATCTCGAGTATAAAAAATAAAAGGTTTCGTTATTTTATGATAGTCAAAGTGTCTTGCATATAACAAAAAATCTAATATTTCCTTCAAAAATCAAGAATTATGAGTTCAGCTACATTTCATTCATGAAAAAAGTGGAGGAAGGAACATTAGATATGTAAAAAGCTCATACTAACAATAATCTAGTAGAGTTTTTGATAAAGTAGTCAATATTGACAAGTTTATTTAATGTTGATCCTTATATAAACTATAGACATGTAAGCAATATGACTATATCAATGTAGTGTAAAGATTGACTGGTTCTTAATTAAATCTTCATATGGGAGATTATTAGAAGAATCTTCTAAATTCCACTTATAAATGAATTTTTTTACATACGTTGAAAAACAAATTTTAGTTAAAGACAAACAATATGGTGTAAGCAAGATTATTGATGAGAAAAATCTAAATGACGATAAATAATGAATGATGATAAAAACAAATATATGATAATGTAGTAATTACTATAAAATAAAATCTATATAGTTAGTTTGATTGATTATAAATAATGATCCATCTTCTTGTTTCAAGCATCAAGAGACAAACTTAAACATATAAGAGTAAAGCTTGTGAGGATCCAATATTATATGTTCTAAGTTACAAATATTACTTTTTGTTAGTTAATGATTTGTAATATAACTTTTTAATTTAAATAATTTTTTATATGTCTTATCTATTTCAATCTTAATTAAAGTGTAATCATTCTTTCTTTGTTTAATTATTCTAACAATAACCTAATCCCATCATCAAATTTTAATAATTAACTAATGGAAATATCGATTTCTCTTCATAGTCAAGAAACTAGTAAACTTCAAACTTTCATCCTGAACACCATCCTACTTATTGAGCACTCCATCCTACTTATTTGAGTATTTGAATATAATACCTTTTGATCTTGAGAAAAGGCACATTCATCTAAAGCATGATGATAAAACTAATTATATATGTGTATATTGTCTATCCAAAGGATTCTTCTTGTCCTCGTTCTTAAATGAAAGGTTACCTAATTAAGTCTATATCTATATTACATATATAAGAATGATCCACTATACACATTGCTAATTGTATATGAATATATGATATTTAATTTAAGTAGATGCCTATTTAAACGTATAACATTTTATTTTAAAAATAAATTTATTGTCTTTAATTTGCAACAAGATTTTTTAATTAAATCATAAATGAATTGCGTTGTATCGAATTGTATTATGTTTAACTTGAATTATTTAAACTTTCTTAATCAAACCTAACAGGAACTTCTACTAACTCTAACTCTATAATTGGTGAACATGAATTTATAGTTCAACCCTGCTCAAGAAATTTTAAGCTGTAAAACCTAAAATACGGTAATGATCTCACAAAAAACATGTCTATATTATAACCTAAGTATATAAAATTGGAATAATAAAGGTTTTTATTATCACATGCAGAGCTTATAACACAAATCAGTAAATAGTTCCTTGATTGTAATATATTTTTTATGTCAGTTAATATCGTATAAATCAAATATGTCCCTCTTTGATTATTTCAATTTAGAATTTTATATATTTTGTTTGTAAAATATTATGGTTTAAAGTAAATTCCAACTGTTATTCAACTATATCCTAGTAAAATATATTTACAGCAGTTTAATTATTAATATGACACTAGAATAATGGCATAGTTAACTAATTATTAAATCATAGAAACTTTTAAGACTAAATCCAAATTAGAGACATTTGAAAATAATTAAATTATAGGAGGTCTTAATATACTTATATTTTCTTAACAAATACAATTAATTTATTCATGGTCTCTAATGAGATGAAATATATTCGTTGGCCTACTTCACTCATTCAGTAATTTGAGTCTTCATTTGTTACTAAACTTAGCTCCCATTAAATCTTATTTAACCTTCAAATTTATTGAGGTTAGAGCCAAAGTTCAAATACCTGTGAGTACATCTGTTTTCAAAAACTACAACCTCATCCAAGTTTTCTTTTAGAACCCGCATTTGTGATTACAAGGAGCATTTTGGTAGATTCACCGAATTGCAATCACATACTTTAAAAGTAAGCAAACTAAGTCAAAAGGCGTCAGAAAAAGATAAAACATTACGGTGAGATATGAAGGTCACACAATTTTGTTGGTCCAATTTGATTTTCATAGCTTATAATAGTGGAAGACGACTAAGATATGAAGGAGTTCACTTTTGGATTGAAGACCATGAATGATGGTGTCCTTCATACAAAAAGAGTAGCCAAAACTTATGGGAGTTTGTAAAAAATATATGGCCATAAAGTGGTCATCCAATTTGTCGGTCTTAAAGTGGTTTGAATCAAGAGAAAGATACATGTTCAAGTTTGAACCACTTAAGACAGGTAAAAATAGAGTGCTCATAAAGAAAGAAAGAAAGAAAACAAATGGCTTTTAAATTAAGAAACTGTTAAATAAATGCTAGTGGATGGCTTTTTCTTGGGTGTATCTGCACCAGGGTCTTAGTCCAACAACAATTAAGGGATTCTGAAATCATTCGCTTGACATTAGAATTGAAAACTTGTTCGACAGTCGTGCTAGCACATAATTTGAAGACCAAACCCTAATTAGAATAAGAAAATCAAGACATGAAGAATAAGTATATATAGGTGCATGCACGAAGTTTGACTTTCAGAGTTTTATAATCGAATTGTGCATTCTATGAATCTACTTAAACTACAATTTGTCAAATCCATAATATATTTAATTACAAAAGCGACTCCATGTGCATATATAGGTTTGTAATTCCTCTCTGAAGGGTTGTTATATATTGGGGATAAAAGCTGAATTTGTTATTGAGTTAACCTTGATTTGTTTTGCCTCATGAACATGTCATCCTCGTATAAACCAGCTTACATGTCAAGTTAAAAGAAACGGTTTAATTAGGAAAATCATGCAGAAGCAAAAGCTGACGAGGAAGAGGTAAAGGACAAGCTTCCTGCTTCCCAAGCCTAAGGCGGTGACTGTTTTATCCTTAGAACCACTGCCACAACGGATTTGTGATTTGTATAAATATGAGTAAAATGGTGTGAAAGGGATCTATAAGAATAAGCAAGCAGGTTCCGATGACGTCTCCCACATGGCTGGTCTAATCAATTGGCAAAACGAAATTGCATTGGGAAGAAAGGAAACTTCAGTTTCCATTTTGTCAAATAATACAAGCTGTCAAAACCTAACCAAACCAAACTTCTCTTTGGCAGGCAAAGTCAGCCACGTGGGGGTTTAGAGTGTCCAACAGAGTCAACATTAATAATCTCTGTCAACTCTGTTTTTTTCTTCTATGTTGATCTTGTCTTGTTTTTTTCTCTGGAGTTTGAAAATCTTCGGTTGTTCTCTGTGATGGGGCATTGACATTTTGATTCGCTTTCTTGTCTGTTTCCCCATTCCAACCTGAACGCCTCCCTATTATTTCCCTCTAGAACAAAACGGGATCTTTTGAAGGTTTTGAAATTTGGTGCTGAAATTAATTCCATTACTAGAAAAGTAGATCACAAAATATATATCGCACAAGCGTTCAAATGTAACACTGAAAATATGTGTTCAGATTAACAAAAATCATATTTAAATTAATGTATTATGTTCAACTTATCAATGTAATCCTTGTACGACTTATTTTTTAATGTCGTTTCATTTCAACTCTTAACATACATAGTTACGTATATAGAAGAAAATATAGTATAAAGAATCATAAAAATTCTGGTATGGTGATAACCAGGTAGAAGTTCAGATCTTGATAAACTATTTGCACCAATTCTTTTAAAAGTAAACTCTGCATCTATCATACTTTAAATCATAATGATGTGATAGCCTTATTACATACAAACTTTTATAGTTAAAAAACTTGTCCTCCTTATCTAGGTCTTATTTTATTGTTAGATAACTCTGCTTGTAATTCATCTGATAAGGAAAGGCTTGTAGGA
The DNA here is from genome assembly GCA_027563825.1 of Erythroxylum mucronatum. NCBI lineage: Eukaryota > Viridiplantae > Streptophyta > Magnoliopsida > Malpighiales > Erythroxylaceae > Erythroxylum > Erythroxylum mucronatum. The sequence goes on along the minus strand of JAOSBP010000002.1, from coordinate 14,213,138 downwards.
TCTGAGTGTATGGGGTAAGCCTGCTGGCTTAGGTTTAGTTTTTAGCCTTCCATTTTATGGATTTTCTCGTCCCAAAAAAAAATTGAGAAGAAAATAAAAGTACATGTTCGATAAGATAAATAATAGGCGTAGATTCATCGGAAAGCCAAGGGAAGGTAAGGGGACAGTTGAAGGAACGTGGTGTGTCGTTGATATTAGAGAATGCGCATTAAAGCTCACAACGAGGGAAGCATTACCTGCAGCCATTGACTGCAACTATATGCGAAGACTACCTTAAGTATGTCAATTGCACATAGATATACATACCCAGACCCTGGAAGAAGTAAATTGACGTTGTCTAACGCTCATTGATAACGTTACGTAGCGTCATTAATTCTGATAGAACTCGATTTAAATTTTATAAATTAAATTTTAATCTGAGTTGAAGTCTAAAAATTTGATTCTAATGACTTGACCTATTGCCTCGCCTGATAAGAGAATCGGACTGACCGTTGTTCGTGAGCCTTTTACGGTGTCAATTATGCTGTCTTATAGTACCTTACAAGCTAGGCAGCTTAATTTCTCGAATTGGAGTGGTGCCCACGTAGTCACGCGCGCGAGTCCCTGCAGGGCCATATATTGAGAAAATAAAGAAAGTTGTACAAGAAAATGAAGATTAAAAATAATTTTTCCCATCATCATTGAAATTAAGCAGTTAAATATGGGCTTTTGAGCCTTATAATTTACAGAAATAAGTACCAATGTGATGGGGACATTTGTCGTGCTTAACTTGTTTTGTTCTTTATTACACTTATCTTCGGTTTGAACTTATTGGCGATAGAGCGAGGAAATCTTGGGGCTTCATCTTGAAGCATTCTTGACCATTTTACGTCACAAGCCAAGTCGGTGGTTTTACGGTGTAATCACTTCATGCACGTTACGTGGGTGCATGCACTTTCCATTTTTCAACTAGGAACCAACTTTCTTGTTTTATTTACACAAGTCCTCTTCTATCAATAATCGTGGGCTAGATGTTCTATCTTGTAAGATGCCTATAAACTAGCGAAGGGATTAATCATTGGATCTGCCGGTAGATACCTTGATCTAAGACCCAAAAAAAAAATCAATTATAGCCGGAGGAACGTTTAAAACATGCTGTTTAACTTATTCATCAACAGTGCCCCCAAATCGGTATCTCAATCAAGACCATAGGAACTAAGGCTGAAATTCACTTTTACTAAGATGAATCTTATAAATCTTTTTCGATTTTAATGTGAAAAACTTTAAATTAATCTTGACCTACACTAATTAGGTCACAAAGTTCGACGCATAGTCTGAATGTAGAAAGCGGTTTAACGCAGAATCTCTAATCTGTCTTGTTATTGTGGGCGCCGTCTGTTTGAATAGGACGATAGCAAAAACCATGCAAAGAAAATACTAATTTACACTTATTTCGTCGTCTGGATTCCAATTCCTCTCCAACTAGATAAGAAAAAGATGTTACATTTAATCTAGATGCATGTCACTGACATGCCCCATATGATGCTTATGACCAATCACAAGTTCACAGCCAAAAGCATAGTATGTGACGTCAGCAAAACGAATTGATCAATGCTCGTGTAGCCGACACCAGGACTTTCTCCCTTTCCAATTAAGGAGGTATTTCAAAGGCACGATGTTGGAGTTTCTTTGCAATCAATACCACTTTGCCTCTCCTGTCTGGCTGGCTGGCTTGCTAGTCAAGGTAAATAAAGGTAGCTGCCAAAGCACATTGTGTCTTCTTCTTCTTCTTTAATTTCCTTTTCCTTAGTAATTAAGTCTTGGACATTTGATTAAGAAAGGGGACCGATAAATGAGTTACTATAATCTTTGCCTGTGCAATGTTCTTTTTTTTAACTTGTAATTCATTAAATCAAATATGTGTGAAAATATAAGGAGCATTAAAATATTAATTTACTTTTTTTTTTGAACCAATCAAGTAGCCGCACTCGACCTAGCATTTTATGCCACCTTATTACCGTCACATTCACATGATTGCAAACCTAGCCGTTTTGGATCATGCTGGACACGTGTCTCCATCTAAGGTTTTGGTGGGCAACAAAGTAAAATAGCGTGCAGAACGCCGACGCAACCAATAAACAAATATTTAAATTGCAGACAAATTTAGGAGTTTTATTTATATTTTTAATTTTCTGCTTTTATTATTAAAATATATTTATTCTAGTTATTGATTTTTAATTTCTTCCATTTTCAAAATTTATGAAACCTACAAATTTTAGTTTTTATTTTTCCTTTTTATAATTTAATTCACTATCAACTAAATATATATTTATCTAATTATTTAATATATTAATTATTAATAAAATTCTGAAAATTTTAATTTAATATTCTTTTTAATTAATTAAAATTATAAATAATTTAATTTTATTGAATAATTTATTTAATTTTGTAATTAAATTAACTTAATTAAATAATTACTAATAATAAACATGCATAATAATAATTACTCAATATGCATAATAAACATGAACAGTTTCTTACTGCAATATTTAACAAAGGGATTTTAGTGAGCTAGAAAATGGACAAATACAGAAGTATAGAACTGTTCTCGTTACAAGAAATATGGAGTTTAGCGATAGAAATTACTGACAGAATTTGTATACATTCATTTGATAAACTTATTTAGCGACGAAATTTATTGACGGAAAAAAGCGACGGAAATACAACTGTCGGTAAATTTACTGACGGAAATTTTGTATACTGTCAGTAAATTTACTGACGGTTATTTCATTCGATCGATAAATTTCTATTAGAAAATTATCAACGGATTTGATTATTCCGTCGGTAATTACCTACGAAATTTTTTTCAGTCAATAAATCCAATATATTTTACCAACAAATATTTGCTTTCGTTAGTAAATTTGCTAAAAACTATTTTTTAAAATTTACCTGCAAAGTGTTCAGTTTATCTGGTTACTTTCTATTTCTTGGCCAAGACATTCATCAAGACAAGGGAATTTTGGCTAGTGTCTATGGACCCCTCTAAGCTTTGTCTCGGTAATAAACTGTGTCTTATGGTTTGCTCCCCGAACTTGGTTAGAGAAGTTGTTCGAGCCTAAGACAAAATCTTTGCGAACCACAACTCACGTCACACTGCTAGAATCAAAAATTTATCCCAATATCACAACTAAAATCACTCCTATCCCTTCTATCACTACCATTTATATCTTGAAGTTATTTTCCTATGACAAAATACATAAATAAACGAAAGTAATTAAATACTCAAATTAACTTTCATCTAATATATGAAAAACATATGACAGTAGTTGCAAAAATATCTCCACCAAAGGACACAATGACAATGGCCAAAGAAGGCAATGCCGACGAGCAAAAAAGGAGTCCACAACAGAGAAACCGGAGAGAAGAAAACCCAAGAGGAGACGCAGAAAGAAGGAAGAAGAAAACGCAGGTGGGGGGGGAATGTCAGGTGAGTTGATATTTACCAACGGAATTTAACGACAGAAATTTTCGTAGGTAAATTCAAAAACTTTTTATTTTGCCAATAATTCCCGCCTTTTTATCGACGGATCTCTAATACTGTCGCTAAATACAATTTTGCGATGGACTTTAGCGACGGATCTCTTATACTGTCCTTTATCGACGGTAATCTTATTCCGTTGCTAAAGTTCATCGCAAAATTTGCCGAGATGATTTCCCTCTATATTTAGCGACAGATATTAGTACCGTTTGTAATTTTTCGTTGCTAATTCTTGCTTCCCTCCATATTTAGCTACAGATGTTAGTACCGTCGCTAAACGAAAATTTCTCCGTCGATAATTTGCAACAGTATATTTTCCGTCGGTAATTTTCCGTTGTTAATTCTTGCTTCCCTCCATATTTAGTTACGGATATTAGTACCGTTGCTAAACGAAAATTTTCTGTCAATTTTATCAACGGTATATTTTTGGTGGTAATTTTCCGTTGCTAATTCTTGCTTCCCTCCATATTTAACTACGGATGTTAGTACCGTCGCTAAACGAAAATTTTCCTGCCAATTTTACTAACAGAAATGAATTTTCCGTAGATAATTTGCAACAGTATATTTTCTTTCGGTAAATTTCTGTCGCTAATGTTTGCTTTTCTTGTAGTGTCTTTCACAATGCGTTGCTTAACAAAACAAAGGAACATTCTGAATCCCATTTCCGCAAAGTATCAAATTCTAGTTTTGTTTCAAATTGTGACAGAAAAATAAGAAGAGAGACAATCAATGTGATTCTTGCAGATGATAAACACCGACAATGTGATGATTCTAGGTGAACAATATTATACTTTATGTAGCTTTCTCAGTTTAAAATATCATTTGTAACACCTGTTTTGGAATAGGGTCCCCAGCCATGTAATGGGAGTTACTCTACAACGATCACGTAATAGAATAGAACGTAATTCACACTCCATCAAAGGTTATAAGCTCTATCATCCATTAATTAACAAGAACATCAAGTAATAATTCTAAATTCAACCCATGTTTATTAGTAATAATATTGAGACTGAGAACAAATTGAATGTGAATCAACTCATTCGTAAATAGGGACAAAAGACTACTGTAGCTGTATTATCTTTAAATGTGTTAGCCCGCAGGTAATATTTACACTAGTCAGCATCATAACTAATAAGACAAAACGAGAAAAAGAATGCGGTCAAGCGCGGGAAGTGGGTCCGAAGGCAGAAAAGAAGTCAGATCCGGAACGCGGTGATGCCCTTTAACTACTTAATGAGGGGCCCCACGTCTTAGACCAGCAGAGCCGGGCCGTCAAAGTCGTTGACTTGGAAATCATTTTTCTCTTTAAAAATGTCTTTTCTCTATTCCTCACGTGGAACGCGCCGAACAATTCGGGGCGGTGGGGGTGATTCATTCATCTCTCTCTCTTTCTCATGCTTTTCCCGTTGTATTTTATTTTCCTTTTAATTTAAATGAATGGGTCAAATTTCTTTCTTGACGAAATGTGCACGAAACCTCCTATTTGCCCCTTTTGTTTACTTTTTTTTAAACTAAGACAAAATAAGCATAGCATTATAAATAAGAATATTTAAAGTTAATAATCCCTAGTAAATCAAATGGTAGCGGGTCATAAACAACGTTTTAGATGGAGCGTAGCTTTAAGTAAGTCTACGTGAGAAGAGTAGGACCCAGTGCCAGAAGAGTACTGACGCACCGTCTGACGCAATAAAATGAAATGCGATAGAGAGAAGAAAGATTAGATTAGATTAGCACATCCGTAAAATTCTGAGGAACAGAAATTAAAATCTAGGAAAAGTCTAAATGGTCTTCCGTCCAACCCCTTTTTATAGCCGACCCTATTGCACCGGTAAAAGACTTCACAGACTTCTTCCCACATACACCAACTATAAGCTCTCTCTCTCTCTCTTCAGCTTTTTTATAGTCCCTGATTTACTTGGGCGCCTGCATCTGTATCTTTTCAACTCATCGCACTCTTCCTCCCATCAATTTATGGACAAAGGATGGGGTCTTACCCTTAACTCAGATCCTCTCCCTTTCTTCCCCAGAACCAAGACGCCTCCTCCTCCTTCTCCTCCTTCTGCTCCAACAGCCTCTGTGAGCTCATTTTCCGTGACCAAGAAAAGCTTTGACATGGGTGGCAGTGCTGACTCCATTGGTATATTTCAGTTCCCGGTGAACCTTACTGGCAGGGAAAATCACGGCGGCTCTAGTCCTTCACAGCGTGACCACAACCGGGTTGCTGCTGGTGAGGTCGACTTCTTCTCCCAGAAGAAAAGGGATTCTTTCGATGAAGATAATAGTGATTCTAAAACCGCAAGTTTTGTCAGTGTCAAGAGGGAGCACAATCATTCTCAGGGTGAAGCCGCTGCTCCCCCTCCAATGTCCACTCTCGATGTAAATGTAAGAATAATCGCCAACTTTTGTCTTGTTCTGTATTTTTAATTAGATAGCTATTTATTATATAGAATTATTCATTTCTTCATTTCTTTTGTTTCTGAATTAGACTGGGTTGCACCTTCTTACTGCTAACACTGGAAGTGATCAATCAACGGTGGATGACGGAGTATCGTCAGATGTCGATGATAAGCGATCCAAGAATGAGGTAAGACGATTGAAGAACACAACACCAAAAGTTTATCAATTTCTTGCAACTTTTGCGTGCATCCGTATACGAACAAAGTTGGGATTTTTAGGCTTAAAGGATTTTAGTTGTTGCAGCTGGCAAAGTTGCAAGTCGAGCTTCAAAGGATGAACACAGAAAATCAACGGCTTAGAGACATGCTCAGCCAAGTTAGCAAGAATTATGGTGCGTTGCAAATGCATCTTGTGACATTAATGCAACAACAGCAGAAGCAGCTTAGCCATGGGGCTGAAAGCGCACAAGGGAACGAGGTACTTATTGTCTATAACAATTAGCCACAAGAATTTCAATAAAGAAATATTGTCAATGGTTCAATTAATTAACTGTGCTAGCTCTTATCGGTGTTGCTTTCAGCTTGTTGAACTGAAGTCCGACGACAACAAACACGAGGTAGTACCGAGACAATTCATGGATCTAGGCCCTTCCGCCGAAGCTGACGACATATCTAACTCATCATCTGACGAGAGGACACGTTCAGGATCACCTCTAAAAAATGGAAGGCTCGACAAGGGTCCATATGATCAAGAGAACTCTAGTCTCCGCGATGGCAAAATGGTTGGTAGAGAAGGAGACCAGAGCCCAGATGAATCTGAGTCACAAGGATGGAATCCTAACAAACTCCAGAAATTGAATTCTGGTAACAAGGGTGTTGATCAATCCACTGAAGCCACCATGAGAAGAGCCCGTGTCTCAGTTCGAGCACGATCTGAAGCTCCTATGGTACGTATGCAACAATTAGCTTTGCTCAAAATTGCTAATTCTAAATTTTGGTTACGAAGATTGATAGTTTGTTCTTATAGATAACGGATGGGTGCCAGTGGAGAAAGTATGGACAAAAGATGGCCAAAGGAAATCCATGCCCTAGAGCTTACTATCGGTGTACAATGGCAGTTGGTTGTCCAGTTCGCAAACAAGTAAGTTAAACCTTGCGTAGTTAAACCTCTCAGTTTCACTTAAAATTAAGGACAAAACTAATTTAACTCAATCTGGTGAATTACAGGTCCAACGTTGCGCAGATGATCGGTCAATCTTGATAACAACTTACGAAGGGAACCACAACCATCCTCTACCTCCTGCTGCAATGGCAATGGCCTCAACAACAACAGCGGCTGCAAGTATGTTGCTTTCAGGATCAATGTCGAGTGCAGATGGCCTAATGAACCCAAATTTACTGGCAAGAGCAATCCTCC
>JAOSBP010000002.1:14191479-14203738 GCA_027563825.1 Erythroxylum mucronatum | reverse complement strand
TCTATAAATGCGAAAATTTTGATGAAAAAAAAGAAGGGGATTTTGCAAAGTTTAAAAAATCAGACCGGACCGGATTGGACCGTTCAGTCCGACCAAAAAAAGGTTGAACCGGCCGGTTTTTATGTAGAGAGGTTATTAGGTAAAACCGAACCGGATCACTGAACGGTTCAAACTTTTTCCGGTCCAATTTTTAAAACACTGATAAAACGACTACCTGTTCCCTAATAACCACGTTGCATGAGCATGACAAAAGATCAAGTTTATCAACATCTCGTGTTATATATATATATATATATATATATATATATTACTAGCCTTCGGAACCATAAACTTTTTTCTACATTTAAGACATTGATGGTCGATTCATTAAAAGTCCTCCCTTCCAAAGCTTTTTGGTATTATTCTCCTCAGGACATACGTAAGTTTGAATTCTATTTAACATTAATGAGGGAGGGAAAAATATTTGTGTATTGATTAAATTTAGAAATCGGTGGTTGAGAGTTTGAAATTATGTTTGTATAAACGTAAGTAGTCTCACTGATATGTGAGACTGAGCTTCAATTATATTATTATGGGGTTAATTGTAAAAAGTTTTTTCAATTTTACTCAATGATTTTATAATACTAGTTTGAATTTTAAAAATTAGAATTAAAATACTCAAATTTTCTTTATAAAAATAACCCGACATAGTGACAAAGCCAGAAATTTAATATAGGAGGGCCAAAATATTTATTTTTTAAAATTTTGGGGGGCCCAGTGCACCACTAACCCTTAAATAACTATGTCTTTATATATATATATATATATATTAAAAATAAGTTTTTTAAAAAACCTTGGGGGGCTCAGTGCACCACTAACCCTTAAATAACTCTGTCCTTTTATATATATATATATATTAAAAATAAGTTTTTTAAAAAACCTTGGGGGGTCCAATGCACCTATGTAGCTCCATGTAGCTCCGTCGGTGACCCGACATTAAATTCTTCGTTAATGTTAATGATATGATGTGCAATGTTAGATTTTTTATTTTTACCACGTGTCTGTCAAATATGATAATGATATCATGTATGATATTTGTTATTTAATAAAAAATGTTAAAATCATAGGCAATTTTGCCCATTACCCCACTAACTCCTTATCTAAATGAGCCATATTATAAACAATTTCAATCCCATAAATCTTACAATAGTTTATCTTGTTCTTGACATTCTTCAACAAATAGTGATCTTGAATCACGTGCCATAAGAAAAATAAGTTTTTGTGACGGAATTTATCGACAAAAAATAAAGCTTTTTCGTCGAGAAACAAATTTGGCAACAGAAATTACCGACATAAAGAAGCATCGGAGACACGACTATTGGTAAATTTAGCGACTGAAGTTTGTGTATCTGTTGGTTCTTTTAGCGACAAAATTTTGGATCTCTATCGGTAAGTTAAAGAAACTTTACTGACAAATTTATAATATTCTGTTGCGACTTTATGGACAGAATCCCAATATTCCATGGGTGAATTTGTCGATGGTAAATCGTAAGTCCGTCGCTAAAGTTACTAACAGATATATAACAATCTGTCACTAAAGTTACTGACAGAAACATGAACCATTGCTAAATTTTTACTGATGAACTGATATATTTCGTCGGTAACTTACAGACGAATTTATTTATTTCGTCGCTAATTAGAAATGGAAGGGTAAGTTTTGTTGGTAATGTACCGATGGAAGGTATCTTCCCATCGCTAATTAGCGACGGAATATTGTAATTCTGTCAGAAAGTTTGAACTTTGATAAATTTCTACCTCCATTTCTCACTTTTTACCTGAGTTTTCTATTCATAATCTTATGATTTTTTGTATATTTAATTTCTGTAAATAATATGACATTGATTGATAAATAAAAAGTAAACATTATCCTGATTTTTAATATAAAAAATTAAATGTACACGAATAAGTGTCTTGAAATAACTGTTAATTAAGAATTTATACAAAAACTTAAGAGTATCAAAACATCAAATACATTCACTTATCCATCTAAGTTATGCGGGTGGTAAAGGCGGATGCTCTGATTGTTGTGACGAGGTCTTGTTGTTGGACCCTAAATGTTTTATTATTATTGATTTATTTGTTTCATTATTTTTTTTGGAATTGAGCCCATTAATTTGGTGAGTATAAGTTGAAATTAGAAATTTGATGGAAAGATTACAATCAAGCTATAATTAATATGGGAATGTTAGAATTAAGATATCTTAAGGAGTTAGTAGATAAAGACAAAAGGAGGGGCATAAGGGACATTGTATTAAATGATGAGGGCATCATTGGAAGACCAAGGATAAATGTTGTCTTAAAAATAAGAAAGAAGAAGGGGAAGTGTCATGAGAAGCTAAAAGAAGAGAGAAAAAAACGTAGAGAAAGAAGAGAAGAAGAAGAAAATCGTGGGAAGCTTGGAAGGAAGAAGAAAGAAGAAGAAAAAGAAGAGGAAATCAACTTGTTAGAGGTAAGTTTTCATCTTTCTTTTTGCTAGGTTCAAAAAGGGGATTAAATAGAGATTAGGGTTTATGTTGAGAATGAAGAAAGAAAGAAGAGAAAGATGAAACCATTTCGATTTTGGATTTCTAAGATAGAGTTTTGGTTTCTCTAGTCTAGATGGACTATAGGTAGGTTAGGTTTAAATTCAATTTTAGCATTTTTTATTCTTAAAGTTTTATAAATTTTCATTTGAATATGGATTAAATAGGAATTGGTTTATTTGAAGGGAATTAAGAAAACCTTACGCAAGAGCAAGAGGAAAGGCAATCTTAAGGTTGGATTTTTAACAAAATTAGATAGGCAATATGTTTATAGTTGTTGTGTGATAGGAAAATGCCCTACTTGTGTGTTTATGCTTAAATTACTTGAATTTGGATTGTTGTGAAGATTTGAAATTGCATGATGAATTATGACCATGTTATACCTTTAAAAATGTTATGACATTTTGGATTGGATGAAAAGAATAAAAAGCATGAGAATATGAATTTATGATTGATTGAATTGAGCATAAATTTGCTTGTGATTGGGCAAGAAAGGAACCCATTTCATTAGTCACGTGCACGTTGACCTATAGCCTTCTCCCAGCTGCCCGCTTGAGGCTATGAGATCCTAAGAAATTGGACTCATTTTGTTCACGGTGTAAACTTCAGTTTCTCCGTTTCGTTCCACGAAACTCTCGAGCCATTTATTTGTGCATTGCATCTTTGAATTGTCAAGTATGATGCATTTGAGTGATTTTCTTAATGGCTAAAATATATATTATGTGTTATGCATTAACTTGCTTAATTATGAGTTTGAATTGCTGGACATACTTGTACATATGCTTGAATGTGTGGCCCATTACCGATGACTATAAATATTAGTCACTAAGCTGCGTAGATCACACCACTATTCCCTCCTCAGGTGCAGAACTAAAAGGTTAGCAATCCTTGCAAGGCATCGGAAACTCCAAGATAGTTAGAGACTTTTGTAACTAAGTGATTGAGTCCCTTCGCCTGGGATTGAGTCCTCTCGTCTGATTCATTTAGACTAAATCCTTTCGTCTGCGACTGAGTCCCTTCAACTGATTCATCTAGACTGAATCCCTTCGTCTAAGACTGAATCCCTTCGTCTGATTCACTGAATCACTTCGTCTGATCCATCTACACTTTTTGGAATTCAAGATTTTGACCCTCTAGATGACAAAATCTCTCTTCAAGGTCTTTATAAAAGTTATAGATCTCAAAGTCCTCTTCGAAACCGTCAAAAGACAACCTTAATCTAATATCTCTAGTGAAAGGTAAGCCAATTTTCCTGAAACAGGTACAATGTGATTGAGGGCAAAATCATGTTTGATTCTTTCGGCTATAACTTTCCTGTCTGACCTCCAAATGACTTGATTTTTTAAGCAATGCGTTGATTTGAAAAATATTGATTGAATCAAAGTAAGGGTATGAGTTGAAGAAATGAGTTTGCTCATGTCTTATGACTCCGAATGTTGGGCTCCAGAAGCGAGGTTCAACATTGTTTGGTATCAGATCTTAGGCTTTTCTTAGGCTTATAATGCATAGTCAGATGAATTGTTATGCTATTTGATTACTTGTTACATTGTGAATTGATTGAATTGCATTAAGTGACATGCATGTCATGCATACATGTAGGGATTAAGATTTTAAAATGAAATGTAAGCTAATTGTTAGTGTTTACATTAAAGGAGTAAGATGCCACCTCGTAGAAAGACATGAGGAGTATTGCAAGGATCGATTGCACCTGACTCTCCGCCAAGGGAGGAGAGTACTGATGAGTCTCTAGCCCCAGGAAATGCCGAGGCTTCTGTAGGGCATGGTAGTGAGCCCGTTCGATCACAGACGCGGGAGTCTCCTCTTCCGCAGGAGCAAGTGCTTGCTCCATTGGATCCAAGGATGTTTCAGTCATTTGTTGAGACTATGAGCCAGATGCCGCAATCTTCTACTCTGGACTTGGCTAAAAAGGGAAAATAATTTGATAAGCTCAGGAAGTATGGGGCAGTGGATTTCTATGGGACCACGGATCCAGAAGAAGAGGAGACTTGGATGAGAAAGACTGAGTGGATATTGGATCAAATGGATTATGAGGATGATAAGAAGGTTATGTATGCTGCTATTTTTCTTCAGGGAGATGCTCTGCATTGGTAGGAGGTGTGTTGGGGAGTCAGATGAGACCGCCAATGCTCGCATAGAAAGATTTCTTAGCAGTGTATGAGAAAAGTACCTGTCTGAGGTGTATGTTCAGCAGAAGCAGAGAGAGTTTCTAAGTCTCACCCAGAGGGAAACGATGGTGTGTGAGTATGAGTGCTGGTTTACACAGCTATCCCGATATGCAATAGAGATGTTGATGAGTGAGGCAGCTAAGTGCCGTAGGTTCAAATTGGGGTTGTATCTAGCTATCAAAGAGAAAGTGGTGGTGCAGAATTTTTATGTTTTTCAACAGCTGGTTGAAGCGGCTCTGAGGGTTGAGAACATGAGAACATAAAGAGCGCCGTGAACAAAAGGAGAGTGGGAGAAAATTACGATGGATTTTTTGATGGGATTGCCAAGGACCAGCAGGAAGCATGACGCAATATGGGTGATTGTTGATAGGCTAACTAAGTCAGCACATTTCTTGCCAATTAGACAGACATATTCTTTGAATGCTTTGGCCAACAAATATGTGGATGAAATAATCAGACCTCATGGGATTCCAAACTTTATAGTTTCAGATAAAGATCCCAAGTTCACCTCCAGATTCTGGGAAAGCTTATAAGAGGCTTTGGGAACTAAGCTACATTTTAGTATAGCTTTCAATCCACAGACTGAAGGACAATCGGAGAGGACAATACAAACATTGGAAGCAATGTTGAGAGCTTGTGTTATGGATTTCAAGGGCTCATAGGATGATCATCTTCCATTAATTGAATTCGCCTATAATAATTCCTACCACTCAGGAATTCAGATGGCACTTTATGAAGCTTTGTATAATAGGAGGTGCAGAACTCCTATTTGTTAGGATGAGGAAGGTGAAAGAACACTTGTAGGACTCGAGTTGGTACAAATCATGGTTGATAAGATTAATTAGTGAAACAAAGACTTAAAGTTGCTCAAGATAGGATGAAAAGCTATACAGATGCACATAGAAGGGAGATGAAATTTTAAGTTAGAGACAAAGTGTTTCTTAGAGCTTCTCTATGGAGAGGGGTTTTGAGGTTTGGTAAGAAGGACAAGCTTAGTCCAAGATACATAGGCCCTTATGAGATCAATGAGAAGATTGGGCCTTTAGCCTATATGTTAGCTTTGCCACCTGAATTATCTAAGATTCACAATGTCTTCCATGTATCGATGTTGAGGAAGTATTGATTCGATCCTTCGCTCATAGTTCAACCTTCGGAGGTTCAATTAAGAGAGGATTTGACATATGAGGAGCAACCATTGGAGATTCTAGATTTAAAGGAGAAAGTCTTATGAAACAAGACAGTGAAGCTCATTAAAGTCTTGTGGAAGAACCATTCTACGAAAGAGGCCACGTGGGAACCCTTGGAGGCCATGAGGGAGAAGTATCCACACCTCTTTAATGTATCAGGTAAGAATTTTGAGGACGAAATTCTTTAAGGGGGAGAATTGTTGGACCCTAATACTTTTTTATTATTGATTTATTTGTTTCATTATTTTTTGGAATTTAGCCCATTAATTTGGTGAGTATAAGTTGAAATTAGAAATTTCATAGAAAGATTAGAATTAAGTTATAATTAATATGGGAATGTTAGAATTAAGATTTCTTAAGGGGTTAGTAGATAAAGACAAAAGGAGGGGCATAAGGGACATTGTATTAAATGATGAGGGCATAATTAGAAGACCAAGGATAAATGTTGTCTTAAAAAATAAGAAAGAAGAAGGAGAAGTGAAGCTAAGAGAAGAGAGAAAAAAACGTAGAGAAAGAAGAGAATAAGAAGAAAAACGTGGGAAGCTTGGAAGGAAGAAGAAAGAAGAAGAAGAAGAAGAAGAAAAAGAAGAGGAAATGAACTTGTTAGAGGTAAGTTTTCATCTTTCTTCTTGTTAGGTTCAAAAAGGAGATTAAATAGAGACTAGGGTTTGTGTTGGGAATGGAGGAAGAAAGAAGAGAAAGATGAAACCATTTCGATTTTGGATTTCTAGGCTAGGGTTTTGTTTTTCTAGCCTAGATGGACTTTGGGCAGGTTAGGTTTAAATTCAATTTTAGCATTTTTTATTCTTAAAGTTTTATAAATTTTAATTTAAATATGGATTAAATAGGAATTGGTTTATTTGAAGGGAATCAAGAAAACCTTACTTAAGAGCAAGAGGCAAGGCAATCTTGAGCTTGGATTTTCTACGAAATTAGGTGGGTAATATGTTTATAGTTGTTGTGTGATGGGAAAATGCCCTACTTCTGTGTTTATGTTTAAATTACTTGAATTTGGATTGTTGTGAAGATTTGAAAATGCATGATGAATTATGACCATGTTATACCTTGAAAAAGGTTACGACATTTTGGATTGAATGGATAACAAAAAGCATGAGAATATGAATTAATGATTGACTGAATTAAGCATAATTTTGCTTGTGATTGGGCAAGAGAGGAACTCTTTTATTAGTCACGTGCACGTTGACCTATAGCCTTCTCCCAGCTTCCCGTTTGAGGCCACAAGATCCTGAGAAATTGGACTTGTTTTGTTCACGGTGTAAACTTCGGTTTCTCCATTTCGTTCCAAAGAACTGTCGAGCCATTTGTTTGTGCACCTCATCTTTGAATTATCAAGTATGATGCATTTGAGTGATTTGCTTAATGGCAAAAGTCTATATCATGGATTATACATTAAGTTTCTTAATTATGAGTTTGAATGGTTGAGTATTGAATTGCTAGGCATACTTGTACGTATGCTTGAATGTGTGGCTCGTTACCGATGATTATAAATATATTAGTAACTAGGCTTTATAGCTCACCCTACTATTCCCTCCTCAGGTGCAGAATGAGAAGGTTAGCAATCCTTGCAAGGCATCGGAAACTCCAAGATAGTTAGAGACTTTTGTAACTAAGCTAGTGACTTTTGGATGGCTTTATAAGCATATCAAACATTGAGCATCGATTTGTATTTGTATTAAGCTATTGATGTGTATGTTGATATGTCAAATTGTGTTTGGATTTGTTAATGAAATATGATTGTTTTTTAATATGACTTTCTCAGTCTTTACATCACATTTTCAATCGTTTCATAGGTGTAGAAATTGTGTTTTGACTTCCAAGGAAAATATGGAATAATGTAGGTTGAATTAGACAAAGTTGTCTTTAGAAAGTTGTAGTTTATCATTTTAGCTTTCCAACAGTATAAAGTATACTATTTTTGGATATCGGAGTTGAGAGTTATGACCATTACAATTTAGGATGTGTGTTAAGTTTTCATTTTGTGCTTATTTTGTATTTAATTCTCATTAATGTGTTGAAATTAGTATTCAAAATTAATGGAATTATCTCATAATTGTTTTCAGATGATTTTCAACACCTTAGAGATGAAATTGAATCAAAAAGATGCAAAAGAAACAAAGAAAATCTAAAATTCCAGATTGGCAGCAATTCAGTGACTACGCGTGGGCACGTGCAAAGATGAAATAAATTTCCAGATCTGCTTTCAAAATCTAAATTTGATTCTTTTGTGATTTTCATAATCTTTTAAGATCAGATTGATGGAGATTCACAATAAGATCAGATTGATGGAGATTCACAATCTAAACATGTGGGAAACGTGATTTATAAGAGATGAGATGATGGAAAAGGAAGGGATCGGGAGGCATTAAAAGGGAATTCGCGTTACTGTTCACGCAGTACAATATAGGGATAGTTTTTACATTTTCTGCAGAATTTCCATAGGAGTAGTTTTACATTTCTACATTATTTTCTTCTGGTTTTCGTCAGTAGAGTTTAGGGATAGTTTTTATGTTTTTCTATTGTTCTTATGTTCTCGATAGCTTTGTTTTTAAAATAGTTTTGACAATTTTCTGCAGAATTCTCCTTATGCTAGTTTACATTTCTGATTGGTTTTTGTTGGTATTTTCAGATATCTAAGAAAGACCAGGGATGGAGACTCGTTGTTTTGCTATTTCTTTGATTTCTACTTTCGTTATAAATAGCTAAACTTCTTTTCTTGGTTGAGGGGAGCCTCGTTATCATCTATTATATGTGAGATGTTTCAATAAAGTTTGTATTGTTGATGAACATTGAATATCTTCTGAATTACTTTTTCTAATTGATTGATTGATTTCTACATGCGTAACTAAGGATTGATTTGATCAATAGCTAGATTAATGAAATATGACATTCAGTTTTGTTAATCATAAGTAGCAATTAGGATTACCTTCTTTAGGTTAAAGTTGGAAATTCTAAGAAGATATTCATCTTGATTAATTACATGTCATACATGTATTATCTTGTTCATTGGTTTCTTGGTTCTTAAAGCTACTATTCAATTGAACCTACGATCATATCTAGGTTGTTTAATAAGAATGCTAGGATACATGTTCCTAGTCAATTACACTTAAGAGAAAACATCCCCCATTGAATGCTTGTTAATGAATGAAATTTTATATCGAGGATCCATTTTAGCGTGATAACATCGGTGACCCGAAACCAAGCTTTGCCTCTTAAATTTTCAAATCCAATTATTTTTGTTAATTTATGACTTTTGTTATTTCTAATTTCTTAAATTACGTGAACCAAACCCCCTATTTGTTTTAGTTTTAAATTTGCTAACCTTTACCTTTAAAATTTTATCGTAGGAACAATTCCTACTTTCCACTACTACATTATTTTCTATTGACAGAAGTTGGTTTCTTTTTAAATTTGGTTGCAGGCAACAGTAGTTCCAATGTCGCAGAAGATGTATATACGAAACAACTATAGTAAATGAAGTGATTTAGAACTTTGGGTGATGTGAGGAAGACTCCGTAAGAATCCCTTCGTCTGGGACTGAGTCCCTTTATCTGATTCATCTAGGCTGAATCCCTTATTCTGGGACTGAGTCCCTTCGTCTGATTCATTTAGACTGAATCCATTCGTCTGATTCATCTAAACTAAATCCCTTCGTCTGGTACTGAGTCCCTTCGTATGATTCATCTAGATTGAATCCCTTCGTCTGGGACTGAGTCCCTTCTTCCGATTCATCTAGACTAATTCCCTTTGTCTAAGACTAAGTCCCTTTGTCTAATTCACTGAATCACTTCATCTAATCCATCTACACTTTTGGAAATTTGAGATTTTGACCCTCTAGATGGCAAAATTTCTCTTCACGAAGGATGTAGATCTCGAAGTCCTCTAAAGATAATCTTAATCCGATATCTCTAGTGAAAGTTATGTCAATTTTCCCAAAACAAGTACAATGTGATTGAGGGCAAAATCATGTTTGATTCTTTTGGCCATAACTTCTCCATTCAACCTCCAAATGACTTGATTTTTAAAGCAGTAGTTTTCTAACACATTCCTCTATCTCTTCATAAAATTTTGTAACTTTTGGTATTGATTTGAAAAAGATTGATTGAATCAAAGTAAGGGTATGAGTTAAAGAAATGAGTTTGCTCACATCTTATGACTCTGAATGTTGGGCTCCGGAAGCGGGGTCCAACAGTAACTCTCTGCTTATATATTAGAAGGTAGTCTTTAATAGTTTAGGATACAGTACCTACTATAAGGTATTATTGTAATTTTGGTAAGGTGATCCTTGTTATGATCATCTTGTGGGCTGATAAGTCTTAGGTTACTGTTATGGTTGTGTAGGCATGGGGAACAATTATAAGGTCCCTCATGTTAGGTCTCCTTGTTATAGATAAGAGATTGGTACACTCGCAAATCTCTTGATTGTACGTACCATTATTTATTTATAAATTCGCTAAAATACCAAAAAAAAAGTTTTGTTCTTAATAATTATACTACATTGTTATATTTTAGATATTTTAATTTAATTTTTAACATAAAAAATAAACACAAGAATTCAAAATTTCTTCACTTAATACTTACCATATCTTAAGATTGCATTATAATATAATGGATAAATTACATAAAATCATGAACTTCATAAAAATTATAATTTTAACACAAACTTTATTTTTGACCAAAAATTTCACTAGCTTTTGAAAATTTTAATCTATAGTACGATCTTGGGGTAACACAATAATAAATGTTAGAGTGTCTAACTCTGCGTTGTCGTGTCAAATATATTTTTATATGTGAAACTTAACTCTGCATTATCATGTCAAATATATTTTTATACGTGAAGCTTTTAAAATATAAAATTTAATACAAGGTAAAAATAATACTATTCCTACCAAATTTAAGCATAAACACAACAATATTTTAGCAAAATTAAATGAGATCTTTATATTTGTTTCCTTGATCTACCTCCCTTTCATTCTAATGAACTTCCATATTTTCACATGACTTTTCTTCTTTGATATGGTCTTCTTTAGGAGAAGACACCATAAGATGTTTTAGCAAAGCCGAGAATAAAGATGAATTACTACTTGCTTTTGGCTTATGTTTTTGCCTTTGCAACATTTCTAGATGACCCCAATCAAGGATTTTGACATTCAAAACTTTCTTAATGTGGTTGGCACCTCTCTTTAAATAACTTGGTCAATTTGAGACATGTTTGATAAGTTTCTCTTCTTTAACTAACTTCTTGACCAGCTTTAGATAATTCTCCCAAAGTTTTCATATGAAATATGTTTAGATAATTTTTTTTCATGATGGAGCTAAAAAAATGAAATTAGTCTTTTTTTTTGGTTTGAGCTTAAATGTTTTGGATTTCTTAAATTCATTTTTAGCCTTATGTTGCCTTCTATAGAGCAAGAAAATTTGATTAAGATATTTCTTTAATATTTTCTTATCATTGGAGCTCACTCTTATGAAGAACGAAAAATTATATGTAATTTGTTGATCAAGCTGCAAATGATTATGGACCAAAAATTGAGTTATAACCAGAAGTCACTATAAGAAATCAGGATTGAAGGAATTTGGCTTTCATTATAGGTAAAAAAGAGAGAAATTTTGTTTAATTGATGAGGATTAAGTTTTATTTTTAATTTTCTTTTACTTGATCTTAATTACTTTTTAGGTTACTGAATAAAGTCTTAGGTGAAATGATGTCAATTAATTGGAGAAAAGAATCTAACATAAAGTAAATCAACATTTAATAAGAGAATGAAGAACATCAAAATTTTAATTAAAATTTATTAATTAAAAAATCACATGCAAAAATATCTAGCATGATAATATCACGTTGGATACACTAATGTCATGATACACATACAACTTTATAAAAGTTGATAAATTTTAATCATAAAATAATGTAAATGTTAAAAGTGAAATTTTGTGAAATTGGTCAATTTTAACAAGTAATTTACTATGCCTTAATTTCAAAATCAATTTCTATTTTATCCTAGTTTCATAATGTAAATAGAATATGAAATATTTGATATTTAATTATTGATAAATTTTTCCTTTTTGTTTCTTGTCTCTAATATATAGAATGCTATGTCAAAATCTAAAGAAATTGTATATGCTCTAATATATATGTATTGGGCCCCGAACCTTTTCGATTAATTGGGGAATTGTTCATGACCATTCAAGTATAAAGAAAGAAGAATTTATGAAATTGAAATTTCAACGAAAAATATGGTTTAGATTCAAGATGGATGTTATGAAAAATATTAGAAGTTGAATTGAATGATGATTTGAAGATTTG
>JAOSBP010000002.1:14167388-14183266 GCA_027563825.1 Erythroxylum mucronatum | reverse complement strand
CAAGCCTAGTACTTACACAATTACTCCCTGTGGGACGATATTATACTGTACTACTTGAGACCCGTGAACTTGCGGAATCCCATCACTTATTAGCTATTCCAGCTTTCTTATCATCACAGATTTTCGAGTCTACTTTACATGATCAATAGGACAAGAAAAATGGTGTATTTCTGAAACACTTTCTTCAATAAAATTGTTCCCATGTGCCTTAAGTTTCTAATGACACCAAGGTCATACAATTTAGTTCATTATTCTATAAGTTATGCTCAAAATACTGTAGACTGAGTACATTTGAAATTTTGGCTAGTGCGTGATCATGCATTCAAAGTTATACAACCCATATCTCTCAATTAAAATATCCAAAATTTACAAACTTCATACCCATTGAAAGCTAAGAGAATAAATTACAACTTTTGTGAAGACAACTTTGTCTGATTCGACCTACATCAATATAGTTTATTCGATAACAATAAAATATGATTCTGTCATGGGTAGTGCTACAGCCTAAGCCAAGACTCAATTTCATGCCAAAGTTTGAAATTCTTAGAGATAGAATTAAAAGTATACTTCTTCAAGAAAGTTGTAGTCATATGTCTCTAATTTAATCTGAATTAAGAATCAACTCATTTGGAAATCTAAAATTCAAGATATAATCAAAATACCAAAGCATGATCAATGAAAATATTCCAGTTCATAATATTCTAGCAGACTTCCTCACTTTCATCCAATCAATCTTTCTTCAAATCAATTCATATGGCTCTAAATTTTTATGGAGAGGAAAAACAATGTCTTAGGAATGTATTGGTTCAATTTTCATGTCATTTGGAGGTTAGGAGACAAGGTTATAGTGAAACGAATCCAAACTATTCAATTTTAGACGCACTGTTGACCATGTAACCATAGTGCACGACCATGCACTCCAATTCCAGAAATTACAGATTTTCTTCCTTCTTCTTCCTCTCTTCCACCCCATCATCTCTAATTTATACTCTCACATTTACCTCTTCATTTCAACTCCCGTTTCAATTCAACTTACTCTAAGACAACTCCAAATGTAAGATTAAATTTAAACATCAAAACAAGGTTCATACGGACATCAGCATTTTTTCTGCTCTCTCTCTTTAGTGCAATTTTGTTTTTATGCTTGCAAAACCTATATTCATACGGTTTTACCTCACATTTTTCTGCTATTACTTCAAAATCAACAATACTTTCATTTCATATTACATTTTCCATTTTAATATCCCTTTTTTTATATAAACTCGTTTGAAATAATTTCTAAAAACTCCCAAATACATTCACGTATAACAACAGTAAATAGAAGAACAGAGCATGAACACCTAACTACTTCACTAATCTCCATGTAACTCTAAATATCACCATCTATTAGTATCCTTTCTGTTCATTTCCTATTTCACAAATTTTTATCTAACTCATTAATCACTTAATATCACCGAGACTACACTTCTTAACCAACTCATGCATGTGTTCATTTACAACAATAAAACATCATCAAAGTTACTTACTTGATTCAGCAATATTTCCAGCGATGGGAGGGAATCAATAGGACAAAAAAATGTTTCGGTGGATGAACATGAAAAGAATGTTTTGGTGAAGAACAATAGAGAGAGAAAGTTGCACCGAATAACAAGCAAGGGCTGATAAATTTTTCCTTCCAAAAACAATTGCTACGTGTCCTTTTACATGTAATACATTGGTTACATATATATGATGCAACATGTCACACTATAATTTGTCTCTTATTTTTAAAATTTTCTTAATCTAAAATACCCCAAATTTTAATTTTTTTCTTAAATTCTCTAAAAATCCTGAAATAATAATTATCACCAAATAAATTTTCAATACAAATAATCGACGATTCGCTTTTTAATCGCATTTATAAATTAATTATACTCGAAAAATGTCAATGAATGCATGTACAATTATTTCATGAATATCAACACAATTCACATATTTAAAAATGTCATATGATGCATGAAATGCACTTATAATTTCTCAGCATTATCTCATTTACACAATTTTGGGGTCCTAACCCCTAACATGAGATATTAGGACGTTACACTAGCTCAATCACAAAGATGACCACCCTTTATTCCTACATCAAAATGATCAATTCTCACCCTAAATCAACATCAAACATAAAAGAATAACCATGAAGATCAAACTAAACAAAAACATACAAAATAAGTCCTAAAACAAAACAATAATAACCTATTATGTAAGAAACAAATGCCAAATACTTAGAAAAATACACACTAATGCACAACTATCAATAAGAAGTTTACTTATATGAATCGTTTTTGCATTACTAAAGAAGCGCTTGGTTCAAACAAGACAATGGTAATAGGAATGAGAATGAATATAATGAGAAATTAAAATGGATATAATCATTATAATTATGATGGTTGGTTAGAATGAAGAAATGATTACCATTACCATTGATAGTGGTTAGTTTGTTAAAAATATTGAGAAATAAAAATTTGTTAAGTTTTTATTTTACATCAAATTTTAATATATTTTAATTAAATATATTTAAATTGCTAAAAAAGAGAAAAATATCATTAATTAATTATATTGTAATGAATTAATTGATTATATTGTAATATTATTATAATTAATAATATTATGATTAATAATATTGTAATTAATAATATTAATTATATCATAACTAATTTAATTTATTATATTTAATTGTTAAAAAGATTAAAAAAAAGAAGAAGGAACTGCCACGGGGTGACAAGAAGCACTCTTCTCATAGGCGTGACAGTCACTGCCACGCCCATGACACTTGCCCCTTACTCAGGAATGATTTTCATTCCTATCATATTTGGAAGGTATCGAGTAATCCCTAAAAGATGAATATAAAAATATTATTCTTATAATGATAATATATAACTAACCGCTTGTTTTTTTTCCTTACCTATTGATATCTTCCCAAACTCATTAACCAAGCACTCTCTAAGCTGGTCAGTATTTTTGTATTAGAATGAAATTTTGAACATGAATATATTTTGTGAGTTCCATGAATTATTAGATCCTACCACATTTCATACAAATTTGCTGCTTATATCAGGCTTCATATTTATCATTGCATACGAATGCATACTTTCTTCATTGCTAACTTCTCAATCCCATTAGGTTCTTTTTTCATACCCAAATTAAATAATCAAAAAAAAATTGAGGACGAGTGTTGGAATGGAAATGATATATACATAGAAAGAGAGCGAGAGAGAGAGAAAAACTTAAAGCTCCAACGAATAAGATCGATTTCACTCACTTAGTGTATTAGGCCCAAGCTTAATTTTCTAATAAACAGATCATGCTAGTATTAGGTTTTAAGTTGGTATTGGATCCCTTCCGGACCCGGGATCAGACTTTCCTAGTTTCTAAAACTTTTAACTAAAGGACATCATTTTACAAAAAAAAAAAAAAATTGAAGGACATCTGATTTCATTTTCGTTTTCTTAATTCTTATTTATGTTTTATATTTAATTGTTAATGGTCAGTATATTAATAATAATTATATACTAAATAAAATTTAAAATATATAAAATTTAATGAATTAATTTTATTTTATTATCTCATAAAAATCTATTAATAAATATTAATAAATTAATATAGTTTATTAAAATAAATAATTAAAGTTTTTTAAAAGTCTATTTATAAGGTAATATTTATTTGTGAATTTATATTGTATATTGTTAAAATTAATGTTATTATTTATAATTTTATATTAAAATTTAAAATTTTATTTTATAAAAATTTTAATTTTTTTAAAATTTATGTATTTGAAAATTTTTAAATTAAATCTAGAAATATATTTATGTAAAATTTTAGATTAATTATAAAATTAAAATAAATTAAATTATTTCAATCATAGTTCTTATTATTAATTAAATACTAAAAATTAGATAATATATTTAATTAATAATAAATCAGTTTATAGAAATAAAAATAAAAATATTGTGATTTTCATATAAATAATGAAAACAAAATTACCAAACATTTCACCTTTTTTTTTACAATTCTAAAATAATATTATTCCCGTCACATGTAACGTTCTTCAAGGAAACGGCACAATTTCAGGAGCATCTTCGAGTGATACGAGCACGTCTTTTTCCGAATCTGCTTATCTCAGAGCATTATCCATGCTATAACCGTCATTAATCCATGTTCTATTTGGCTATGAGATTTCCACACTCTATTTCGATTTTAGTACATATTTTTCATTTTCAGACCCACACAAATACAGCGCTTGCTATCAAACAAGCGTCAAATTGGCTTTTATTATCCAATACCTTCCCATGATTTCGTGTTCGCCTTTATTCACTACATCCACCAACACTCCTGCCTAAAGAGTGCAAGCATCAAACACATTTCAATGTAATTAGGTCGAACCATAAAATACAAACTTTTCTTTAAGAGACTACCTTGTTTTCATTTATTTTTTCCTTAAGCGCACGTAGCTTAACAAGTTCACATACAAGCCAATCCGTAAGTTGCAATTTTATGTATGATATTATTATTTTAATTAACAAAAGTATTATTTATCTTTATGTATTTTGATAATTACATTTAATGTTAAATATAAAATCTATGAACTAATAAATGTGTAATTAAAATTATGATGCGATTAAAATTATGAGATTCAATTTGCATTTATATATTATATCTAAATTGTTC
This sequence comes from Erythroxylum mucronatum, assembly GCA_027563825.1. Taxonomy (NCBI): domain Eukaryota; kingdom Viridiplantae; phylum Streptophyta; class Magnoliopsida; order Malpighiales; family Erythroxylaceae; genus Erythroxylum; species Erythroxylum mucronatum. Next base: position 14,178,562 of record JAOSBP010000002.1, on the reverse strand, counting down.
TTAGTTGTAGTCTCATCAAGACGAGATATTAATGAAACGATAAAAACTAGCATACATTATGTTTATTTCTTATTAATAAAGTAATTGATCTAACAAATTAAAGTAAGAAATACTTAAACAAATGTGTGAATACTTATTAGAGAATAAGTTTACTGAACTGATTTGATTATAAGGATCTCAAATGAAATATTACTTATGTGCCTATGGATTTCCTCATTATGATGAATTGATTTTTTTTTTATATTTGAGATTACTAAGGTATCTCATGTGAGAATTATTATGTTGTAATGCTACTTATGACTTATTCTATATAGAGTAGCTTAGCCGATAGTACTTTGATATAGTATGAACCATATGGAGATAATTGAGTAAGTCAATAAAGGATTCATCACTCTAAAGTAATTAAAGAGGATTTTTCACTGTTTTTGACTAGTAGTAATTTAAGGAATTCTCTAGCCAAAATAAATTGACATTTAAAAAGGTATTTTCAAATATCAATTGTAAATCAATTACTAATTAACAAAAACGAATTTGATTAGATTTAAAAACAATAGACACTATATTAGTCGGACTTAATTATGAAGTTTGAGAAACTTTAAGGATTGACTTCTTTCATTTTTCGACCAAGAGAAGTCTAAATTGACCTCCGACATTATTCTACCAAGAGAAGTTTGGGTGATTTTTTCACCAAGGGTTATATGCTTTTGAGTAGGGGCTGTTCCCCCTCCTCAATTAAATTGTGCTCCCATATAGTTAATTTGTTTTGATTCCTAGTCTTTCATCAAAAAGCAATCAATGGTGTCCTGGTTATCTTATCCACACAACTCGTATCTTTGCTGAATAGCTTTCACTATAGTTGAAGAAGAAGTTTTCATATTATTTAGCTATCAGGTCAAATTATTAGCTTACATTTTAGTGATTGGGTCAACAGCTAAAGCTCCCTTTTGCTCACGAAGGGTTGTATGTTGTCTACTTCTTATTAGCTCAAGGTTTATTATTAATGATTTTGATGATGACCATATAATATTTCAAAATTTAAAATGGATTTATTTCCTTATATTATTAATGGTCTAATTTTCAAAAATAAATAAAATCATAGGATAAATACTTCATTCATATTGGATTTATTTCCTTATATTATTAACTATCTAATTCTCAAAAGGAAATAAAATCATAAATTGGATTTAGTTCCTTATATTATTAATGATCTAATTCTCAAAAGGAAACAAAATCATAGGATAAATGCTTCATTCAAATTAGATTTAGTTCCTTGTATAGGTAAGGTTATAATTCTCAAAAGGAAATAAAATCATATAATAAATGCTTCCTTTCTTGTAGGAATCTTCTTTATGAACTGACCTTATTTATTTTACAAAATCCCGATGGATCCTACTAATCATATATTTCGTCAATCAGCTCCAGATTTCTTTTAACATTTGATTATTGGAAGATTTTAGCAGAGATAATTCTAAAGATTCAAAGTCAACTAGAAATAGAAATGAAGCAACGACTAGTTGAATAAAATGACTATTTAAAAAAGGGCCACTGCATTTTGCGAAAAGCGGGGCATATGTCAGATTCTTGAAATACTTCAGCAGCATCAAAAGTTATATCTATATCAAATTCCTTGTGCCTCAGAAAGTGAAAATGCTCTATTAAGAAAGATCATTGAAGCTCATATTGAAGAAATTACTTCTTCATTTGTTGAGAGCTTGTAGAAACTAGCTAAATACTACTAGTTTGGAAGCTAAATACTACTAGTTTGTAGAAACTAGCTAAGCTTCAAGAGGCTCGTCAAATTACTACTTGGTATTTTAGTGAAACACTCAAGTTGGATCCTTGGGGACTATACTAAGCTTAGGTTATAAGTCGAACTAGTATAAATTGACTACGTCATTCCTTTCTCTCCTTTTAACTTTTAAATTTTTGCAAAATATTGTTTGCATTTTCATTTTTGTAAGAGGTTTCTTCACTTTTATAATAAGCTCCTTCTGTTTTTAACTTGTAAGAGGTTCTTTTTAGTTTTAACAGGCGTCTTTTGTTTTAAATTGTTTTAATAGGATTTATCATTTAATAGGCTCCAATCGTCTAACAGGCTCCTGTCATTTAATAGGGTTCTATATAGGCTCCAACTTTTTTTTAAATCTTAACAGGGCTCTGTCTTTATACTAATCGAAAGTAACTTGCAAAATGTTTTAAGTCACGCACAATTCACCTCCCTCTTGCTTGTGTTTGCTTTATCACTTTTGTTCATAGTCCAAGACAATTGTTACTATCTATTTCCTCCAACAACTATTCCACTTCATCCATCGTCTTCTTCATTAAAGATCATTCTGATGTTGCACCAATGGTGCCTCGAGTAAGTGGGTTCACTCCATTATAAAAAGTTTGCGAAAGGAACTCCTTAGGTAGGTTATGGTGAGGGTACCTCTTTTGCAAATCTTTGTACCTTTCCCAAGCCTCATAAAGTGATTCTCCATCATTTTGTTGAAAGTTTTTGATTTCCTTGATTATCTTTATAGTCTTCGTGAGGGGGAAGTACTTATCTAAAAGCGCTTGCATTAATTGTTCCCAAGTTGTAACATTTATGGGACTTAATGAGTGATACCATGCCTTAGCTCTATCCCTTAGTGTGACTAGGAAGAGTCTCATCTTAACAACATCTTCCGACATCCCATGATATTGGAAAGTATCGCATATTTTTAAGAAATTGACTATATGAATGTTAGGATCCTCATTAGTTAGCCAATAAAATTGAATATTAGTTTGCAGCATGTTTAATAAAACTGGTTTTATTTCAAACAAAGTTGCTTGAACAAGTGGTCTAGTGACACCTTGATTGGTCGCATTAAATCTTGGTCTCATGAAATCTATGAATGTCCGTGGTTGGCTCCCTTAGTTTCCTCTTTGTTGAAACTCTTGATGAAATTCTTCAGCCATGGTTGCTTCGGTATTGTCTTCTTCTTCACGTCTAACCCTTCAGATTGGTCGCTTTAATAGGGTGATGTAAAGTTCTAAAGTTTCAACTATCTGACTCTAACTCCTAGTAACTCTCGTGTTCATACAATTACACGGACACAAGAGTGACGAAAACTCCTTAGACTAAAAAAATTAAAATAATCCTACTAATTTCCCAGCATCAGCGCCAAAACTTGATCGAGTGGTCAAGTTTTACAATTTCTTATCCCTTAATATATCGCAAGTGCACGGGTCTTGAGTGTAGTATGTGAGGTGTCGATCCTTCGATGAGTTGGTGACTAATCAAATTCTAAGTTGTTTAAGGCCTAAAGGATAATTAATATGAAAAGAAAAACTAAACAAAATAGTAAAGTAAATAAGTGAATATGGATTGATTGAAAATGAAATTGTAAAACTAACACAAAGAAATCAAAATTGAGCACCACCAATGAACAATAAAAAATCACATAAGGAAGATTAACAGATTATGGGAAGGGGGATTTATCCTATCATTAAATGCTAATAGATTACTTTTGAGTTAATATGGTATCAATCCTAGACTTTTGAAAGGTGGATTACTCTCTCTCGAATCATTAAACCCTAAATCATAAATCCTAATTAAATTATGGAATTGGCAATCTCTTAATTAACAACAAGCCCAAACATCTAGTTAGATCTTAAGCCCTCCAATAGACTATCGGGTCCTCTCATGAGATCTCTCTTTATATAAATTACCAATTTCATTATTTGCTTGATCTATTAGATTGTTTAACTCTCATTACCTATTTTAATCATTTAACTATTGGTTCACTCTCTTGATTTGTTACCGAAGCATGCAAATACAAAAAATAATCACAACACCCATTGTATTAACATGAAAAGAAATCACATTAACATTGATTCAAGAACAAATTCCTAAAGAAGTTTAGAACATAATCATAAAACCCAAATCCATCAATATCCAATCCATATCATACATTCAAAAGAAAGAATAACAATGATGAAATGAAAGTGTCATTTAAAAGGGGTCGGGATGGACCTGGAAGACAGCAGCAACAGCAGCCCTTCTTCTTCCCTCTTGCTCTCTCCTCTTCTTCTCCTTCCTTGGATCTTTCTCATTGTAGCAAAATGAAGGATGCCATTCTAGGATTTCTTCTCTTCTCTTCTATAGTCTATTCTATTTAGGGTAAAAACTAGGTTGTTTCCAAGTCCAAAAGTTCAAAATAACCCTTGAAAAGTTGAGTTTAGAAGTCAATCTTTGTCTACTATCGCACAGGCCACAATCGTGGCTGTGGCAAGTTGAATTTGGCCTCTGACACAATCGTGGCACCCCAAATAAGGTTCTATCACGATCATGGACCATGGCCCTAATTCATCCTCTGGGCTTCCTCTGTTCTTTGTTATCTGATCTCAAACACTAAAAAATACATCAAAGCACCTCAAATACACCAAATTAAAGCTCAATTGCATACTCTAACTCGTATAACACTCAAAACACAAATATCTAACCAATTAACACAATTCTAATCCTAAACATATCAATTAATTAACAACTAAAAACATACTAAAATACTTGCTAAAACATCACGAACCTACAACAATGAGATATGGATAAAATGGTAAAACTAGCACACATTATGTTTTTTTTCTTATGAAGAAAGTAATTGATCTCATAAATTTAAGTATAAAGATACTTAACGTATGAGTGCTTATTAGAGAATAAGATCACTGAATTGATGGATTTCTTTATTATAATGGTTATATAGTTGATTCTTATAATTAAGAGTAAGAAGGTAACTCAAGTGAGAATTACTATGTTGATGTTACTTATGACCTATTCTGTTTAGAGCAGCTCAGTCGATAGCATTTGGATACAGTATAAACCTTATGGAGATAGTTGAGTAAGTCAATAAAGGATTGATCACTCAAAAGTAATAAGAGAGAATGTTCCATTGTTCTTGATCAGTGTTGATTTAAGTATTTCTCTAATTATAGTGAATTGACATTTGAAAATATGTTTTCAAGTTTCAATTATAAATCAATTACTAATTAGCAAGAACAAATATGAGTGATTTAAAAAAAAAGATAAACATTATATTTGTACACTGTATCCAATTAGAACACTGGGTGATGAAAGAATTAAATTATACATTATAACCATACATGAACATGTTGAGTCAATCCACTTTGATATTAATAACATTTGGGTGGTCATGACATGTTGCTAGATGTCAATCTTAATCTATGATTGTAAATTATTTAATTCAATAATTAAAGGTAAATTAAAAGGAGTTTAAATTATCTAATTCTAATTCTAATTTTAATTATGAATTCTAATTATACTTTATAATTATTGCCAACTTATTAAGAATCTAATGTGTTACACACAAGGAGCATTTAAAAAGAGAAAAATCAATTTAAATTAAGCTGGGTTTAATTGTGAAGTTTGAGAAACTTCAAGGAACAAATATGAGATATTTAATTTTATTAAAATTAAATTAAATTATAATTAGAATTTGAATTTAATTATAATTGGAATATGTAATTATAATAAAAATAAAACCCTAATGCCTTTTTCTAATTATAGGAAATTGGCGTAAAGGACCTAGCACATATGCTTATTGGTCTCAAAAGTTGCTTTTTTTTTGGCTCTCTACTTTGTGGATACCAATTGAGGTTGGACACTAGGACAACTTGTGGTTGAAACATCAAAAAGGTTTCAGAAAGGGTTTTAGCAAGTATTTTGAATCAGGTACGATTCCTTTATTTTATGATTTATTTTTTCAAGTTATTCAATTCTTGAGATATGATCAAAAAATCATAATTTTTTTTGCTGCATTTGTGATTCAATCACGGTTAGTTTGTTACTCATTTATGACCATCAATTGTCAAATCTTTATTTTTAATAGGTATAAAAGTTGTAATGATAGGTATGTAAATTTTATAATGTAATTATTAAATGAAGAAATTTTTATTTATTGACTTATTTGATAGGTTTCAAGGAACTTCTTACCTAAAAGCTTCCTCCTTAATTTTTTAATTCCATTATATAACAAAGAAACTTAAAATCAACAATTCAGATTTCTTTAAATATCCTAATATATTGCATTTTAGATAAAATTTATTAGGTTAGTGTATGTCCATAACTTTTATTTTGTATATTAATAGTTGTTGATATTTTAGTTTACTTTAATGGTAGAGAAGTGAAGAAGTTTTAGAGTGTTGATGATGGAGAAAGATAAGTGAAACATTACAAGTTATCCTGTCCTCATCCACGCTTTTTTTTTGACACCTTAACCAAACCAACCTCTTTAAGCTCCATTTTACCAACAATAAGCAATCCTAACAAGTGACATCTCAATCAAACTATCTAAATGAGGGTCATTTTGTCAATAGTAGACAATCATGGCACTTCAACCATATCAGCCCACTTAACTTTTATTTTGCAACCAATAGGCAATTAAGTAGTATACAATTTATTTTGTTATATAAACTTATAACTATTAACATTTATTGGTTTTTTATATTATCCAATTGTATAGTTTATGTAATGTAGAGATATTTTCTGACTAATATAGTAGTATTTGAGATGTAAAGTAAGGATTATTATGTAAATTGTTGTTAAAAAATTAATGTAAGATTATTTTATAATATTTTCAATATATTTTTTGTTTCCTAAAGGTCAAGTTTCCATAAAGACGTGTTTGTTTGCAATGAAAATGAATTGTTAAAATTTTATAATGATATAATTCATTTCCATTAATACAATTTCCCAGTCTAAATATTGTAACTAACAAATTAAAAAAAACCTTGAATCTAATGTTTAAATACCATGTCTCCAAATTACAAAGATTATAAGCTTTTTTTAAAAATACCACTACCCATAATAAAGTTCGTACTAAGACAACGTAGAAAAATACCATCATTTGACTCCTTACATATTAGTGCACCTTAACTTTAATATGTGAATATCATATCATAAATTAGTATAAGTAGTACCTCACCTCATTACATATTACACCATTCCTATATATATATATATATAACTTCTTTTTAAAAATAAATGAGAGCTTCACTTTTATATGCAAATACCATAATTGAGTAAAATGAATGTTATGCCCTAGGACAAACTATACCAAGACTCAATATATGTAATACCAGCCCTATGTACAAAAATTTCATTAGTCATTATGGGAATATTATTACTGAGAATAAAGAATACCACACAAAAATACCAACAATACAAGGACTCATTATATTCGATACCACACTTATGTACAAAAATGTCATCACTTATTAAAATTAAGTAAAACCTACACATTAAAATGGGAATACCATAATAAAATGTAACTTCAATATAAACTATACCAATAATTAATACATTCAATACCATTGCTATGTATAAAAAATTACCATCACATGTTAAAAAAGGAAAACGTTTACTTAATAATTAGAATACCATGACTGAGTACAAATAAGTCCACTAAAGGATCTGTTAGACACAATTATTTATACACCCATATGATTAACAATGTTCATGTTAGAATTTTTGAAAGAAAAATATCAAGGATATGGATTGATAAACACTCCTGTATGAAATCATATACATTATAGGTATTCTTGGATGTAGTTATCTAAATGCCTGTGTGATCAAATGTGTTCATGTTAAAAGGTCAGTACACGCTAAACTGTGTCCATTATTTTAATTAACATTATTGTGGGTAATAAATCAATTTTTTATAAAAAGCAAATTTTCAAATAACTCCTCCTACCAAGTGTTGGACCCCGATTCTGGAGCCCAACGAACGGAATCCTTAACCTTGTACTTGAAATCCTAAAGGGTCATTTGCTGTCATTTCATAAAGGTGGTGATCGTACACTAATCAATCATCAGAATCATGAGTTGGACTCTTCATAGAAATTGTAACCTTAAGTCTCTAATTTACTTTGAAGTAAGAATCGCCTCAATTGGAGCTCTATAGCTCAAGATATGCTTGAAAAGCCTAAAAGGACTCATACCCCGAACATGCTCCTCTAACCAACCTCTCCCTTACTTTAACCCAAACTCTCTCAAATCAACTCCAAATGATACCCATTTTTATGGGAATAAAGATACATACCTTAGAAATCTACTGGTCCAAGAATCACATTAATTGGAGGTTGGGTGAGGGAGCTATGCCCAAAAGAGTAGACTATGTTCATACCCAAAACCAATTAGCACCTCTCTTGGCGCGATCACCATAACTTTCCATCTACAGATCGGATTCTTTTATTTTTGGACCATTAGAAAGAAGACATCTATACCTACAACTTTCATGAAGACCACAAAACTTGATTATGCTTCTAAGAGGGTGAAAAATCACTATTTGTCCCAAGGATGTCTGTTAAACGGACATCCATGTCCGTTTAACGGACATGTATCGGGCTAAGGTGGCCAAAATGACCCGAGAAGGTTCGTTAAACGGACATGGTGGCTCCCCAAAGCCCTCCATGCCTCTCCAAAGCTTCCCAAAACCTATCCTAACACTATAAACACTTCCAAGCTTCCAAAATTCATCTATTCCAATGCCATAACACTTCATAATCACTCATACACCAACTTCAACTCATCCCATTTCTCAAATCCCAACTCAAATGGTTCATCAAAACTACAAATTCCAAGCATTCATTCAAGCCATCTCAAATACAAAACATGAACAGCATCATAAATTGTAACATCCATATCTCCCTATTCCGACATCCAATAATCACAAACTTTGTATCGTTGGAAAGATTAAAAGATCTTCTATAACTTTCAAGAAGACAATATTCATCAATTCTACCCATAAAATTTCAGAATTTCCCTTGAAAGCAGCACACATTCCTACCCATACAAAACTGAAAATAGCCATGCAAAGATTTGAAATTCCATGAACAACCATAATGCATAAATATCTCATTTGCATCAAAATAAGTGTCATACAATGCTTTAGTGGGCATTTCAAGCCACTTACATCACAATCCCAAAATACAACTTAACAAAAGTAACATTTTCTCAAAATGCATCTAAAGCATTGTTTTACAATTTCAAGCTTCAAAAGATCAAAATAACAAAAATGCAAATCGGAGTGTCGCCTTGATGCTCATCTCGATCACTCGCTAACTTGTTCGTCACCTGAGGTGGGGAAGGCGAGGGGGGTGAGCTTGCGCTCGTGGGTAACACGTTTATATCCGGTAATAAGTAAAAACCACTGAATTCATTCATAATCATAGCAATTTTCACAAAAACCCATAAAACATGTATTTCTCAACTTTTATCAAACCAAAATCACATTTCTCATAAGTCCTACATCCATTAAACTTGCCAATGCATCATATCAAATCAAACACAACAAAAATCAATTTAACACATCAAAGTGGTTCGGGTGGATCCGTAACAGAACGTACTACACATTTCTCGTAAGGGTCCTGTGTAGTCGTGAACAGAACGTATTATCGCAAGTCCACCAAGTGGTCTTGCGTAGCCGTGAACTTATGGGAGTCCGCAAGGGAGCTCCATGCCACTAGTGGGCAGGCGGGAGAAGCCTCTAGACAAGTGCACACTTGACATACAGAACGGATCACCACAAACCCACATAACATGTGATTTCATGAACTTGAAACATGTGGCCCATATGGCACAATTTTAGAAACTTGATTTCATGAACATGATACATGTCATATGCATTGCTAACATCATTTCCCAATTCATCACCCAACAATCCATAACAATCATATATCCATGATTCTAATCATCTAAAAGCCACAATTACAACAAGTATGAAACAATTTGAAATCATTCCATATTACTCAAAAATTCATTCCCAAATTCATATACAAAAACATATGAAACATTTTCAAAGCCATCTCAAAGCATGATAAGGGCACATTGACAAGGTAGTTGGAAAGCATTTATTACCATTGATTTAAAAGAGGCTTTAATAGAATATTTACACAAATATAAAAAAGTCACCCACCTTATATTCTTGCCTGAAAAGTGGCTCAAATTGGCCTCCCCTCTTGCTGCTCTTGCCTTCCTTGATTTTCTTCAACATGTTAAGTCAAAATGACTTTACGATTAATAATTTTGATGACAAACAAAAAGGAGACAAATGAAAAGCAGATAGAACAAATGAGAAGAAAACAGACGATAGCCAAGATAAATGGATTCTAGCAAAAAACAGACAGAAGCTATTCGAAAAGCAGACGGAAGCAAAAAATAGACAAGCAAAAAGCAGACAGAAGCGAAAAGCAGACGGAAGCTATTCAAAAAAGCAGACGGAAGCGAAAAGCAGACGGAAGCAGACACTGCAAAGAAGACGAAAGTATCAGTCTGAGTTAGTTATAGGACTCAACTGAATAACCGTTTCTTTAAAGAATCAAGAAGCAGTTAAGGCGAAGGCTATAAATAAGAATCTGATTCGAAGATTGAAAAGTTGAAGTTTTAAAACAAGTGACAGAAAGTATTACAAGAGCGTAGCAATTTTTATGAAAGATCTCTGTGAAGAAAATAAGAGCTATTACATTTCTGTAACAAATACGAAGTATTTTCTGTGAAAGTGATACAGATAGCCTGAAGAGGCTAAGAGTAAAAGAATACTCAGTATATAGAGACTTGAAGAGGCTCAGTGAAAGAATACTTGTAAAAGTTTGAGAAGCTAGTGAAATCTCAGAAAATCATCTGAGGATTGGACGTAGCCCACGGTTTGGGGTGAACCAGTATAAAAACTACTGTGTCAAACTATCTCTCTCTCATTCGTTTTTAATTACGTATTACAAAAGTCTTAAACACTTTTACAAACGTATTTTACATAAGTTCTTTAACAACGAACAAAATCGTGTTTTTAAACGAAAGTTGTTAAACGGGGTTTAACAAAAAGTTTATCACAATTCAACCCCCTTCTTGTGTATTTTGTTATTGTTATTAAACATAGTTTTAACGTGTGATTCACTTCAATTAGTATCAGAGCCTGGTGTTCAAGAATCACTTTAACCAAGTGTGAATTAAAGATAATGGCGGAATCACACACGTACATTCCTGAAGGTGCCTCAGTCACTAGACCTCCAGCGTTTAACGGAGAAGACTATCACTATTGGAAAGACAGAATGTGATTGTTCATTGAATCTACTCACATAGACCTTTGGGACATAATTGAGAACGGACCGTATACACCTATAGATGAAGACGGAAATCTTAT
>JAOSBP010000002.1:14152812-14167288 GCA_027563825.1 Erythroxylum mucronatum | reverse complement strand
ACACCTAAGGTGCTAGATGTCACCATATTATTTCAACACATGTCCTTATGCATGTAAGCCACTTATCCCTTACATAAGCTACCATTTTTCACTCAATCATTTCGCCATTTGTTAATTAATTTCTCATGCCAAATGTTGCTCATTTATCTATGCCATTTGTCACACAATGATTAATCCATTTGTCAATTAATTACTAGTCCAAATGTACTTCAAATTTTCGAAAAATTATGAAATTATACTAATAGTTTGTAAATAAATTTTTAGCTCAAATAATTCACCAAAAATTTCAAAACATTCAAAATATACCAAAATTGCCAAATCATAATTAATACACTCCAATTTAATCCACAATTTTCACTTCTAAATCAAATTTACCCGAAAATGCCAATAAATGCATGTACAATCATATGAATTTGCAAAATAAATGTGTACGTCACAATTAACTTATGCATGATGTGTTTTTTCCTAATTCTACATAAATTTCTCATAATTTACTATTCTAGCCTTAGCATGAGTAACGGGATGTTACATTTGATCCTGCAGTGCCAGTGTCATCAGCTAGCGTTATTGATCTCTGTTTCTTTCCTTACCATTTCTCTTTTTCTTTTTGCTTCAGTTTGTCCCCTGGTTTTCCCTGAAATAAGACATGTCTTGAAGTCATGTGGGAATATCATAAGTAATAAGGAATAATGTTGTAGCGCCATGGAAAGCTACATCTCTCACTTACATAAACAGAGCCCCATAACCAATTTACAGGCTCTGGATTGTGCTACAACTCCAGGGATGAAGCTACAGAAATCAAATATAAGTATGGATGTTTATAGCCTCTGTCATATCACTCTTAAGGATTTCTCTCTGCAAGGTTGATGTTAATTTCTTTATTCCTTTCGACTTACTCTTTAACTTTCTTCTTGAAGTAACCTTTTTAGGACCCAATACTCATTTGATGAGTTAAACTCAAGTATCTAATCTTTTATGTTACTAGTAACATACTGATACTAGATTCTTTTTTGATTTTGCTACTTATCTTATGATGTTGGTGATCAATGATTGGACTGCATCAGTTGCTAAACAAGGTAATTCAAAGTCTTCTGGATCTTTTGTTTTACATTTCCCCTATTGGAGAATTTGATCTTTACAGTTTTCATTTCCCCATATCTATTGTGTAGTTATTCTGGACTTCTAAACTGCATTCTGTGTAGAATTTCTTACTTATGTTTGTTGTTCTTCTGTAACATACACTTGTGTTCTCAATTAAACAATCACCATCAGATGGAGTTCCCTGAAGAAAAAGACAATTCAATATCTGAAAAGGGAAGTTTCAATATTTTCTCATATTCATACAAACACAAAGTAAAGGGAAACCAAGGAAGGAAGAAAAGCAAAGAAAGGGAGAATTTGTAACTAAGATCACTCTTGATAAAATTATGCGTCTATTGACATTTGCTCTTACCATTAACCCTCTCCAGGCATTCTGTAGAGAATGCAATGTTAAATGAACTTAGTTGGCAGGAAGATAAAAGAGTATCCTGTCTTCATCTGATCTGTTACAAGTACCCTAGTTTACCTGGCAAGTTGAAACGAAAGAAGCCTATATATGTTATTTCCTTTTATGTTTCCATGTTGCTTGCTTACTGAAAATATTTGTTCGCAGGTTATGCAATAACGAATTTGGTAGCCATTACCCTCTTGGTTTGGTTATGGTGGTGCTTTTATAGTCTTATTTGAGCAAATATGCTTTCATATGTACATTGAGACAATGATTCCTCGTCAATTTAGGTAGTTAATGTAGAGATAAGAGTTGCTTAGCTGAAAAGAGGTTTTACACATCTAACCCTCTCTATTCATCCAATTGTGGTTGGGAGGGGGATTTGAGACCTGAACTTGCAAGTTCAGGTTAGTGATTGTATAAATTCTTCATTCTTGCGTGCTGATGTGATAAAATTTTGTACATAAAATCTGGAATTTTGTGTTGGTACTCGAAAGTCGAAATAATTAGTAATATAATGGAATTGCGTCATTTCAATTTTAATTTTCCTCTTTAAAGGTAACAGGTACACAGATTAATGCATGGTTAATTGGAATGTAGTCGGTCTTGGTTGTTTTTTCTTTGGGCAGGTGTCAATTTTCACTTCAAGTTGTTGCAACAGAAAATGTACGTGGCCAGGTGCAGTGCCGTAATAGAGAATAAAGTCGAATTAGTGAAGTACATTTTTCTCGCTATTAGAAAGAAGAAGAAGACAAGAGGGATGTCACGACATACACATGCCCACACACATAATAATTGTGGCCTTATTCTGTTTTGTACTGATGACGTTGATTGGTATTGAATCGGATACTAGTGAAAATCCAAGAGAATAATACACAACATAGATGTGATGATTCCAAAAAAGTAAGCTTTTGGAGACAGTCAAGTAGTAATTGATCAACTAATTCATTTTTCGTAGGAATTTTACTGTTCCACCACGAGAATACCTGATCTCTATACACGGTAACAATCTCCGTGATACGATACAAGCCCCTCCTACTTAATTGACTTTAAATAAACTGATGTGAACTAAGTATTACAGAATGGAGTCCACACCTCCGACTCCGAGACAAGACAGGCTCAAGTTCTCACACGAGGCAGTCGGCTCCGAGCTTGAAGAAATACTGTCGAACACCCAATCATCCTACTTTAGTCGCCTCAGTTCGGCCTTATCAGTAGAACTGAAATTGTCATTTCGGCTCGCAGCTCCTGCTGTGGTAGTTTACCTGCTTAATAACGTTGTCTCGATGTCAACACAGATGTTCTGTGGCCATCTTGGAAATCTTGATCTTGCTGCTGTCTCACTTGGAAATACTGGTATCCAAGTGTTCGCATTTGGCCTCATGGTAAGCCCTCTCTCGCTCTTTCCCCCCGTTTTAATAAAAAAAGAAAAAAGAATGCTAGTGTATCTCATGGTCACGGATATAAAGATGGCACATAAAAAGGCACCTGATATTACTGATAATGAGTACGGCAGAGCAATGCATTAGTGAATTAATGTGTCTAATGCTGCAGCTTGGAATGGGAAGTGCAGTGGAGACTCTTAGTGGCCAATCTTACGGGGCACGCAAATACGAAATGCTAGGCATATACCTTCAAAGATCAGTACTTCTTCTTATGGCCACCGGCTTACCACTCACGGTGATCTATATTTTCTCCAAAACCCTCCTAACTTTACTTGGTGAACCAACAAACATAGCATCTTCAGCTGCTCTTTTCGTCTACGGACTCATTCCTCAAATTTTTGCTTACGCTGCCAACATCCCCATCCAAAAGTTCTTGCAAGCACAGAGCATAGTCGCCCCTAGCGCATACATCTCGTTAGCTGTACTTGTCGTTCACCTCTTGTTGACGTGGTTGGCAGTATTCAAGTGGAACTGGGGGCTGCTTGGTGCAGCCTTGGTGTTGAGCTTGTCGTGGTGGTTTATAGTTTTGGCTCAGTTCTTGTACATTGTTATGAGTAAGAGGTGTAAACATTCTTGGAGAGGGTTTAGCTTGCAGGCTTTCTCTGGACTTTGGAGTTTCTTCAAATTGTCTGCTGCATCGGCTGTGATGCTGTGCTTGGAGAGTTGGTACTTCCAGATGTTAGTCTTGATTGCTGGATTGCTACCAAATGCCAAGATTCAATTGGATTCTCTTTCCGTTTGGTAACCAAAACAAGCCTTCCGTTGCGTTTCATTTTCGGTTTGATTTGTATAATATAAGCACTACCATGCATTCTTTCAGAGGACTAAATTTTAACCAGAAAAATAGTTATCTGGTAAGGTAAGTGTCTGTGTGTAATGTGATGGTTAATCACTGCTTTCTGACCTATGCTATTCAGCATGATAATAGCAGGATGGGTATTCATGATATCGGTTGGATTCAATGCTGCTGCAAGGTAACTCTAGCTACTTCCACATTAGTTAATGAAGACATCTGAGAATTAACATTGCGAGATGGTATAAAAAGTAAAATAAATTATAAAGTCAACATGGTATTAAATTAATGAATAAATTAATTAAATAAAAATATTTGTTTTAGTTACCGAAATAATAAAAAAATCACTGGCAGGTATTTTTGATAAAAAGTCATTAAATAAAGTTAATTGCATTTATTAGTTTGTCTTATATATATATATAATGAATTTACAGTATCAAACAAAATGCCTCGATAAAATAATATGATAATTGGCAGTGTAAGGGTGAGCAACGAGCTTGGAGCCGGGCATCCAAAATCTGCAGCATTTTCAGTAAAGGTGGTGACTTCATCATCATTCATCATTTGTGTAATAGCAGCGATCATTGTAATGGCACTGCGGCATGTTTACAGCTATGCCTTTACGGACGGTGAAGTTGTTTCTAAAGCAGTTGCCGACCTCAGCCCTTTTCTGGCTGCCACCATTGTACTGAATGGAGTCCAACCTGTTCTTTCTGGTAACAACATTGTAAACTTATTTCATTATTCAATCTTTGTCCTAGTTTGTACAGTTTCAATAATGATTAAATGTCATATTATCAATGAACAGTACATCGTCTAATAACCTGATAACATATGCCAACTGAATTTGTTTAACAGTTTAGTCTTTTTAACGTCGTTCAACTCTCTTTTGTAATTGAAAGGTGTAGCTGTTGGGTGCGGATGGCAATCGTTTGTGGCATATGTAAACGTTGGATGCTATTACTTGATTGGTATTCCTCTTGGAGTGGTTCTAGGCTTTTCTTTAAAGCTTGGTGCCAAGGTATTTTTCTACCACTTAAAGCAATCGGCCACTAGTTGAACGAAGCCTAGTGGACAAGAGGGAGTCCAAGTATACATACATATATACATATATACACACACACATATATATATATACATACATACATACATATATATACACATATACATATACACACACACATATATATATATAGATAATACATTTTACATTGTTTGGGCAGGGAATATGGTCAGGCATGATCGGAGGCTCATTCTTGCAGACCCTGATACTGATATGGGTCACTTACCGGGCAGATTGGAATAAGGAGGTAAGCTTAATCGTGGTTTATCTTTGTAAATCTCCTCATGAAAAATTAGTGTATCGAAAGATATAATATCGATAATCCCGTCATCTCTTACAGTACAAAACAGTTTCTTCACCAGTCAAGAAGTTCTTTGATTACATATATCACGTGTTTGTGGCATGGTCACTCGTGAAATTATTATTTTTTATTGGTAGATCACTGGAAGCCCTACTTTCCTGTTATGATTACTCAAAAACAAAATAACTAAACTGGTAAATTTGTTCAGATTGATTAATGGACTTGATATCTTTCAGGTGGAGAAAGCCAAGGAGCGGTTGAATTCATGGGTTGACAGAGACGTAGAATGAGGTTACGAGGAGTTAGAAGCAGTTATTTCCTGGGGGAGTCGCACAGCAGCACAAATTAAACGAATGTATCTTTATATGTTTTATGTTTAGTGGCTGTTTGGATAGGCTTGTGAGTAGAGTTTTTTTTTTTTTTTGGGTAAATCAGAGAAATAAATTAAATTAAAAAACAAATATGTACAGAAAACGTTCACAAACGAAGCTGATAAAGCTAAACTAGAAGAGTCTCAGGGCGCCCAAACAAATAAAAAGAACGCTACAGCACAGGAAGAAGCACCCAAAAATCACCCAACAAAAGAACAACAACACTTAAAAATTACACCAAAGCACAGGCAAACAAAGGCATGTAGAAGACAAACTAAAACAATCCAACCCCGAGCTAACAAGCAAAGGCAAAGGCGGAGGCTAAAATAAAGAATTGCGTAGGCATGGCCCCTGAATGGCCAAGCTTAAATGCATTGCACCGCCAAGAGTTGGCATGGCAAGCTGGGACTCTCCGAATAGCACCTCGAAAGCTGAGACCTGAAAAAAAAAGTCTATAAAAAGAAGGGAATAAACACAAATTACCTCCTCTCAGTGTGTAGGTTGAGCAGTTCCCTAACATGGGAGATAACTCCTGCAAGCACACGCTCCTCAGCCAAGGCTTCATTCTTGAGGTTCTGGCATTACGTTCGGTCCAAATGTTGTAAATAGTGGTGGAAAGGAGTAGAGGAAAGAGAGTGCTGACTGAAGCTCTGAATTGGGGAACAGTTAAGAACCTGGGAAGAATAGTGGAAAGGGAAGACATGTTCAAGCTGGGCAAGTTAAAATAGGAAAGGCAATGAGCCCAAATAGCTTTAGAAAATGGGCAGTCAAAGAAAAGATGATTAATAGATTCATTTGCTCTAAGGCACAGAGAGCAGTGATTAGGAATGTAGAGGAAAGTAAGTTTATCCCGGGTTGGGAGCTTCTGTAAGAAAGCAAGCCAAAAGGTAAATGAGCATCGAGGTTGATTATATTTGGCCCAAACCAATTTGTACCAAGGGACGACCGGTAAAGGAGGACGTAAAAATTGGTAGGCTGACAGATTGGTATAACGCTTGGTTGGGCTAGCTATCCATTCCAGACAATCCGGTAAAGAGGTGTTGGGGGAATATGAGGGAGGGGCCAGTTGGCGAAGAAGGTCCAGTGAAAACTCACTCCAGCTCCAGGTACTATTACGGATCACATCTGAAACATGTGCGGTGAGTGGGAGCTCTGAGCCATTGATCTCCCAAGGAGTAGAGAAGGTCTGCAGGACGCCACTCGGGTGCCAAGGATCCTGCCAAAAACGAGTTGATATACCATTTCCAATCCTAATTCTAAATTGAGAACACAACTTGTCCCGGACTGCTAAAATCTTCCTCCAACTCTATGAGCTATTATAGGTAGGCTGAGCACTCCAGAATTTATTATTAACCTTCCATAATAATATGTACTTACGATAATAAAATAGGAAATCAAATTTATCTTTTGTTTTAAATTAAAAATTTAGAATAATAAATTAAAAAAATTTTCTTTTAAGTTATTTGAATTTCTCTTATCTTAATTGAAATTCAAAGTTAATGTAATTTTAGTGTTATATATATTTATGTTCACCATGTCTTAGAGAACATAGTTCATTACTTCTCACATTTCTTGTTGTTTGTCAACACTTTCAAAATTTTAAATATTTACGCCACAATGTAAAAGGGTAGAAGAGAGTTAAGACAAATAATAAACTATTGAAGCACAACACATCACCTTACGCATTCAATATTTATGGGGTGCATGTATTGTAGGCTATAAATAACTATCTATCATGACAAAAGGAAAGCAATTTTTCTTTTTCAATACCTTCCAAACTACAAAAAGATGCCATGAATGGATTTGTGGTCGAAATGCAAGCCCACAGGTTGACCAGAAGGGAGAACCATACGAAGAAGAAAGTTATGCTTTTTGCTTCTTCTGTAGAGCACACTTGTTCAAAAGTTAAGGCCAGTCCTTAATAATAAGAATACTTTGTTCTTCAGTGGAATACATGTGAAGCGGCATAAATATAAGTACATTTGAGAAATTAAGAAGTAAGTATATAATTAACATAACTACAAATGGTCGATGCCCGTAATATTGTAGTTCAATTATTTTTACTAACTATATGGTCTTTACTGTCATTATTCTTCAGAATCCTATATAAATAAAGGCCATCCCTATCTTCTAATCACAAGACCGAGCAAAGCTAAATCCCTGCATTTCACTACAGCGACTTTACTTGTCGTAAGCAGTGAGAGGCAGGGAAAGGCGATAGGGACAGAGATGACTTACATTATTGTATACGTTCTGGTCTTCTTCTTCAGTTTCCTGTCATATATGTTCAAAAGAAGAAACAGCAAAGGATTGTATGAAGGAATTAAACTTCCTCCTGGTTCGTTGGGTTGGCCTTATATTGGAGAGACTCTTCAACTCTACTCTCAGGATCCAAATATTTTCTTTGCCTCCAAACAGAAGAGGTTTTATATTTAATTTCAAATCACCTTTTTTTTCCTTTCTACAAATGGCTTTGCCTTTTCTGTGGTTGGAATTGAATGTCTTGTTCACGGTGCTGTAGGTATGGAGAAATCTTCAAGACCCATATTTTGGGTTGCCCTTGCATTATGCTTGGTAGCCCTGAAGCTGCTCGTTTTGTGTTGGTTACACAAGCTCATTTGTTTAAGCCAACATATCCAAAGAGCAAGGAACAACTGATTGGCCCTTCAGCTTTATTTTATCACCAAGGAGAATACCATTTACGTCTAAGGAAGCTCGTACAGGGTTCGTTCTCTCTTGATGCTATTCGAAACCTTGCTGCTGATATTTCCTCCATGGCTGCCTCCACCTTAAACTCGTGGCAAAATGAGAGTGTTGTGAACACCTTTCAAGAACTGAAAAAGGTTGATTATTTGTTTAATTCAATGTCGTCGATCCCCGAATAGAAAATGATTGATCAATATTTTAATACTACTTTTCCACTTTTCTTCTGTCAAGGCCCCTACAGCTTTCTGATTTGTATTCCTCTTTTTAAAGGGGGGGAAAAAAAGAATCAGCCAAATTAAGCAGTTCTGTTTATACTATGTTCTTCTTACAAAAAGTTATACCACAATCCACCGATAGCCTCAATAATTCGTTGCTTCACCTTTCTGATTTCAGTTTTCATTTGAAGTGGGTGTTTTGGCAATCTTCGGTCATTTGGAAGCTCATTACAAAGAAGAGTTGAAAAGAAACTACATCATCGTCGATAAAGGATACAATTCCTTTCCAACCAGACTACCAGGAACACCTTACAGAAGAGCACTAATGGTGAGCACGATAATTAATTATTGAATTGTATTGAATGGATTACCGGGCACATAAATGTTCCATACATAACGTTTCCTCTTATGAGCCTTCAGGCAAGAAAGAGACTTAGGAATATACTTAGCAATATCATTTGTGACCGGAAAGAGAAGAAACTACTTGAAAAGGATCTGTTGGGTTGTCTACTAAACTCAAAAAATGAGAAAGGAGAAGTCTTGACAGATGAACAAATCGCCGACAACATTATAGGAGTGCTTTTCGCTGCTCAGGACACCACAGCAAGTGCCATGACATGGATTGTTAAGTATCTCCACGACAACCGGAAACTGTTAAAGGCTGTCAAGGTTAAGATATCTAAAACTAACCACTGTCTAGAATATTAATACTAATCTTTTTTTTCCACAGTACTGTCCTTGTCCTCAAATCGGTTGCATTTAATGTTATCATTTAATTTGACACTTTTGATCAGGCTGAACAGAAGGTGATTTACGAACTGAATGCTGAGGGTAGTCAGCCAGTAACTTGGAGCCAGACTAGAAACATGCCATTTACTCTCAAGGTATGCAATTTAGTAGCTGGAATTGGTCCAAAGACAAGTGGTTTAAGAGTTAAGCGTATTTTCTTTTACCTGTTGCAATGTTATTGCACGAATTGCCGACAAATGAAATACTACGGTCTGTCAGGTTGTGATGGAGAGTTTGAGAATGGCAAGCATCATATCTTTCACGTTCAGGGAAGCAGTGGCTGATGTGGAGTACAACGGTAATTAAGAGAATTAACTTAAAGTGTTTACTTTTTAATTAGAGTTGAATTACATCATTTTGAAATGGAACACAATGTTGGAAGTCGTACATACAAATTATTAGTATTTTGAGAATATGACTGACAGAAGTATGTGACAGATTACTTGATTCCAAAAGGATGGAAGGTAATGCCTTTGTTCATGAACATTCATCACAGTCCAGAATATTTTAGAGATCCTCAAAGATTTGATCCCTCCAGATTTGAGGTAAGAGTCAACAAGTTGGCTCTAAAGCATCTTCTGTACGTGTTAGATACGTAGTGGTAATGATGATATATACTTCCCGCGATTTGTAGTCTGCAAAAGTCAAGCTTGCTCCTTTTCAATCCTGTAGGTTGCGCCAAAACCCAATACGTTTATGCCATTTGGCAGTGGAGTCCATGCTTGTCCAGGTAATGAACTTGCCAAGCTGCAGATGCTTGTTATGATCCACCATTTGGTGACCAAGTTCAGGTACTGTTAAAATTCATACAAAGAAGAAATTTCTGTTTCGGTTAATAAATCTCTGATTCTATCAACTTTGTTACCATTGTGGTTGCAGATGGGAAGTGGTAGGATCTGAAAGTGGGGTTCAATATAGACCATTCCCAGTGCCAATGCATGGACTTCCCGCTAGATATCGGAAAGAATGTAGCGGATAGCTCTTTACAATGAGCACTGATCATGAGAACATTAAACCAAGATGTCTTTGCCCCTCCCTAAGCCAGATTCTTGTTCTCCTGACAATGAAATTGAATCATTTTTAGCAAACCATTGTTTTTTTTCTTCTCATTTTAATATATATGAGACCTAATTTCTATTCTATTCCCATTTGTTCTATCTTTAGCATTCATCTTGGCATTGTAATAGTTTATAACGATTCTATAGTTATAGTCATATCCTGGTTTTGACATGTAGCGAGATAAATAGATCTTGCATGCACTTCACCTATGTTCTTAATTTCTTGTTTCTTTTTTTGTTGTTGGAATCAACACCATAAAAAATTTAAATTTTAAGCAATATATTTTAAATATATCATAGGTAAATCTTTGAGTGTAC
Source organism: Erythroxylum mucronatum (assembly GCA_027563825.1). NCBI lineage: Eukaryota > Viridiplantae > Streptophyta > Magnoliopsida > Malpighiales > Erythroxylaceae > Erythroxylum > Erythroxylum mucronatum. The sequence continues at coordinate 14,156,740 of JAOSBP010000002.1, read as the reverse complement.
GTAAAGAAAAATTAATAAATTATCATCATTTAGCAAGTTAATAAATATGTTATTAACAAGATATTAATTAGCTAGAGTTAAGTGATAAACTTGATTAAAATGATATAAACTTTTGTTGGAGAGTTCTAAAACCGACTACTATAAGTTTGATATGTACAATGTGTCTGCATAAGAGCACGACCTTTCCCATTCTGGGGTCCCCAGTCAAGGTTGCTTGTGAGCCACTTGTTCACCAGAGATTAGTTTGCCTAAAAGTGAATGATCATTTTCATAAACAGAAAAGCAAAACGGCTAATAAGCACGGCTGGAGAGCAGGAAGTTTTTGTTAAATCATTTGTTCATTCCACGTCTCAGACCATACTAAGATGTGGTTGCAAGTGGAGTATTAATTTAAAATTGTAGAGCTCTCAATTTTTTTAAATAGGCTTTTAATTTGTTTTTAATTTTATTTTATAAGTCAAATTTATTAATGGAAATTTCTACTTAACAGTTGTTGAGTTTTTTGTATTTTGTTTATATAAAATAACCAAGTTCATTATTCTGATGATATAATAAACTCCAGAGTGTTATGTATTCTTTTATTTTATTTTATCTTATCTTATACATATTTTTCTTTTTTTTTAAAAAAACTTCAACTTAGTATCAGAGCTCTCAAAGATCTCGAGAGACCTATGAGTGATTAAGAGAGAATCTAACTAGAACTTCTTTTCTTTCCTGGCTTCCTTCAACACATCATCTCTTTTACCACTAGATTTTAATGGTGAAAATTATCAAGTATGAGTTGTCAAAATGACAACTCACTTGAGAGGTCTCAGTTTGTGGCAGTGGGTTGAAGGTGAAAGACATGTACCTCTTCTATGCAGTAATCCTACACTCAATCAAATGAGAGTTCATGAGGATGAAGAAGCTAAAGTGCCAAGAGCTTTATCTTAAATACATGCTTCTGTATCCGAGTCGATTTTCAAACAAATTATGGCTTGTGAAATAACTAAGGAAGCATGGGATGTATTGAAGGAGCTATATCAAGGGAATGCTCTGATAAGGCGAATACAAGTCTTAAATCTCAAAAGAGATTTTGAAATTCTTAGAGTGAATAAAAAGGAGACAATTCAAGAGTTCTCAGATAAGCTCATGGTGGAGTAAACAAATTCAGACTTATAGGAGAAGAGCTACCCGATAATAAAGAAAATCTTGATAAGTTTGTATGAAATGTTTGGGGCAAAAATTTTGTCTCTTGAAGACTCAAAGGACATTAGCTAAATAACATTGTCAGAACTGATTAATGCTTTACAAACTTAAGAGCAAAGAAGGGCAATGAGAAACCAAGAAAGTGAAAAGATGGTGAAGGAAGCCTATTTAGCAAAGGTTCTGTCATCAAAAAAGAAAGGAAACATTCCTTAATGTGGCCATTGTGAGAAGTTTGGTCCACTATAAGAAAATTACTAATTAGCAATGGAAAATTATCAACAAAAAAACCGTAGTAAATTACCGACGAAACATCATGTTCCATTGGTAACATTGTCAGGAAAAATTTCATTTTACGATAGACAAAATATTCGTTGGTAAATGTGGAGAGAAATTATCTCGACAATTTTTCTGACAGAATATAGCAACGGATGGAAAATGTTCGTCGGTAAAATAGGCAGGAGTGCTTGCAACATAAATAAACGTCAGAGTGTACCGACGGAAAACATTTCCATCAATAAAGTATTGACATAATCGTTATTTTGTCAGTAAAATTGAAAGATAAATGCTGTCGTTTGCTTCAGCCTCAACATTTTAATAAAATAAAAACGACGTCGTTTGGTTTGCCTTTTCTCTTTATCGTTTTCTCCTTCGTCGGTTTTCATCCCTGTTGCCACCGTCCTCGTCTCTGCTGTCCTCGTCTCTATCACCTTCCTCTTAGCTGTCGCCGTCCTCATCTCTGTTTAAGGTGGGTTTTGTCCTCCCTTATGTTTTATGCTTGTTATATATGTGTGAATGAGTTTTATATTGATTTTGTGAAATGTTGTTCATGCATTATATATGTTTTGTCTGCATTTTACCATTATTGTGTGATGAATGATATATTTGAGCTAAAATTGATTACAAATGGCCCCTTAAATGGCACTTGAAACTTAACTACTAATATATGCTTCGACTAATTGTTTTTCTTCTCTTCTTCATTCCTTTTCTGCTTCTTTTTTAGAAGATGAAACCTTAACTTTCAGACAAAACATGATATTACACCTTCTAAAAGAAACGTATAATTTTATTTTAATATAATTCAGAATAGACCTCACTTTTTCCTCTATTCTTTTAGAGAAATGATTATTTCCTGAACCAAATAGAGAAAGATTTGTATCGAACCTAATAATATAGAAGTATAGGTTAGATGATTACCAAGATTTAAACCTTATTTTTAAGTTAGGGCAATTTCATCTAACATAGATTGTTCAACAATAATTTTTCAATATATACAGTAAATTTCCATACTCAATTACTTCTAAAAATAAGAAATAATCATATTATAATGAAATTATATATTCCTATACTAATATACAAGATTAGTCAAATAATAACCATAATCTTATAATTATGAAATCAATTCCTATGACTACACACAAATTATAATTCCAAATCAATTATTGGATGACTGATATCAACATTCTCTCTAAAGTTAAAGTATAAATGTTTGTAATACCTAATTTGTCAATGATATCATGAAATTTATAATATTTAGCGTATAATAAAAATCTAGGATTTCAAATTTTTTTAAAATTTGCATATTACATATATAACATTTTACAACATGTTTCATTTAATCTTATCATTTCATATTTCTTTAAAAAGTTTTAGCTTTATGCATTTTGTTGAATTTTGGAAATTTTGTGAATTTCATTAATCTTTCATATTTTAGGAAAGGATTTTGCTCTTGTAGATATTATTGGTGATAATGTTAGTAAAAATAATGTATCAGTTGCACGTTATGTAAACTTATATTTCCTTTAATATGACTTTTGCTAATATGGTTAGTTTTTATAAATTGTGATCTCAAATAAATCATATCTGTCTCAATTGCAATAAAAGGTAAAAGGCAAGTAGTGGTTGAAAATGTAACACATTTTTGTAATAAAAATGATAAGAAAAGTGAGAACTATGCAGAACAAAGACGTAAAGATATAAAACATAAACACTAGAAGTGAGCTCCTATTACTTTCACAGCATACATTTTTAAAGTTCTTCCATAAAAATAAAATGACGGAAAGATGGTTAACTCAACAGTGAGTCAAAGTAACTGTTCCTCTTCTATGCACTTCACAATTGAGGGTGTATATCACATACTTTTGTTGACATTATACCGATAATTGATTGTAAGAGTTTCAAGTGTTAATGCTTGTAGTAAAATTTGGCATTGTATGCAACATACATAAATACAAAACTATTGAACAAGTGTATTATATTAAATACGAAATATTCTTTTTCGCAGGCCCTATTTTGTGTTAAAGAGCGTTGCTCATTCTTCTTTTTTGTAGTCTGTGGTTGTTCGTCCATCCAGGTAAGCTGTCCAACTAATGTCTACCATATGTGTTGCTTTAATAGTACTAGCATTTATGTTTGTGTTTTGTGTGAATGCAAATGAGGTCTTGATTTTGTGTTGTCGTTTAGAATACACTTATAATCATTGACGAGTTTTTACTTTCTTCTTTAATAGTCTAAGTATTTATGTTTGAGTTTTGTTTGAATCTTTGATGAGTAGATGTATGATTACATAAGTATTTGTTGTATGTGGAATGAGTTTGAGATCTTATGGATGATCTAATGCATAATAAACCCGTAGGACTGTCTATAGGCTAGAAACTTGTGATGCAGCTCCCATGAAGCTTATTGGTAAAAATTTCACGAGCTTAGGAGTCACAGCGAGAACTTGCTTTCTTGATTCATAGGT
>JAOSBP010000002.1:14109271-14120758 GCA_027563825.1 Erythroxylum mucronatum | reverse complement strand
CAGTGTAAGTCGACTTGTCTGTATAAGTCGACTTGTCCGTCAGTATAAGTCGACTTGTCTGTATAAGTCGACTTGTCTGTCAGTGTAAGTCGACTTGTCTGTCTCTGTATAAGTCGACTTGTCTGTCTCTGTAAGTCGACTTGTCTGTATAAGTCGACTTGTCTGTCAGTGTAAGTTGACTTGTCTGTCTCTGTAAGTCGACTTGCATTTGTGATCGTTGTTTTGTGGGCTCGCCTTTGGGACTTGAGATGTTAGATAGTGAGGGCTTGTCTTTGAGGGTTAAAGAGTTAGGAAACCCGTTTTTGTTTATATGCCTCAATTCCGAATCGTTTATTTGAGAGCAGATTTTAGTTTTGAGGATGGACCAGTGTTCAGCCACCACCAGTGTACGTCAGCAGCCAAACTCACTATTAGTGTGACATCCAGGCTCAGGTCTCGGGAAATGGGTCTTAGCAGGACTCATACCCCGAATCCACCGTTGGGCTCCGGGAACAGGGTCCGACACCAAGTTCATCTACAATCGTGCTTAGTTCTTGAATTTAATGGGAAAAGATTTCACCAATAGTAGAAATTTGTGTCGCCCTACTGTTACAAGATATGCAACAAATTTCTTATCACTTTAATGTTTTATTATGATAAAGAAAGAGTTGAGACATATGTTTATAAGTGATAAGTGAGTTGCATCCTAGCGTGCTAAGTCTAATGCTAGATTAAAGGTTTCCAGAATTATAATTGAAGATACTAAATTTTGGTCCAAATGTCAAAGTGTCATCTGAGTTTGTGAGGATATTTCGTCTAGCTTATAGTAATGAAAAGGGAATAATGAGTTATTTTTATGATGTTACAAAAAGGGCGAAGGAAGCAATCAAGACCAATGTGAACAATAGGCTTTTTTTGTACACACCTTATCTTGGAGTTATTAATAAGAGATAAGAAAGACAACTTTACTTTATGTTGTTTGCAACTGAGACATTTTTGAATTCTAGTGTCTATTTTAGACCAGTTTTTACAAAAAAAGCTGAAGTTAATAAGAGAATGCTAGTAACTATTATGATAATTGTTGTCCATCAAATTATGCAAGATCTTCTAAGCTCACAAGTGGAGATTTATAAGGAGGCTTCTATAGATTTTGGGATGCCAATTACTATTCATCAGAAGGAAAAACCTTTTTTTCACTTTTATTATTTGTTGAAAATTAATCATCACTTTATTTTGTTTATAATGCTACTTTTATTATTTTACAACTTACAATTTCTTAGTGGGACCAATTCAGAAGTTATGTTCTAGAATTGCAAAGATTTACAATTTGAATTCTACATTAATGTGTAAGTGCAACAGGTTGTGAAAAAAATTGAAGCACATTTAAATTCATTTATTTCAAGAAAAGGAATGAATTGGAGCACAAAAGAATGAATGATTTGGTTTTTGTTTGATACAATTTAAAGCTTCAAAAAAGATGTCATTTTCATTATTAAATTAGATATAATTTCTTATATTTTTTATTAATTTAATTTTATTGTTTACTAGGACTCCTAATAAAACAAGTAGTTCAGTAGATCCAATTTGCATTGATAATATCGATTTTTGGCAGATTAGGTTTTTAAGGAACCAGGTTTGATAAATAAGAGTGACTTGGAAAATAATCTTAAATGGGAGCATTAACATATCATTTGATACAATGAATTTGAATAATGGTAATGATGAAACTCCTCTTAATGATGAAGTTTTTATACTAAATAAAAGTTGAAGTCAATACAATTATAACGAGTATACGATTAAATAAAGTTTTTAAGTTTTTGTTTCTCTTCTTTTAACTTCACTTATATTTTACATATATGTTAAATTTTATATATGCAATATAATTGTAAACATTTTTGTTTCAATTTTCACTTCTAAATCCAAAAATAGTTCTTTGGAATAACTGTTACAAACCTCAGACGAGAGATCCGTAAACAATACAAGTTTTAGAATCCGTTGGTTTCTTGCTTAAGTGGAGATGCCATGTGATTCGTGTTTTTGCTCAGACTCCACTTACAGAGCGCGCGCACACAAGCACATAAATCTAAACGAAACTTTTGCTGCTTGTTTTAGTTTTAGCTATATGTGCTTCGGCTACACCAACTTGTATTCATATTCAAAATCAAATGAGTCCACAAGAATGACCCTTAAACATACATTGTTATTCCACTATTACAGTTGCGAAATGGGACAATTTAATTCCACCAGTGGGCGGAAATGAGCTGGTAATATGTAATTATTACTACAACACTTTGAACTCCATCTCCTGCACCTTGACAGTACCTGCTAATAGACAACTTACCTTGAACCCATTTTCGTAATTTATGGGTGATGAATTACTAGCTCTGGCAATCCAAGCATAATCTATAATGCTGGTACTAGAGAGTCTATTAACCGTAGTTGTTTCAAGTGATTTATGAATGAAACAGTCCGCACCTCACATCAGCAACAAGATGCCGGATGTGTGGGGCATACCATTTTACTCTCTCCACATGCTCTATTGATATCTCCCAACAATGACCTGCAAATGATCGGAATCAAGTGTTGGATAGCATAATCTCAGTATCAACTGATTCAACATTGACTAGGTTCCACGAAATTGTACCTTCTAGTTTGGCAATTTCATCTATAGATCTCAGAACATGTTGACTCCAAGAAACCTCTTCTGAGTCCTTTACGTTACCGTGTACATGCAACATTCCACCTTCATCTCTGCAAAAGTAGCATCAGACCATAAAATATGAAAGAGAAAGAGAGAGATGCCACATATTATGTAGCAAAAGCTAGAATAAGTTATCAGTATTTTATCCTTTTCTTCTACCTTTGGCTCACAATTACTAAAAGCAAATGCCAAATGGTGCATAAAACAGAAACTATTATTACAGAAATTTCCAAAGATGTGATATTGTCAAATGTGCAAATGAAAGCAAAAGAACAAGTTTAGCTGTCTCAGCTCTAATGTAGACTCAACTCCAAGAAGTTTCACCCCTTCATTGGAGCATAACCTTTCGGACAACAAAGTATGTGGATGTTGTATATCAACATTTCAGCAGTATTCCAAGATTATTGAGACAAACTGAAAATAATGTTACAATTATTCACCTCAATGCCCTAACAGCAGTTACCCAACTGGCCTCACTTGAGGGGAGAAGACCAAGACATACTCGATCAGCCACTCCCTGCAATAAAGCAACAAATAAATTCCATCACAATCTTCTTCTGTTAATTCAAACTTTCATGGTCGTTCTTTTTAGAACATAATGAAGAATAGTCCACAGACGACAGAAATAAAGCCCCTTAGCTGGAAGTTGGTTGCAACACTAGATTAATAAACCACCAAATCTTAACCTCCATACACCAAGTTTATTGCGATTGTTTAAAAGCAAATAATTTAAAAACACAAGCAGCCATCCAGTGATCAATTAATAAGTATTCATTTAATCAGTTTGAGGACAGGCAACTCCATTAATTCATGGACCACCATTGTGTCCATCCAATACAATTTTATGACCATCACACATTGCATGGAGAAAACACCATCTCAAGCAATCCAGTCTTTTGTGTTCAGGAAGAAAAAGAAGGGATGGGGCAGGGTAATTGGGAAGCACCTACGAGGATATTTAGAATATAATCTAAGAAGTGGTGCAACATACTGTAGGTGCAGTCAATCGATTATCTCCTTCAAGTACAATGCACCGATCAGAGACAAAATTCTTTTGGAGGTTACTTTTAAGGGCCTCAACAGCATATGGATTCCATTCACAAGCATAGACCAGCTTGGCTTTAGCCCTAAGCAATAAACAAAAATTTCAAACAGAACAAAAAGAAAGATGTCACTAAAGTAACTTATCAATAGTTAGGAGAGCAGAAAACAATTATTTGGATAACAAGCAATGAAATTATGTGCATGAGAATTTCACAATTCAGGAATGTAACTCAATTTAACATGTTATGCTCAGAAGGTCTTCAAAGACAACTTATCTGATGATAAGAAATTTCCCAGGCAAATAGGCATACAGAATGCCAATTCAACTTGATATATCCAGTTTGGGTGTATATATATATATATATATATATATAAAGAGAGAGAGAGAGAGAGAGAGCTTAAACAAACTATATATAGAGGCTAGAGAGAAAGGAAAAGAGAGACCAAAAACAAACCGTAAACCTCAACTTATAGCATACTAACGTAAAGTACCTGACAAGGAATGGCAACACAAAGTACCCAATCCCAGCAAACAAATCCACTATAACCTGATCTTCACATTTCAGACGAGACATACGAAGCTTCTCAGAAAGATTACCCCAAGAGAACATGCACTTGGTAGCATCAAAAGAATAAAGAATTCCATTTTCTTTATGATCAACCCAACCATCATATCCAAACAGAATCTCCAAATTACTGTCCCTTGTTCCAGTTTGCGCAATTCGACCCTATCATAACAACATTTAAGAAAAATGTTCAGGAATGAGAATCAACCTAGACCTTTTGTATGCAAAACGAACCCTTCACAACAAAATTTACGACAACTTCTACATCATCATTTTTCTTTTGATACAAATTTCTTTTCTACTTTACAACAATTAGAACAGAATAGTACCACAAAATTGCTCCATAAGTGCACAAGATGATGCATAACATGGCCTTATCCTACTAAATTGGCCATAATAATCCATATCCATTGATGCAAGTACGAGTGACATGATTACATAATAGTGAGTGGCGAAAGTAAGCATAACCAATGGTCTGCCCAAATTATACTTGCTGCACTGTAATATACCATAAAGTTGATGCATGTTAGATCCCTCCATTGTTTGTATGATTGTTAACTAATTTTTCACTCATAATCATAACCAATGGTCTGCCCAAATTATACTTGCTGCACTGTAATATACCATAAAGTTGATCCATGTTAGATCCCTCCATTGTTAGTATGATGTTAACTAATTTTTCACTCATAATGTAACTGAACCAAAGATTCTGAACATGTTACAGATTATCAACCATGCAAGGATGTGTTACATGGTTACATAGAAATTGAGAGGTAACATAGAATTACACATAACCAATGGTCTATCCAAATTGTACATGCTGCATTGGAATATGGATCACGTAAAGTTGGGGCATGTAAGATCCCTCAATTTTTGGTATGGTTGTTAATTAATTTGATATTCACTCATAATGGAACTGAACAAAAGATTTTGAACAACACAAAAAATACAATTAACTTTCTTTCTATTCATGTACCATTACCAAAAACTTGCTCCTACAGCACACAATACAAATTATCATCGACCAACACGCAACATGCAGCCAATTGACAAACCATAAAATACCTGGCGAGCAAGGCGACGAGCATTTAGTGATCTAGCAATAATAGACCAAAGTTCCTTGCCAATGGCGTTCCAAGCTGGATCCTTGAATGATGTCACTGGAAGCACAACAATATCACCAAGTTTTTCCCATCTGAAATTAAGAAAATTTGTTGTCTCCTTCAATCATATAGGCAACTCATCCTTAAATTACATTTAACCTTAAGCTGGAAAAGCATACATTTCTAAGTATCAATGACGAACATGGACCAATTATGACATTAAAAAAATTCCAAAATCAAAGAAATTAAATTACAATTTCATACCTAGTAGGCAGCTGTTCTAATAAACCTACTGGTAGACCTTTATGTTCTATTAAAGAGGCTACAGCTTCTTTCATTATTTGCAAAGGAGACTTGGCAGTTTTTCTTATCTGAATACCTTCATCAGGCAACATGGTGGCACCACATTCCTTTAGAAGCTTAAAGGCCATAAGACATGAGGCCTCATCTGACGAAAACTCTTTTTTTAAAAATATACGCATATCTGCGTCATTCTGCCCTCCAAGTGCATCTCCAAACTGACGCTGCATTTTGAGGACCACAGCACGCAGTTTCTCAGTGATAGGGAAACAAACATGTAAACCATCCTTCTGTGAATAAATCTTCCTCCCAAGATCTAACCAACCTAATTTCTTCAGTATGTCCTTCCCTAATTTGGCATATTTTCTTTGAAGTATTATCACCCAATGTGAAGCTACCAGTTCATATTTGTCAGGCTTAATATTAAATGTACAACTTTGTGGGGGCACTTCTGCACTTTCAAGTTGACAATCTTGATGGCATGCATTCTTCTCTACTTTCAGTTCATCACATGCGGGAGAAACATGATCAGTTCTGATATCTAGTGGGATAATTTTGTCTTTTAGTGACAGCAATGGCAGCAAATTCATTTTTTGGGGCTCACTGAACTTTGCTCCAAATGCATAACAAGCTGCCCCACCACCAAGCACAACAAGTTCATCACCAACAATAGTTGTTGTACTGCGTACCAAAAGTTCTTTACCAATATAATCAATTCTCACATGCCTCCACAAATAGAGCTGGAGATCAAGTAATGCCAACTCTTGGACATGCTGTCTGACTGGACATCCCCCAATAACCCCAATAAAATTCTTGTATACAAATATGGAATGGGAGAACCTCGCATGTGGATTCCTTCCAGCTGGCTTCTCTTTTCTCCAAGTACATGTTTGAACATCAAAACTGTACAAATCTCCCAGAGCTTTCTCACCATTGTATCCTCCAAACATAAAGATTTTAGATCTATAAGGTACCATTGCATGGGAATGACGGGCGCAAGGCCATTCTCCACTAGCCAATACCTCATTCCACTGCATATTTTCAGTATTAAGGACAAACAAGGATGAAGAGATAATATCATTGTTTAGTCCACCAAAAATATAAATGCCTGATCCAACAACTGCTGCTGCATGTCGATGACTGTAGAAGATGTACATGACATATGAAAGGAAAAAGAAATCAATAGAGATGATGAAGGCAGATGAAATATAGGCAATTTCAGGTTCAATATAAGCATAGTCCTTATAATGGCATACGATTTTTATGACAAGACTTACACTTCAAAGTAAATAATAAAGGAAAAAGAAAGACATTAAAAGGCAAAGGATGTGGATACATAACAAATTAAGAAATTACTAACCGGGAAGGAAAAGCACTTCCTGTAGCTTCTGATAATCTCCATTCGTGTTTAGCAGTATCAAACATCCATACATCATTCAGTATGTTTAAAGGATCAGCTCTTCCTCCAATAATATATACACAGTGACCTACAAGAGAAGCCGTATGGCCTAATCGAGAGGATGGAGCAACATCAACATTAACTGCTTTTAGAGTGCCACTTAAAGGGTCAAACAACAAAGTTTCGTTTCTTCGGGCATGTCTTCCAACACCTCCAAAACCACCAAATACAAGAATCTCACGGTCCAACAAGCAAGCAGAATGACCCCAAAGAAAAAGCTTCTCCGCAGGTTCACCAACAACTACCATTCGACTGACAGAAAAAGGGCAATTTGAAACTCCTAACTTATCGGCAATTCCATCATCACAATAAGAAGCAACATTTACATTCTCTGACGGAGTAGTTTCGGGGCCCACAAAGCCATTGTCCCTCAAAACCGTCAAAAGCCCTTCAGTCCTCTTCCTATTAGCTTCCATCTTCCGGTTAGCGACATCCACGAGGAACCTCACGTACTCCTGCGACACAAGAAGGTTGTCGGAGTCCCCCAACGGAACCTCCATTCTGATTGAACACCGAATTCCCGCTATCACCCTTTTCTTCCCCGCACTAGTAATCCCCGATTCCCTAAACCCTGAAGAAATCGCCAATGAAACCAAAAACTGAGCCGAATCAACGTCCTTACACTCCACGGCGATGATCAACGGTTCAAATCGGAAAACCAGCTCCCCGGCGGGAGAAATATAATTGTGGGAGAGGAGGGAGACGACAGAGTCGGGATTTGCATGGTCGTGGGTGATAAAGAGCCAGGAACCGCCACGTGCCTTCTTTTTAGTAAGAGGAGTCGACGAGTGTTGTTTGGGTTGGGAGAGGACAGAGATACGGCCAGAGCAGGAACTGGTGGTGAAAAAGGAGGGGTGGGCGTTAAGAGTAATGAGAAGTGGGATTATGGGTGCGTCTAACGTGCCCTTGGGTGACTTGTCGTTTTCGGATGATCCCAGTGACTTTAACGTCGCTGCTTTTCTCTTCTCGAACTCCATTATCCCAAACCGTCTCCGTCACTCCGCAACTCTCTCTTTCCGGTGATGGAATTTGTAAGGATACTAATCTACCGAGCAGGCAGATTACGCATGCATGGAGGATCGGCTATATTTCAAAATTTCAGAGGAAGGTAATCAGGGCAGTTGCAAGTAGGAAATATCCAACATCCGAAGGAACGCGAGTAAAAGCAATCCACCTCCTCAGTGGCAAACCAACAGCTAAATAAGAGGGATAATGTAAATCAAGTTTCCCTTTTAACCTTAATGGAAGCTGGGGAAGCTAGCAGTGAGAATCCGAACAACTCTCCAAGCAGTAGAAGAACCGAATCTGGATCATTTTTGGTCGGACGGTGAAAGCACCCAGATGCAGGTTTAAGCCTTTCATGGAGCATACAGAGGAACTTTTCTCTTCAAGCAACGGCGGCTGGTTCTATGGGCACTGGGACTATTTTCGGGTGATGGAATTAACTAAGAAGGTTTGAAGACGCGTGATGCCTTGGCTTTGCACCACAATCGTCAGTTTAAGTTCACCTGCTCCTATTAAATTTTTTTAAAATTACAAAAGAAAATATCACTCAATATTTTATAATTTATAATTTTACATTAATTATATTTTTAAAAATTATAATAATAGAATTTTGAGATAATAATAATCTATTTATTATTATTAATATTACATTTCATACCTCTCACATATAAATAATAATCATAATTAATATGAAAAAAGATCATTTAATCATTATATAATAAATATTAAAAAAATACGAATTATTTTAAAATATTACAATTTCATTATATAATAAATAATAATTATATCAAAAATAAAATAAAAAGAATAATAAATATCCATAATTTTCTATCTATTACAATTTACAATAAGAGTTCATGTCGAACAAACCATCAATTAAAAATAAAACTTGAACCAAAAACATTTGTAGTTATATTTATATTGTATATATAGAATTTAACATATACATCAAATATAAATGAAATTAAAAGAAGATGAGAAAAAAAAAACCTAAGATTTCATTGAATTAAATACTCCCTCAAATCGTATTGTCTTCAATTCTCAATTGGTACAAAATCTTCATTATTGAGAAAAGTTTCATATTCTTCGTCATTCAAATTCATTGCACTAAGTGACATATCAACACTTTCTTATCCAAGATATCTTCTAAGTTGCTCTCTTCTATCAAACTCGGTTCTTCAAAAACTCAATCTACCAAAAGATCAATAGGATCAAGGGAAATTAGATTTATATAACTACTTATTCTATTAAGAGTCTTAGCAAACATATAGAATTAAATCATTAAGAAATTAAATTCAACTTAATAATGATAATAACATATTTTTCTTGAAGTTTTAAATTGGTTCGAATAAAGACCAAGTCCTTCAATTTTTTGATCTCCAACTTACTTCTTTTCTTGAAATGGTTGAATTTAAATGTGCTTTAATTCCTTTTACAACCTAAGACCCCTCACACATTGACTCAAAATTCGAATTTCAAACTTTTGCAACTATAAAATACCACTTTCGAATTAATCCAACCAAGTAACTGTAAGACAATAGAAGTAGCATTATAAATAAAATAAAGTGATGATTAATTTTCAACAAGTAAGAAAAGTGAAAAACATATACTTAAATTAAGTTTGTCTCTGTGATGAATAGCAATTGACATCCCAAAATTACCAAAAACATCATTCTAAATATTCATTTGTGAGCTTAAGAGATTTTGCATGATCTCATGGGCAACAACTATTGTAATAGTTAATAGTATTATCTTATTAACTTTAGTTTTTTGTGTGTAAAACTTAGTCTAAAATAGACACTAGGATTAAAAAAATGTCTCAGCTGTAAATAACAGAGAATAAAGTTGTCTTTTCTATATCTCTTAATTATTGTAAGATAAAGTGTGTATAAAGAAGACTTAATTTTCAAATTAGCCTTGATTGTTTCTTTCGCTCTCTTCATAGCATCATAAAAGTAACTCATTATTGTCTTATCATTACTATTAGTCAGATGAAGTGCCCTCACCACAAGCCCACAAAATCGAATGACAAATTAATATTAAGAACAAAATTCATTATCTTCAATTATAATTCTAAAAATATCTAATCTAGCATTAAACCTAGTATGCTGAAATGCAACTCAATTATCTCTTATAAACATTTGCCTCAACTCCTTCATCACAATAAAACACTGAAGTGATAAGAAATTAGTTATAAATCTTGTAATGGCTGGACAAAACAAATTTCTACTATTAATAAAATCCTTTCTCATTAAATTCAGCATATATGCATGATTGAAGATGAATTTGGTTACCTTTTTTTGCTTTCTGCACAATTTCATTAATAATAAGAAAATACCTAGCATCTCTTATATTTTCCAACATCAAGTTAATATAATGTGTAGCACAAAGAGTCAAATAAAAAGAATTATACTTGCTTTATAATCTTTTTCCAACTGCTTTATAAATAAATCATTGTCAGTAATGAATTAAACAATATTTTCTGGCTCAACTTTATTAACAACTTCGTCAAATATTTGAAATAGAGTATTAGCATTCCTAACAAGGCCCAATGCATCAATAGATTTTAAAAATATTGTTCCTTTTGCATAATAAGCCAAAAAAATTAATAATAAGCTTATTTCTTTTATTTGTCCAATTATTACACATGATTGAACGCCCATAAGTAGTCGAAGACATTTTTCTTTCATTCAAATAACTTTTTATCTCATAAACAAAGCTGCTCAAAAGCTTACCTCTACCTCTATAGTCATCAATTAAAGTAGTTTTGTACCTTAAACCATAGGAGGCATTATCATCCACCATAGGCTGATAATAATAAGATTAGGCAACATTGAATGTTATACCTGAATCATACCACTATCTAGCTATTATCATTTTCACATTATGAGTCGCTTCTCTAGATTGTAAGGAATCATGGATTAAGGGCTAAGCTTTAGGAGTTATTTGCGGTGGAAAAGAATTAGAGACATGTCTTCTTATTTTCCTAACTTCAAGTGCAACATTTTCTTCTTATTGGGAAGGAATACTACTACCTTCAAGATCCCCACTATCATCCTGCCTACCAATAAAAGAACTTTCACTATTAATTTCACAGTTCAATCTTTGTCTTTTACCTTTTCATGTTGATACTCTTTAAATAAAGTCTTCATTTGTTATTTCACATCATGATTTTCTTATAAGATTCCACATCACCTTTGATCCTAATTAAATAGCTGTAGCGCCCCCTTACCGTAGAGTACCCACCGGAACACCCGTAGGTCATTCCAGTACATATCCTACGATAAGAGAACACTACTGACAAACACCACTATACTCCCCATGGCATCA
>JAOSBP010000002.1:14011368-14022406 GCA_027563825.1 Erythroxylum mucronatum | reverse complement strand
AGAGCTAGAACAACTGGAGTAAAAAGTTCTTATTGCTGTTTCACATGTTTGATACCAAAGATCTGGAGGTTTAGGGAATCATTTTAGTGGTATATAACATCAATATGAAAGTGGGTGATCAGAATCTTCCGTTGCAATATTCTTGTCACAATACTTCTATTTTTCATTCATCTCAGGCATGTGCTGCACAAATATGCAAATGAAGATGTTTCATTGGGATCTTGGTTTATTGGTTTAGATATAAGGCATGTGGATGACAAGAGACTCTGTTGTGGAACGACACCAGGTAGATTCGAATTGCTTCATACTAATTTATATTTTTCCTATGGTATCCATGAAAATCACTTGAGTTGATAGTTGGTCTTAAGCAGAACAACAAGAAACATGCACGGAGTTGAATTTCATAGCTTTGAAGAGAGAGGCTATCAGTGTTGTTGAGATTCCATTTTACTCCGACAATAAGCTACAAATAAATAGTACCAGACCCTTTAAATTGTTTTGGACTTAGTATCTTAATCACAATTAGGACGTTAATTTATCTACCTATAAGAAAAAATGTGAAACTGAGCTAGCGTATTAAAGAGAAGACACTGCAACAAAAAAGATGGAAGGAAAGAAACCAACAAAAGGTTGGAGGTCTTTTGACATAGCTGTAATTGTTTGCCACAGTACTTAGGGTACCTCACTGTAAAGTGTGGGGACTGTGATGTGCATCCCAGTTCTTCCTGAAATGTCATTGGTAATCTAGATGCCCTTAAACTCCTAGCCTAGAATTCAATAATAACGTAATCTATGAGCACTAAGCACCGCTTTCAAGGTTCTAATAGCTGCTGATTATGTATCATCAGTTCAATGCTGCAAAGCCAATTTATGTTTTCTAATTTTCCTGGTCATATTAAGCTCCGAACTAACTTTTTGTCTGGTGCAAAGTTTAGTCGAAAGCAATGAGACGGAATTTACACCTACCTGAAATATGTTTTTGCAAAAGAGATGACAAAAAAATTGCGCAGAAGTAACTATCTATTGCTTTTCTTATGAGAGAACTTGTTGCAAAGTTCTGATGTAATTTTCCTCCAGCGGATTGTATGTGGAAGGCTCAAGTGGAGATCAATTGTGCAGCCTCGTTTGATTGGAAATGTGGTGGCATCTGCAATTCTGTCGATAGGATGATGGAGGTTCATAAGCGATGTGGTGAAGACCAAAATGCTTTATGGAGTGCATCTTTGTGAGGCACCGTCCACCTTCCTTCAAGCTCAAGAAGGGTAACTTGGGAAAGGCGGTATATATGAGGTCCTTTGAACATACCCGTGTTGATGTAGAAAATGCAATTATTACCTTATAGAATGGTAAACTATAAGTATAGTGAAGAGGGAAAATCGTGGCTACCGGGGCCCATGTACATTTCGACAAAAGGTGACCAACTTCAGGTAACGGTAAAGAAGAATCAAGTGGTCTCTAATAATCATTCTTTGAACAGTTTGGAGAGCTATATTGTTGCTTCTCTGCCATGGACAGTGAGAACATAAATAGGTTGTGTTTTATATTCTTAGGCAGCTTTGGCTGTCTTATACGTAATATAACTGAATGCCCTACATGGAATGGACCTGTTATGTTTTCCTTTTAGTCAATAGCCATGACCTTTTTGTGTTATTTTCTCTTATTAGCATTTCCCTTTTCCCAAGCTACAAATTCCCTGTCTATGTGTTTGAACATGGAGCTAGCTCTCAAGGAGCTACTCAACCAAGCTACAAATTCCCTGCATGTAGAGAAAGAATGCATAGGTTATTGACTCACGCTTAACTATTGTGGCTACAATGGTGTTAAACGTATATTTGCTCTTTATTTGGTAAATGTCATGCTTGAGCACCCATTAGATCGTAGTAGCCTCGTTATTGAGGATTACTCTATCAATTGATGACTTAATTGAATGGGATGGTCGAATAAAGAAATATTTGGCCATCTGGTAGACCCTATAGCAAAGCACTTGTAAACCGGAAAGGGGAAAAAAAAAAAAGCTAACAAGTACCTAAAAATGTTCAATCTTTGCTCCTGTAACTCATGTGCACCTTTCCAGAAATGTTTGTATTATGACAAAGCGTTTCAGTTTCAAGCATCTAATGGAAGCATTGATTAACAGCTTTAACAGATTGAATCTCTATTACCTACTAACACCAACTTTCCAGAAAAGTGGTCAACCTTTACAGAATTAAAAAGAAAAAGAACACAATTCATATCTGCCTTCTAACCTTACCTACCGCAAACATGTCTCTTTAGTGCGTTTGCTGGCCGCTACATGATTATGATCTTTTGGAACCAAAGAGAATGCGTATCCAAACTACATATGTAGGTCAGATAATATCTTAAACAAACCCCAAAAAGTACAAAAAGAACAAAAATAGAAGAATAGATCATGCTCCCTTTGGAATGTAGACTTAAAGTGACTGATGCCATCCTAGTGCATTTCTTCTTCAAGTAGATAGATTGTATACCACCGATGGTTTCATGTGAATGCGAAATAGATAATATGAAAGAGAAGATGGTAAAAGCAGCAAATGACCATGCATGTAACTTCATAGAGCTTGCAGAGCTCATAATGTGCATAGTATGGCATCCAACAATAAGCCTTCATCGCCTTAAAATGCACACAAGCCATACATAGGTGAGGAGAATAAAAGTTATTAATCTAACAGTGAGCCGTGATATTGGCACGGCTCAATCAAACAACACAGTTCTACATGTAGAACACTGCTCTGTGATTGAACCGCACCAACATCTCGTCGTCCTCTGATAGATAGTGAATCCAAGACCTGAAACAAATTTGATATCAAGATACAAGTAAATGGCATAAATAACCGCGGAAACTGGTAAGTAATATAAAGAAAGATGCAAGAGACTGGGAAAATCGAGAAGGGGGCTTTCAAAAGAAAAGAGGCCCCGAGTGACTCCAGCGAGTAGAACTTATGTACATGGAAGGTACCGAAGGTGCAGAAAAGAACTTAATGGAGGTGGACATGTAGAAGATGGGATTTTGTTTCTGCTAGTGAAGATGCGTTCTGCGACTGAGGCCATCGTCACTTAATATGTGTGAGAGAGAAGAGGGTGGGCATTCAATTTGCCACCAACCAACAACAAAAAGGAGGTTGGTATATTAAATATAAAGCTTGAAGAAAATTGCAAAAAGCTCTCATTATGTTTTTTTCAGTAAGGGTATTTATGAGCTTGAAGAAGGCATCTTTACATTGCCACTAAGATTTGAATTTCTACAAAGCAAAAGCAATGGCGATGCAAAGTAAAGACTTTTCTGTTTGTTGATATTCTACGAAGACCAGAATCATAGTACTTCTAACCTGTGTCACCTGTCTGGAAAAAAAAAATCGCCTAGTAGATGAAGCATGAGAAGATATTTAACCCAGTCACGCAGAAGTTGCTGAGACTGGTCAGGATCGGTGCACTTGCACATCACATGTGTGCTGCTTGTTTACGTTACTTTTTTCCTTGGTCGATGTATACGTTACCAAGTATACGAATCATTTGTAACTGTTGAAAGCAATTCCGACTGTCACGCTGCTCATGATTGACTTTATACGAGTGTAAATTATCTTAATGTTTTGTTGCCTTAGCATTGTACCTTTGGCTTAATATGAAGATCATTATTGGAGAAATGGTGAAGCGGTTCTTCTTTCAGTACCACTGAGTTATTGAGTAGCTAGTTATATATTAATTGTAGATGCCCCAATGACGGAACTTAACGATGGATCTATGTTGTGTCCAAATACCCTTAACTTTAAGCCCCAAACATGCAACACATGCATACATACGGAGAAAAAGTTGGACGGGGATGGGTCCTTGAATGATGTGATGGCTATCCAACTTACGATTATACACTTGACATGATATTCAATTGGTCTTGTATCATGTATTAAATTTGTTGAACGTTGCTAAATTTGAAAGGACAAAGTTAGGCAAGATGGTTGCAAACATAGGAGCAGATAAAATGTGACATTTAAGAAATTTCTAGTCATGGGGTCGCCAATCAGCATTCCCATAAGGTTAGAGATGTTGCCACTGTCAGAACCCATGTTCACGTTCGACAAAGATTTTTAAGCAAGGTCCCCTCGGTCCCTTGTCACTACAGAAAAGATATATAACGGACTGCCACTGTTAGATCATATGAAACAACAGCTTTCTTGTGTTCCTTTACTGCAGAGATTAAACTCCATGTCGAGGAGGTTCCAACACTTTTTGCTATCAGGTTTTGTTTTGTTTATGCTCCTCAAGTAAATGGCATTACTAATGCTAGTGCTTCCGTTTCCCATTGTAATGTTCACATCAAATCGCCAAATGAACCCAAAATTATGTCAGCCACATAAAGTGGAAACTAGGAATTGGAGCCATCATATATTACACATGACATAGCTTACAAGCATTAAGCCATATAATTGACCGAAGAATTTTGAATTTGGAGCCGAGCATTGATCAAGTTTCCATGCACCAAGTTAATGAATTTTACAGAGGAGCAGCGAAAAAAGCAGGCAAGTAAGCCAAAACTCTGTCTCGCAAGTCCAACAAAAAAGCACCTGAATTCACCTTCCGTCACGATCTGTCATTCTCCCCATGTTAATTAATGTCTTTTATCTTTGCCACTTCCTGTACTTTCTTTTTCATCTAAAAACAAGAACAAACGACACGCATACCTCTATATTAAAACCTCCACGTGAAAAACCTGCAAACTTACCAACCTGCAACACATACACTATCAGCATCAACACAGCTTCTTCTCGGAGGCTGGAGAACCCAACCTGGTTTTGATGAGATCATTCCATCCACTCTTCCCTTTTTCACATCTTACTCGTAAACCATAACTAATGTGCTTAATTATACTAAAGATTTACGTACACGAAGCAGAAAATTAGAACCCTCGTGTTGATTGTACATAGAAAAAAGAATGGGTAGATGAGGAGCCCCATCATTGTTTCACCTTGATTCATGATTTAAAAGTGTAGAATGAATGCAATTATTGGACAATAAGTGACATGCACAGGGATCCCAGTTAGAAAATTAATACTTGCCATATTTCTGCCAGCACAGTAACATAATAATGCACCTCCTCATAATGTAGAACCTAGATCTTTGTTCCTTAGCCATGAGCAACCATCTTTTCCTGGAGCTTGATGAAGCCTCCCTACTTTGCACTGCTTTAGAGGTTGATGGTGAAGAATAGCACTGACCCATCTTCCAATATGGTGACCCGATTGAAGACTGAAGAGGAGAACTATGGGTAAACAAGAGAAGCCAGCAAGGAGAGAAATGTTTGGTCGATAAAAGAAAGGCAAAGGAAGGAGGGTTATATGTTGCTAAAAGGGTATGGACCACAGACAAATCTTGGTATCTGCTTCTCTCTCACCAGGAAGTGAGACGTAGGAGAAGTCAATTTGTCAACGTCTTCAATGTTTGAGGTTAGAATTGTTAAGTTTCGTTGATTGCTTTTTCATTGATTTCTAACTTCCATTTTGAGCTATCATTTAAGTAATTGGTCCACCGTCAAATTTTAAGAATCTATAACCAAACATTAGGATTTTAATGCTAAGATTTACTATATATATATATATGCTAGTGACACAATGACCTTAAATCTTTGGGCCAGCTGTCCCATCCTGTGAAATGCCTATAAACCAATGAAGGTATTAGTCACTGGAATCGCCGGTGGATACCCTAATTTAGGACAAAAAAAAAGGTACGCAGATTTAATATCACTTTTAGTTGAGTAATTTAATAACCAAATTTGATATGACAAAAATTGCACTCTTCGGTCTTCACAATTAGAATTACTACACATATAAATGTGATCTTAAGAGTAAGTAGATCACGTAGCTTTTGTTTTCTTATTCTTTAAATATTGTTTGGAAGGAAGGTTTCCTTGGGATTTTATATTTGAAACCTAACTTGTAGATTTATGACTAAATAGCATATGATTTGAATGAAATCTAAATTATTTATTTTGATTCTAATATTGGAATTCCTATGAAATTATGTAATCAACATTAATTACAATAATGTGTCACAAATGAATATTAAATTGATGTATTTACAAGCTGCTCGAAGGAAGGTAATGGAAATCTACTGAGATTTAGAAAAATAATTTACAAATTTGTAAAATTAGTAGTTTTTTCGTTTACAAGATAAGATTGATACCAAAATAATGATTCAATCTTGCGCGAGGGTTAACAAATTTGTGACGTGGCTTCACACCAACTAATTGCTGAAACTATTATCCCTTTTTTGGAAAAATAAAGACTTAATGATGACCAAACAAATTAAGCCCAAGCCAGCACAATAATTAGGATATCATTCAGCCGGGACAGGAGCATATATTTTTAAAAAAATTAAAAATCAACGTCATTTTGTATTTTTATGTCAAGCTGGGTCAGGACAATTTCGACCTGTGGCTCGTTCAAGAATGATCGAAGTTTGGCCTGGTTGGACAGGCCGGACCAATTTTGCCATTCCTAACATTGACATCACAAACTCACTAAGAAAATTTCAAAGTAGTGGTTAAATGTAAATATTAGAAGATATGAGATGAGACATGTATTATCTACGTAAACAAATCCCATATTAAGCCACCCAGCCCAACCCACCTCACTCTAATTATATTGTTGTGATATCAATTGTCACTTAAATGAAAGAAATACAAGAAGAAAAGAAACAACACCTACAACAATAATATTCGAGTAAAAATCCTATTGAGATACGAGATTTAGAGAGATTAAAAGTATACAATCTTGCCCATATTTAATACGGAGGTTGTTTCTTATAAGGAGAAAATAAATAAAGTAAAAATATATAATATACGTAAATTGGCTACTATACAACCAACAATCATGGACAAAAGATTAAAATTTTATTACTGTGAGTAAGAAGAAACAGGGACAAGTATAATAACAATTACCACTTACACAAGCCTTGCAAGGTATTTATAAACAAAAATTATATGTAAAGAGTCCAAGTACAATAAATCTTTATTTCCATAGAAATTTAAAGTCAGTGAAATTCTATTTCCATATATGTCTAAAGTTAGTAAAATTATATTTCCATCAAAATTTGTACCATGCCTTATAATTCTCTATTTTGATTTGAGTTCTCCAACATCTACTATTATACTTACCCCAAAGGGCACCCAATTTTGTGGGCATTCACTAAGTTTAAGCTATACTTGAACTTTTCTGCCGGTAAGGACTTTATCAATATGTCAGTTGCATCTTCCAAAGTATGTAGCTTTTTTAACAAGTTTTGATCAAATGCAATCAATTTTTAGATCTTATGAAACTTCACATGCTTCACCATAGCTCCTATCCATCTATCTTTCTCCTTACCTTTCTTACTCCCCAGAAAGATAGTTACATATTCATTGCTGATAGTCAAAGCATATGCAATTGAGTTTTTCCAATCATATCTCTTTCACTACTTGATGGTCCATCTTGGTTTATCCTTAGCGATATCATGTTGATGTTTTCTTTTAGATATTGTTTTATATCTCAAAGTAAAACCATCAACGCATTTAATATCTATTTCAAGTTGTTCTAGTTCTACTTGTAGCACCTTTAAATAAGTATTATTTAATGTTAACCCTAGCATATCATTTTCATATGTTTGCCTCAATAAATATCGCTTCTCAAATACTATATCCTTGAAGGTTACCTTAAACTTTTTATCAAACACATAAAACTTACAAAAGTCCACCTTCTTGTGTTTGTCCTTTAATAAGCTCCTTTTATGAAGTTTAATCATCTTTTACTTACCAAAATGACTAATAAGCTCCTTTTATGAAGTTTAGTCATCTTTTACTTACCAAAATGACTCACCTTTATATACCATACTATAGTACTATCATCTTATGCCCTAAACATTGAGAAACTACCACCAATTCCATCACTATCTTTCTTATTAGGATATAGATGCCATATTATAATTTTTCTCTTACAATCAGTTAATTGTAGGGCATAAATTAACAATTTCTCACTTACACTAGGTCAATAACTTAGGTATCTTATACTATATTTCCATATGGTGATCATGCTATTATTGAAATAATGATTTTGTAAGAGAATTCTATAACATTCTCTTTAACAAGCACTTGCTTAAACCTTATAACTTTTATCTAAATCATTATAATTAAGAGGAATTGCTTAAATATATACTTAATCCTTGGTGATTAACTCTTTTCATATACAAAATGATTTTAATGTTGAGTAGTAAATTAAACAATGCAAGAAACTATGTCAAGTTCATTGAAGAACATCTTAGTCTAAATAAACATTTCCATTAAATAAAAAAGTATTATGGCTTAATCAGAAATTAATCCTACATTAAAATCTTTCTAACTTAAAAAATATGGTTTAGAGTATAATATACCTTACCTAGCACTTGTTAAGTCAAAATGACTTTACGTCTAATAATTTTGGTGACAATCAAATAATAATATTATTAGAAATAAATGAACTATTTTGATAAGTGTGTTAAGCATGCAGCAAAACACAGAAGAAGTAAAAAGTCAGAAGAAGTGCGAAAAACACAAAAGAAGCGTGGAAACACAGAAGAAGCATGGAAAACACAGAAGAAGTGCAGAAAACACAGAAAAAGCAAAACACAGAAGAAGCATGGAAAACACAGAAGAAGAGTAAAAACACAGACGATATGAAGACGAAGACACGATATTACGTCAGACGGTTAGTCAGTTAGAGTTAGTTACAGAACTCAATTGAATAACTGTTTCTACAAGAAACAGGAAGTAGTTGGAGACAAAGGCTATAAATACAAGTCATAGTCGAAGACTGAACTAGTTTTTGAGATTCTAGTTTTTAAACTTCAACGTTTAGCCTTTAAGTTAAAAATTTTGTATTCGTTGTGCGAAACACGAGAGCAATCTTTACTGTAATAAAGCTCGCAATATCTTTCTAGTGAGAGAAAGGAAAAGTTGAAATTCTGAAGAGGCAAAGAGAGCGAAAATAATACTTTGTGTAAGAGATCTAAAGAGGCTCTGAGAGGGAAAGAATACTTGTAACTTTGGAGAAGTTTAGTGAAATCTCAGACGAACTCTTAGGACTGGACGTAGCCCAAGGTTTGGGGTGAACTAGGATAAAATCGCCGTGTCCATCTTTTAACTCTCTACTTTAATTTCGATTATTCTTATACAAGTATATAGAAGTTATTTGTGATTTAATCACATAGATATTTTCGTATAAAAATTTTGATATTCACTTAATAGCGTTGAAAAAATTAAGTTTTCAAAGAATTATCGAAGGGGTTTGTATTCACGAAAAGGATACACAATTCAACCCCCTATTTTTGTGCATTTTGTATTGTACTTGCATTCTACAATGACAAGTGATTTACTTCAGTTGGTATCAGAGCTCGGTTTCCAATAACCACCGTTACAAAGTGAGGACAAAGATCCATGGCTAAATCACATATTTTTATAGCTGAAGGCACCTCCGTCATAAGACCTCCTGCATTTAATGGTGAGGATTATCATTATTGGAAGGACAGGATGCGGCTCTTCATAGAATTCACACACATTGATCTTTGGGACATCATTAAGAATGGACCATACATACCAATGGACGATGAAGGAAATGCCATTCCCCGTACTAGATGGTCAGCTGATCAAAAAGCTAGATTTCAACTAAACTCAAAGGCTAAGTTTTTTCTAAGCTGTGCCTTAAGCAAAAGTGAATACGATAAAGTTCATAGATGCGACACTACAAAGGAGATGTGGGACACTCTATCCATAGCACACGAAGGCACAATCCAAGTGAAAGAGTCCAAGATAAGTATTCTTGTATACCAGTATGAGCTATTTAAGATGAGGAAAGATGAGTTTATTGATCAGATGTTTGGACGATTTCAAACTATCGTTAATGGGCTTAAAGCTCTTAGGAGAATCTACGATAATCAAGACAATGTCAGGAAGATTCTCAGAAGTCTGCCGAAAAGATAGAGACCTAAAGTCACTGCAGTACAAGAAGCCAAGGACTTGAGTATATTAAAGCTTGATGAATTGCTTGGTTCTTTGAAGATACACGAAGTGGAGCTTGATGCAGAAGATAAACCCAGATGGGACAAATCTATAGCATTGAAGGCTGGACAGAAAAATCACAAGACTTAGAAAAAGAGAAGTTCATCGTCAAAAGCACTAAAGACTGAAGAAATCAAGGATGATGATGGATCTGAATAAGATTCAAGTGAAGATGATGATGAATTATCTTTCATTTCGAGAAAGATCAAACAGATGTGGAAAAAGAAAGCAAAAGGAAATAAAGAGTTTTCTTTTAATAGATATAGCAAAGACGAAGTCAAGAACGAGAAGACCTGTGTCATTTGCTATGAGCGCAACAAACCTGGACACTACAAGTCTGAATGTCCATTGCCGAGAAAAAAACCAAAGAAAAATAATGAAAATAAGAAGAGCATGATGGCAATATGGGAAGATTTGGATTCGTCCGAATTTGATTCTGATTTAGAAGCATCAGTTCAAGCAAATATATGCTTGGTAGCCGAAAAAGAAGGTGACGAGGAGGTAACCTCTAACTTTGATGAATTACACGATGCATATTTAGAATTGTTAGAAGATTCACATGCTATACTAAAGCAGTATAAAGCCGTAAAGAAAAAGTTCGCTGAAAACTTGAAAAACAAGGAAGTGTTACAAAAAGAAAACGTCTGCCTTAAGAAACAAGTAGACAATATGAAGAGCAAAGTTACAATAGATAGATTCAAGGAAATTAGTCAGCTGAAACAAAGAATTAATACCCTTTCAGCAGATCTATCAACTTTTACTGAAAGTACGAAAAAGATAAATGATATGATTGGAAGATATAGGCACCTGAATGATAAGAGTGGTCTAAGGTTTAATAAAAGCGATACTCATCATAAAAAGAATTTTGTTCCATATAGAAAGAAGTATCACCAGTCGTCTTATTATCATTCTATGAATTATTATAAGACTAACCCCAAAGGACCCAAGAAAATCTGGGTACCT
>JAOSBP010000002.1:13963956-13981643 GCA_027563825.1 Erythroxylum mucronatum | reverse complement strand
GGAAGCTTGGGCTTAAGCCCACTTAAGCATTAAGTTAGTGAATGAAATGAAAATAAAAGGAAAAGAAACATTAAAAATAGAAGAGAAGTAAGTGAAGTGGTCGTTTATTGAACCTGTCTTGAACCTGTCTTGGTACAATTGGTATAACTTTCAATGGAGATGTTGGATCAAGGTGTTCTCTGTATGGTTTGAATGAGAACTTCAAGATCTACAACTTTTAGGAAGACCTGGAAGACAAATTCTATAATTTTAAGGGTAAAAGTTAGGAACAGACAATATGACATCATTTATAGACGAAGTGACATCATCAGACGATATAAGGTTGGAAAAATTGCCATAACTTTCCTTACAGATCTCGGATGAAAGTGTTCTTTGGATGGTTGGAAAGAGAACTTTAAGATCTACAACTTTTGTGAAGGTCTCAAAGACAAATCTATCATTTGTGGGGTCAAAAATAGGAATAGATGATAGTGCATAGAAGGTCAAACATAGAAGAAGCAGATGGTCAAACATAGAAGAAGCAGATGGTCAAACACAGAAAAAACAAAAGTCAAACATAGAAGAAGCAGATGTTCAAACATAGAAGAAGCAGAAGTCAAACATAGAAGAATCAGATGGTCAAACATAGAAGAAATAGAAGTCAAACATAGAAGAAGCAAAAAGTAGAAGGTAGCAAAAAGCAGAAGAAGCGAAAAAGCAGAAGAAGCAAAAGGTCAAACATAGAAGAAGTAGAAGGTCAAACACAAAAGAAGCAGAAAGTCAAACATAGAAGAAGCAGAAGGTCAAACACAGAAGAAGCAAAAAGTCAAACATAAAAGAAGCAGGAGTCAAACATAGAAGAAGCAGATGGTCAAACACAAAAGAAATAGAAGTCAAATATAGAAGAAGCAAAAAGCAGAAGATAGGAAAAAGCAGAATAAGCGAAAAAGCAGAAGAAGAAGAAGAAGAAGGTCAAACGCAGAAGAAGCAGAAGGTCAAACACAGAAGAAGCAGAAAGTCAAACATAGAAGAAGCATAAGGTCAAACACAGAAGAAGCAGAAGTCACACATAGAAGAAGCAGATGGTCAAACACAGAAGAAGCAGATGGTCAAACATAGAAGAAGCAGAAGGTCAAACATAGAAGATACATCTTCACCAGACGGTACAATCTACACTTTTGAGGGTCTCCACTTATAAAGATCATAACTTTTGACTCCAATGTCCAAAATTCTCATACTATATACCGTTGGAAAGCTAGAAAGATAAGTACAACTTTCTAGAAGACAACTTTCTCTAATTCAGCCTAGATAAATCTATAATTTTCCCTGAAGTCATAACACGAATTTTTACCTTATGAAAAACTATGATTATTGTCCCATTTAATCTTTCTTTATGCATCATCATTTTATAACCATTTAAATTCCCACTTTTCTTCATCAACTCTTAATCTCAGCTCATTTGACTTATCACATTCCACTACATCTCATCGTTCATACACATTTCATATTCCCTACTGGATCATAAACACTCAAAAAATAACACAACATATACATTTTTCCACCAATGTACTGCACCTAGTTCTCAACTTCATGACAAATTTTGAGGTTCCTAAAGATTGAATTTAAATTCAATGTCTTCATAAGAAATGTATCCATATGTCTCTAGTTTAATCCAAATCAAGAATCATCTCGTTTGGATAACTAGAGAAAAAGTTGTGGCTAAAAGACTAAAGCGTACTCAGTGAACATTTTCCAAATCAACTATCCATTTTGTTTCAAAATCTTTTCTTAACACAACTCATACCAAGATAACCTTTTCTACTTCATTTACTCCTCATTCTCAACTGCATTTCAAATCAGTATCATCTATAAAGAAATTATAGTCCATGATTAATCATGAACACTAATAACAGAACATACACATGTATACATATTCTTCATCAATTTGCTACATATTTTCATCTTCATTTTCGCTTTCATTTTACTTATAACTTTCACCTTAATTCTTTCCATTTTAAAATCTCTTATCCACCAAAAACACCAAAGCAAAACATGATTCTATCCACATTTTTCATTCACTACTTTACTCTTGTCTATCATTTCTTATTCAAAAATTTTCATTCATTTGTTCTCACTTCTAAGAAAAGTTCGGGGTCCAACAATTTAATTAGGATGTAGGCCGAGATTAAACCAAAGAACTGGGTCCCTACTGAATTCTCCACTTTTGTCATTTTTTACATGTTTTCTTTACGTTGCTTTTGTTAGTTATTTTAGCTTTATTTTATTTTCTTATTTCTAAATCCAAAACCACCTAAACCTAAACACCTATTATTTTCATTTCGATAACTTTACACACTCTTTATGGGATCGACCTAGACTCACTACTGCTACAGTAATAGGTCTAGTTTATTTTTATTAGCGTTACGTCACGCTGTCAATGTGTATTAAGGATTTTAAACCCATTCGAAGTTTTTTAAAATCATCCAATCAATAAATATTGATCCTAATTCGAGTATTTTATGGTCAATTTGATGATAAGAAGGTTGTGAAATATTTTCATAATTTAATTTGGTTAATTGATGAATTAAATGCATTAAAGGGCAATTTGTTTTTTTTTGTATTCATTAAAGGGCAATTTGGTATTTTTACAAGATGTTAGTGGAATGATGAGTCATTAGAAGAGAGCCAACTAAATGGTGACAAGTGGCATGGGTAAAAGTGAAAACATGAGACATTTTGGTAAAGTTGTAATTATAAGATGTTATTAAGGATAAAGGTGTAATTATAATGGAAATGGGGGCAAGATTTTAATTCAACAAAGCCTTCATCTTTAAACGTTGGTGGCTGGCCATTGATGAGAGAAACATAGAGAAAGAGAGCAAAAAGAAAAGAAAAGAGAAAGGAGAAGAGAGAGGTTCTGCTATGGCCATGGAGGAGTCATCCAAACCATTTTTCATGCTCTTCTACCTCCAATCAAGCATCTAACAGATTTCATAGCTCTCTAAGTAAAGAGGAAGAACAAAATAGGTAGGTAAGCTTACTTATCTTGTTGAAAAAAAATTGATTTGTTAGGTTATAGGTTAGATTTGATTTTGATTGTGTAAATTGCACCCTTTTGATGTAATATCAAGGTTTTATTACATTAGAAGCAATTGGGAGAAGAAATCAAGAAAACCTAATGTGTGAAGCCTTGGTCAAAGGTGAGATTTATTGCTTAAAGTGTTTTATTTTGTCATTTGATGATTCAAGATTAATGAATGACATTAGGAAGTTAGTTTAATGATGAAAGAATGAAAGAAAAACCATGAAAATGATTAGATGAGTTTCTGCCAAGGTTAGGGTTTTTAATGTGTTATGATCCAAAATTCTATTTTCATGTTTTATGATGTTCATAGCATTATTTTGATGTTGATGAAGTAAAGAGATGAAAAATAATTGATTTGGAATTGGTTTTGGTAGAAATTTGGCCTAGAGTGCTTGATTTTGTAAAAGATTTGTTAATGAAATTTTATAGCTTAAAAGTGTATTAAAATGTCATGGGAGTGAATTTAGATTGGTTTTAAGTGTTAGAAATCAAATGAAATTGAATTGGAAGAATTTAATGTATAATATGTTAACTTTAGCCTTAAGGGCATTTTTAGTATAAAAATATGGTTTTGAAGTAATAACCATGTGAATGTGATTAAAGATGTGGAGGGTATGTGGAAAGTAATAAAGTTGACATGGTTTATTTATGGTATATTTAATTGAAAAATATATTAAGGTGTTGAATGTATTGGTATTAGGTTTTTGGAAAAATTGAAGCCAACTGAAGGGTTTCAAAGTGGTAAAAAGGAAACTAGCAATTTGTGAGTGTATTTTAATTGTTTTATATGATTTAATTCTTTGTAAAAGAATTAATGACATGTGAGTGTTCTTTATATTGAATTTATGCAAATGGTTTTCATTTGATCATGAAATGAATATTTATACTGAGTTTTATGCAAATGATTTTTTACAAGTGAATATTGCTAACATAAGTATATACTTTAACAATATATGAGTTTTAAATTGAAAGTTAAATTTTATATGATTGGGAGTTGCATTGAAATAATTCAATTATGAATCCTCCCATACTTAATTTAGAAAATAAGATGAGTAGTAAATGTAAGAGTTGCTTTTGCCTATAGTACACCGCTAAGCTTTATACATGTTATTATGTCGGTATATTTAGAACAGTTGACCTATTACGGGTAAGCGATATAGAACCAGTTTCGTAAATAGTGGTTAACCAGTCATAGGTAAGGGATGTAGAACCAGTTTCTTAACTTGTTACGGGTAATCAATGCAGATCAGCTCCGTAACTACTGATCTATAGCGATTAACCTTTACGAGTAAGCGATGCAAAGCCAGCTCCATAAATAGTGATTAACCAGTCGCGGGTAAGCGATGTAGAACCAGCTCCGTGACTTTATGCCTAGTGTACTATATGGTAAAGAAACTTGTGGTGAGCTATGTTGAGTAAGGAAGTCATGAAAATAGTAATGTCGCCACTATTTATGTTAAATTTGAGAGGTACTGTATGGTATCGATGCTTGTGGTTGGCTTATTTTTCAGTATTAAAGTTTTCAGAAAACTTATTGTCACTACTATTTATTGATTAAAGAAAATGAGAAATAGAAACTTTTATATGATGAGTTTCATTTCGAAAAGCATTTCGAAATAGTTTTTCAAAAAAATTGAGATTGTGTTTTACGAAATGATATGTTATTACCAGATTTGATGATGTATAAATAAATTATTATGGAAAATGTTTTACCGCGAGCTTTATGATTGTATGGAATATTGCAGTTAAATTGTTATGAAAAGTTCAATTTTCTTATAAACTGATTACAGAGCTCACCCTTTTTTTTTATGTTTCTAAACAAATTAGCCCAAGTATGCATACAGGTGCTTCGGTAATTGGGACTCCTCCTCAAGATTAGTTATATTGTCAGGTGCTACTATGCTTGTGTCATTTTGCTATGTACATTTGTGTAGAGAGTGGATGTTTATAAAAGCTTTTAAATGAAATGCATGAATATGTTTTAGCTTTTATAAGTTTATTGTAGTGATTATTGACAATTATTTATTTGGGTTGCTTATAAGTGGACTTAAAGTCCAAAATTTGCAGTTGAGAAATTGGTGTGAATATAGAAGTGCTTTCAAATTTTACAAGGTTTTTAAAAAATTTTGGAATGTCAAAATGCATTCGTTATGGTACTGAAATTTTTAATAAAATGATAGAAAAAAGTTTCCACTATTTTTCGCGCTTTTAATTATTAAAGTATAAATGGTTTTAAATTGTTGAACGGCTTCACTTTACAGGTTGAGCCAAATATTGATTGGAGGGCTATCGTGAGGTCACCAGGAGGCCTCCTGATACGGCAACAACCTAGAATCAATATCTAGATCACCTCTGTTTCAATGATTGTTCCCAAACTTAAATTCAATCAATCTAACAAGACCCTTCACCCCACAACAAGGAATTGGTAACAAAGAGTGTAAAGATTGTAGGAATTGAATTAATGCCATAAGTTAGAACTTACTTAATAAGTTGAATCAATCCTTAAGGTAAAACAAGAAAGAATCCATATTCTCTCTTGAAGAATGCTCTCAAAATTCTATTCACGTCTAATATGGTGTTCATGCCTAAAACAAGGGTTTAAATACCCTTGCGCAATACAAACCCTAACAAAGATAACCTAAAAAACCCTAAAGAAAACCCAACATATCAAGAAGGCTTTCTTGAAACAAATCTACCTAAGAACAAATCCCATACGGATTTGGGCTTCAAAACTAATTAAAATTGACTAGTCCTAGTCCAAAAAGGATAAGGAAACAACAAAAATAGAAGACTAACGTAAGAGGGGCGAATTGGGCTTTTAAACTAAGCCCACACGCTTG
The DNA here is from genome assembly GCA_027563825.1 of Erythroxylum mucronatum. Lineage (NCBI taxonomy): Eukaryota > Viridiplantae > Streptophyta > Magnoliopsida > Malpighiales > Erythroxylaceae > Erythroxylum > Erythroxylum mucronatum. Next base: position 13,975,739 of record JAOSBP010000002.1, on the reverse strand, counting down.
GTTCCTTAAAATAAAACATGCACATGACTTTTTTAATGGAGCACATGCACACTAAATGCAAATTAGCTCACGAAAATGCCTAAAAGAAGCCCACACGCCTTTTACAAGATAAAATAAGCCCAACCCCATTGATTAGACTTGTGCTTGTGAAAATTGGCTAAGTGTTAGCTCTCTTGGTTTGATGCCGCCAATGTGCACACACACTTAGGCATCTTCCTAAGCTCTTCCCTAAGCTTGATCAACAAAACTTCTTGAAGTTCTTTTGAAACAAAAGCTTGTGCATAAATCTGAAATTGTGTTTTAAGCTTGTTGGAGCCTGACCTTGTAATTGGACCCATTGGCATCCTCAAGTCTCCATTGCCTTGGTGAGTTGCATCACCTCCATTCGGGTTCCAAAAGGGGAATTCCGGGATGGGTCCTTTCATGAATTGTGTTGGACAACTGGAAAGAAATTGAAAGTAAAGTATATAAATTTATAGTGAGGACAATTTGGCTTTAAGAGGAAATGCAGTTGTTGGTGTGAGTTGTTGAAGTTTGATTATGGTTATGGTGAATTAGTTGAGTGAGATAGTATTTTGAAGAACTTGATAGGTTAGAATGGGTAAAAAAGATAGTATTTAAGTAATTTTTTAAGTTAACCTTTGAAAAGAAGAACAATAGATTAGCTTACGGAAGTAAGGGGAAATATAATTAGCGCACTTGTTACATGATTAAATACTAATTTTGAATTCGGTTAAACCGAATATATAGTTTTAAGCCCTTATTTCTAAATTTGGAAATAAATGCCTAAGCGAAATGCAATTTGTGTAGGTAAAAGAGAGACACATGAGTGTGCTTAGCGATAAGTTTGTAAAAACTGTGAGTGTATTTTAGTTGCTTTTTCTGCATTAAATTGAATGATTATGAATCCTACCATAATTGATTTTGAAAATAAGATGAATTGAAAAAATATGAGTTGCTTTTGCCTATGGTACGGATAAGCGATGTAGAATCAGCTCCATAAATAGTGGTTAACCAGTCGTAAGTACGCGATGCAGAACTAACTCTGTAACTTCCAGTCTATAGCGGTTAGCCTATTGTGAGTAAGTGGTGCAGAACTAACTAAGTAACTTCCAGTCTATAGTGGTTAACCTGTTGTGAGTAAGCGATATATAATCAATTCTATAACTAGCGATTAACTAGTCGCGAGTAAGCGATGCAGAATTAGCTCCGTAACTTTATGTCTAATGTACCGTATGATAAAGAAACTAGTGGTGGGCTATATTGAGTAAGAAAATCATGTGAACAATAATGTTGCCACTATTTATGATAAAAGCAATTTGAGGGGCACCTTATGGTACCAATTCTAACGGTTAACTTATTTTCAGTATAAAAGTTTTCAAAAAACTTTATTATCACCATCGATTGTTGATAGTTTTCTCACCATCGATTATTGATTAAAGAAAATGGAAACTTATATATTATGAGTTTAATGTCAAAAAACATTTCGAAATAATATTTAAGAAAAATTGAAATTGTGTTTTACAAAATATTATGTTATTACCAAATTTGATGATACACGGATAAATTGTTATGGCAAATATTTTACCACGAGCATTATTGTTGTATGGAAATATTTCCGTTATGTTGTTATAAAAAGTTTAATTTTTATTAAACTGATTAATACTTACTGAGCTCGTTTAACTCACCCTTATTTTTATATTTTCAAACAAACCATCCTAAATGTTGAGTAAAAAAAGAACGAATATGCTACTGTACTATTTTTTGCAGAAATGTTGAAAAAGAAAAGAATGAACGAAGGTTGCGGAATATGCAACTGTTGCTCTTTGTTACCGTGAGCCCTGACATTGCTTTAGTTCTCCTTGTGGGCTTTGATGGGCTTGAGTCTGTACCAGCATTCTCCGTCACTATTTTGAAGGATTCTAAGACGGAGAAGACGTGAAGCCACACTTGAACGAATTGTAGCATTGCCCCAAATCTCCAACTTGTGATAATAAATAAACGCGTTCCTCATCCTTTATATATATATATATATATAACCCTATCTCCTCAGAGGTGTGAAATCTCTGCATCTTTTCAAACTCAACCCTCTTAAAATTATTTAGCATTAATTGCGCTTTGAATTTCTCATTCAACTCTCCGTGAAAGGAATTACGTTGCTACACTTGAATGACCCAAATTTGCATGATAATTTAAATAAGGCCCTAACTGTTACGGGCAAAGGTGACATGATCTCACCGAACCTTACCAACACGTGGCTATTATTCCTACGGTTGGAGGTTACAGCTATTATATTACTGAATTGCCTAGTATTAAAGACATAGTATCCCTCATACTTTGGAGTATGCCCGTCAGATTTACATGGCTAGGATCTGGTAAAGTAGAGCAAATGTTGGGCATCTCTCTCGATATGAGCGATTTATAGGTTGGTGCAAACCTCCTTCTAAGCGGGTAAAATTAAATACGGATGAAGTGTGCAAGAGATCATCCTCTTCAGTCACAACAAGTGGTCTCATTCATGATAATTCAGGCGTTTGGCTTGAAAGGTTCGTCCAAAATCTTAGCTGGTATTCATCTCTTTTCGCTGAACTTTGGGAAGTTTTTTTCGAACTTCAACTTGCTTAAAATTTGAATTTGATTTATCGTCGGATTGAACTAGAAATAGATTCTCTAGCGATGCTAAATATCCTGTCCTACTCGATTAAACGAACAATGTCTCTCAATCTCCTAATAATAGGTATTAATAAGTTGTTTACTCAAAATTGGGTTATTGTATATCATCACATTTATCGGGGGAGTAATCGATGTGCCAACTGACTCACCAACTTCGGAAAACAATTTGCCTTAAGAATCACTACTCTTAAGACAACACATATTAGATGTCTCTCTATCCTTCTAGAAAATATGTCGGGGTCTGTCTCTGTAAACTAGTCTCGTAATTTATCTCGTATTTTCTTTCCTTTTATTCAAAAAAGAAAAGACGTAGTATATCACTCCTATAAACTTAAAAAAGAAAAAGAGAACAGGAAGAATTAAGAGTCGTAGTCTTATCTTCACAACTAATACAAGCCTAACGAATTCCTTTGACATACAGCCTTCTCAAATAAGCTAGCTGAGAAACAAAGTTTAAGGATGGCCTCTTTCAGTCCTCCTTAAGATTGCAGGCAAACAGGTAAAAGATAAGCTGTTATCTCTCTCAACAACTCCCATAAAAAAAAATAAAAAATCTTACATTGAGAAAGAATGATTTGAATTCACTTAGATCATCGATCAAAATAAGTGATAATTCATTATCTTGCACGTAGCAGAAGCAGAAACGCCTGTGAGATGTAAGCGACAATTATATTTCAGACGGCTCCTTTCAAATCATTCTTGCTAGAAATTATTGCACAATTATCAATCTATCTCAAGCAGGTCGCAGGTATACCACAGATCGGTGCCTGAATATAATCGTCATTATCATTCGTAGTTGCCGACTATGCTGAAAATTTAGAGAAGCAAATGAATTTGGCAGAGGGTTTTTTTCTATTGAATTCAACTATCCAAGCCATCAATGAGAAGAGAGGGGAAGAGTTACCATCACAGCTAATAAGATCTATTTACATAAGTTCCTACGAAAGCATTCACTCCCAAAACCCCTCTACCTACATTTGTTAGGTAGAGCATTTGTTAAACGGTGGGGATGCCATATAAGTAGTCTCCATTTCACAACTTACTTTTGCAAAAAAATAACACTGGATCAATCACAATCCTAAGAGAGTTCTTACTGGAACCAAGTAACAGGAGTCGAGGAGGTGTTGGGGGGAAGCTGAGGCATCATGCAGTGTTGTTGCTGCCAGTGTGGTATGGAATTGAATTCACGGCTTTGCTCTATGCTACTACAATTGTTATCTTCAATTTCCATTTCTTCAGCCTCCATAGCCTCCTCTAGTGTATCTGTTTCTGGACGAGCATTCACAAGGATGGGTGCAGGATTTCTCCACGGAACAACTGCGAGGGACTTCTTCCTTTCATCCACTTCTTCTTCTTCCTCTAATCTTATTTCAGAAGAACTACCTGAGCGCAAAAACTGATCTGCAGGAATAAGGAAAAATACACGCACAGAACGCCATGTTTTAAATTAGTATCGGGTTGCAATTAAAATTGTAATTTAACAGTGAACCAAATTCAACAGAAGAATCAAACCGAGCAGGGGATGGGAAGGAATACCCTTGAAGTTAGAGATGACGTCAGAGTCCAGAGTAACGGAGAAATTGGAAGGGGAAGATTGGCGTACGAAGTAAGTATTAACAGGCCTGAACACAACGATTGCTCTCTCTAGGTTTTCTTTATCATCATTCTCCTCTTCCTCTTCTATTGTCATTCTGCTGCTGTTGTCTGCCTCTTTATCCTCCTCCATAATTGGCGGTAACTCCACATCCTAAAATACAATCATCCATCCATCACCCCTAATCCCAACATAAGTATAAGAGGAAATTTAGAGAAAAAGAAAATAAACAACAAAAAAGCACCAGGCGGCGAATCTTGCGAGCGGGAGAGGACAGAGAGAAATCGGAGAAGTCTTCGCTAACATCTTCGACATCTTTCCTCTTCATTTTCAACATTCTCTTCATCTTCATCGTTAGGTATTCTTCGTCTCCTCTGCTCATCTTCACTTCAATTTTATGAGATTATATTGATTTCTACTGCTCTATGTTCAGTTGGGTGGATGAGAGAATCGATGTTAAAAAGAACATCAAGGAAGAGTTGTGGTGTTTTATCTCAATTATAAATTATAAAAGAAAAAGGATGGATGTTTCTTTGACTGTCTAGAGGCATCCAGAAACCTCACTACTCTTCCCCCACCTCCGTCAGCGTTCAAGACCTCGATTTTACTCTTTTACCCTTTTATCTGTATGTAATTATTATGTACCGATTAAATCGCACTGATATGACGCGTGGAACAGCCATCCATACTGGGCAGGAAGATCACTGGTCTGTTGCAACCAATATTTTAAAAATTGAATGGGAAGTATTAAATTGGTCAAAGCAAATATTTAAATTTTAAAATTTTAATCGGTAGTATTAAATTATTACAAAATTAATATATAATAAATAAATTATAAAATAAGTAAAATATAGTATAAAAATATTTTATTGAAATAAAAATGTATTAATAATGTCTATTAACATATAACAAAACAATAATAAATCTAATAATTAAAATTAAAATTGAATCTAAGATAAAATTTAAAATAATAATAAAAATAAAAAATATATTTTTTGATAAATCAAAAGGAAAGGAGATATGTACAAAACAAGAGATTGCCCAAAGAAGCAAGTCTTATTGCCGAAACCAAAATAAACAAACAGAACCAAAGAAAACAAGAAAAAGCCTCTACAATGGCAGTTACCTAATGGAATAATAGTAGGAAACTAAATCTGTACAGCCAAGCAAAAAAACTAGAATCATGACCTAAACAAGCCTTCCACCCACGGAAATCCTTGGAAAATCCAGAATGAAAAGACATTAACAGAACCAGACACACACACACAAACAAGATAAACCAGTAAAGCAATTCAGCAACCAAAACCAGAAAATGTCAAGGTAAAGTCTTTATAGACTGAAGCTTCAAAACTGGATTTAGGTCTCCTATTCTGCTGATAGAGAAGACCTTCATTGCAATCAAAATATTGAGGCTTTACAGGAACACCAGGAGGAGGAGGAGAATCTTCAAAAGAATCATCTCCTCTTGAAACCTCCAAATTGTCCTGATCTGGATTTAACCTGCAAAGCAAAACATTAGAAGAAAAAAAAACTAGATAGGCCACACCAACAACTACCTTCCCTCGGTGTTTAAGTTGAGATGTTCCATAACTTGAAAAATTACTCTAGTGTTAATGCTCCCAACATCCAAGATTGTATCTTTAAAGGTTCGGTGGTTTCTTTCAGACCAAAGATTATAAACAATAACAGAAAGAAGAATGATAAATAGATTGAGATCAATATTTCTATGGTTTGGGGGATAGCTAAACCAATTAAGAACAGCTGAAAGATTTATTAGATTAGGCAAATGGATCTGAAATGGTTTAGAGAATGGAGCTACACTGTTTTTTAGTAAGAACACTAAAAAAATAGATGATCAACAGACTCATTATCCAACATGCACAAGGAACAATAATTTGGGATATAAGAGAAGAGGAGTTTATCCCTCGTTTGCAACTTATTTAGGTAAAGCCAGCTACAAGATAAAAGAGCACCTTGGGCTAGTTCTTTTATGCCAAACCATTTTATGCCAAGGAATGAGAGGATTGGGAGGTCTCAAAATAGTGTAGGCCGAAGCATTTGTGTATACTCTAGAGGAGCTAGCCAACTATTCCAATTTTTCAGGTAGAGAGCACACTGGTTGGTATGGCAAAGGATCCAGGGTGAGGATGGTCTCATTTGTAGCCTCCTACCAGGTCCACACATTATTCCTGATAACATCAAAAACTTTTGCACTCATAGGTAAATCCGATCCATTGATCAATCTGGGAGTCAAGAGATCCACAAAGATGCCTCTAGGATGCCAAGGATCCTGCCATAAGAGAGTAGACACCCCATTTCCTATCTTAAATCGGGATTGGTTCCAAATAAGATCCCTAACTTTTAACAGCTTTCTCCAACTCCAAGAACTATTGTTACTAGGTTGAACACTCCAGAAATGTTTGCGTCTAAGAATAATAGTATGCACCCACTTGACCTACAATGCTTCATTATCATTAAACAAAAACAATATTCTTTTTCCTATAAGAACATTATTCCATGTAGATAAATGGTTAATGCCTAAACCAGCATCTCTTTTAGGTCTGCAGAGATCACTCCATTCAACCTTAGCATGAGAATTTGACGGAATATTACTAGACCACAAGAAATTCCTTAATTTAGTCTCAATGTCTTTGATAATGGAAGATGGAAGAATGAAATGAATAAACCAATACACTTGAAAAGTAGAGAGAACAGAGATAATCAGCTGCAATCTACCAGCATAGGAAAGAGTTCTATAGGTCCATTTATTTACCCTAGCATCAATTTTATCCAACAGAGGCATGCAATCTCTCCTAGACAGAGGACCTATTAAGAGAGGCAAACCTAGGTAACGAATAGGAAGGTGACTTTTGTGAAGACCAGTTAAAGTTTCCAGCTGATGAGCAATATTATCCACATTAGTAAATAAAAAGTATTGACTCTAACTAAGGTTCAAATCCAGACTAGAAAAATTAAAGAAAGTGCGCAGGCAATCAAAAATAGTTTGGATAGACCTAATATCAGCATGGCAGAACAACAAAATATCATCAACAAATAAAAGGTGGGAGAGCTTAAGAGTTGTACACCTTTAATAGTATTTAAAAGTGTTACTACGAGCTATAGAAGCATCCATATTCCTAGAGAGAACCTTCATACAAAGAATGAAGAGATAAAGGGGATAATGGATCTCCTTGTCTCAAACCTGACTTACCAGGAAAGAATTTCGAAGGAGATCCATTGATCAAGATAGAGTATGAAGGAGAGGTAATATATACTTTTTAATCCACTTAATGTAAGTTGGAGGAAACCCTACAGCTAAGAGCACAATCAAGAGGACATCCTAATGAATAGAATCATAGGCTTTTTTTCAAATCAATTTTAAAGGCACAACACTTATGATTATTGGAAAGATGATAATTCTTAAAAATCTCTTGAGCCAATAGGATATTGTCACCTATTCGACGACCTTGATAAAAGCACTTTAATTTGGGCTGATAATGTGAGGGACCAGGTCTCTAAGCCTATTAGCCATAATTTTCGAAATCACTTTGTAAATCATTTTACAGCAAGAAATAGGTCTAAAATCATAAACAGTGGAAGGGTGATCTATCTTAAGGATAAGAGAAATAAAAGTAGAATTGAGCTCTTTAAGAAGCCTCCCATGCCCAAAAAAATTCTTGAATGGCCAGAGTTATATCATTACCAACAATATGCTAAGTTTGCTTAAAGAAAAAATCCATTAAAACCATCAGGACCAGGAGCCTTATTACGGTTAAAGGAGATAAAACATCCCTAATCTCGTGCACTGAGACATCAACAATGAGATTATTTCTAAGATCTTTAGGAATAGGACAAGGAAAAAGAGCAGTCAAATACTCTTTAGAGGAGAGTAGATCTTTCTTGTTCCCAAGCGTACTCTGAAAGAAACCTAGAAATTGTTTTTGGATATCTTCAAAGTCAACAAGCCTACGCCCAGTACCATCTAATAAAGAATGAATGTTGTTCCTGTTCCTATTTGACAAAATAGAATTATGAAAGAATTTAGTATTCCTATCACCCTTTTTAAGCCACTTAATACGAGAAGATTGTTAATAAAACATCTCCTGGTCCCCTTTGCCTTAATCAGATTTGTAATAGCCTCATTTTCCTGGGCAACCAGATGAGGAACATTAGGCATTTGCTGCATTTGATCTTGGATATTATTAAGGCAAGCTTGACAGGTTGCAACTCTAACATTCAAATCACTTAACTGATCAGAGTTTAAAGTTTTGAGTGCATTTTTAACTAATTTAAGCTTAGAGACCACACAGAACATTGAAGTTCCCCAGACCTGAGATGACCAAGCCTTCTCTACAATCTGAAGGAAATTAGGTTGAGAAACTAAGAAGTTGGAAAACCTAAACAGAGAAGATCTTTTCGACTGATTGGCTAAAACCTTAATCACCACAGGGGAATGGTCAGAGATGTTAGGATTTTCAATCACTCCATAGGATCTAGGAAAACAAGAACTCCAAGCCGAGTTAACAAGAGCTTTATCTAACTTCCTGGCTACAAAGAGGTCACCTGATTGTTTATTGGACCAAGTGAAACTAGGACCACTAGAGTTTAAATCAAACAAAACATAGTCCTCAATGCACTTTCTAAAGTCCTTCATACTAGTACGAGCCGAGGAACTAATAGGATTAGCATCATGAAAATGCAAAATAGCATGAAAATCCCCAGCAATAACCCACGGATGAGTACCAACATTCAACTTGATATTAGATAGAGTAGACCAAAGGAGCTTCCTGTGATTATAATTATTAGAACCATACACACAAGTAACAAAAAAAGAAGAAGCACTGTTAAGAGGAGTCACCTCCATATAAATCAGTTGATCAGTAGTAACAACAGGATAACACATGTAATAGTCCGGATTCTAGGCTAACACTAGCCTAGCATTAGAAGCCTAAGATAAGTTACTATAACTATGCCATCTAGCAAATAAGGAAGAGCACATGTTATTCAAAAGAGAAAGAGATTTAATCCTAGTTTCAATCAAGCAAACAAAATACACAGACAACATCTTAAGATAGGACTTCACAACTAACTGTTTTTTAGAATTATTAAGACTTCTAATATTCCAAAAAACTAAAGACATAAAATAAAAACTACACTAAAGACCTACGACTTAGGTTTTCTCCTAGTTTTCTTACTCTTCCTAATAGTAAACTCCCCCTTTTCACCATCAAGTTGACTCGGACTTTGTGGGACCTCAATTGAATTAGTAAGAACCAAATCAGATTTAGGAAAAGTAAGGGGATTACCCAATTCACTCACAACAGAAGGATCAGCATCTGCAAGGCACCCTTCTGGATCATCTGGATTCTCCTGAACTCCTTTGCCCTTACTTTAATTAGTTGGACCAGCTAAAGGTCTGTTATCAAGATTTACATCCCGAACAATTTGAACTGCCTCCTTCGGAATTTGATGTGCCTCCTCAGGGACTTGCTCAAGACCAATCTCAATAGGTTGATTTTGTGATACCTTCTCTGCACCCAGTTCTTGCTGCATCCCAGTCTCAAAAGGACGACCTATAGGCCTCCACTCCTGCTTCTGTGTGTGTTTTTCCAGTCTCTATTCATACTCTATCTGAACTTCCTTAAAAGTTATTTGTCCAGCTTCATTATAAGTAGCCAACTAAAAACTTGAAGGCCAATTTCTCTGTAAATCCACTTCCACACACATTCAGGCATACAAAACCCTAGACATCTTCACCGTTTGAGTATCCATCAATAGTGGTTTCCCTATTGAACTGGCAATTTGCCCCAACCCCTCATTATTCCAGTATTCATATGGTATATTATAGAAACGAGTCCACAACGGAGCATACCGAATCTTCCTGCTCACCAGCATTCAAACTCCATCTCCTTAAAAATAAAGGTTTTCCTTGGATATGCCAAGGACCCTTCTCCAAAACAGAGTTTAACCCTTCCTCCGAATCAAACTTAAACTCAAATTTGTTCGAACACGTGATCAGAGTTTTAGTTAAACCAAAAGCTAGCCAATCTTTAGATAAAGCTCTTTGTATTAGTGGGAATGTAGGCCGCTTACTAATAAAAAAACCAATCAACGCATTATGGAAAAGAGTTGCTCCTTTCTGTGCTAACTTTGGCGGGGGATGACAAAAATATGGTCGTCCTTTATCTCTAGAGGGTAGTAGGCCAAGGCCTTTGCATAAGTAGACTCCACCACCATGTCCAAAATAACTGATTTCCATGTTTTAGGTAGTTGAGCTTTCTCAGGAGCTTGTAAGCCAGAACTCGCAAGCTCTTGAAAGTTAAAAGAAGGCACAGGCTCTGTTAAGGGAATAATTAAAGGGGGCATTAACGACTGGTTTTTTGCAGATCCCAATACAAAAGAAGATATCGGTATCTTCGAAGAAGGGTCTTGATGGTTTGGGTTCGCATTGTGGATAAAGTTAGGGTTAGGGGAAGAAGGCGAAAGGGAAGGTCCAGGTGAGGGATCCCACATGGGTGCTAATGGCAAACGAGAAGGTGAAGAAGATGAAGGAGACATCAAGAAGCGAGGAATAAGGGAGCAAATACACCGGCGACCAAAACAAATTAAGGTTTCTCAGCTAATCTCTCTCTCTCTCTCTTTGATCTCTCTCTCTATCATAAAAATTGAATTATGTTTAAAGGAAGTTAATAGAAATGACTCTAAATTTATTTTAACTTTTTAATATCATTTAAACATATTTCTTTATAGATTAAATATAATATTTTAATACATTCTTAAATTATCTTAAATAAAATTACTTATATATACTAATTAATAATTCAATTTTTTAAACAAATTCAAGATAAAAATAATAATTAGTTTTTAACAATAATAATTAAAAATTTTCAATTAAAGTATAAAAAGATAAATGAAGAACTTATTTGATAAATATCATTTATTAGCGAGATTAAATAAATAAAAACATTCCTTTTTAACAATAATAATTTAAAATAAAATTTTAATTAAAATATAGAGATAGATATAAATATAAATTTTAAAAATATAACTTATTGATTAAATTATGCGATAAAATTGAAAGAAAAAAATTGATTGAAAAGTAAAAAAATAAATTCGACTTTCGTAAAACAACAACTTCCATTTACAATTCAAAAAAACTTCAATTAATAATCAATTAATGCAAGCATTATGCATTCTGTAAAGCAAAACTTGCTGTTAGGCCCCACATTTGACAATTCTCAAAATATAATGTCGGTTTTTCTCTAAGAACAGATGCCTAGCGGATCGTTATTTTTATAAGGAGTTATAAATATAAATCGGATCAAAAATTAGATCAATTCATATTTTTTTGATCAAATTGACATTTAGTTCGGTTTTTAAAATATTGGTTTCAACACAATATCAAAAATATTTGTACGCACTTTTTTTGTATAATTAAAAATATATGAAAAATAACATGTGCAACAAGATATAGTAGTATATAAGAAATAAATAAAAATATAAGAAAATCTTCAAC
>JAOSBP010000002.1:13920845-13935126 GCA_027563825.1 Erythroxylum mucronatum | reverse complement strand
ACTAAGATCAGTGTGATTTGATTGTACTGTCTTGGGTGGCATCCATGTATCCTCCCAGGGGGTATTTGGGTGTTACACTACCTCTTGAGATAACAGTGGCCCAGGCTCTCGAGGATAGGCATATATTTGCCCATCACGTTGTACCCTCCTCCATATATCAGGCATTACTTCAAACCATTCTATATGAAGGTGAGGACCGAATTAAGTGTTAGCTGTCTCGGAATGGGAGCTTCTCTAATAAAGCCTGTCGAGAACTTACGCAAAAACAACATGGTGTCCGACCTTGGACTCGAGTGATATGGGCAAAACACTACCACCTAAGGGCAACCCTTACTTTGTGGTTAGCTATGCAACAATGCCTACCCACAATTGACCAACTGAAGACTTTCCTATACATACCAAATAGTTGTATTGTATGTCGAAGGGAGGAGGAGAGCCACAAACACTTATTTTTCCAATGTGCTTTTATAAAGCATAGCTGGAACATGATCCTTCATCATTGTCGTATACTGAATGTACCTAGCTTCATCATTTTAGTATACTGAATGTACCCAGTAAATGGAGCTCGTTTATCTCCTGGTGTAACCAATTTGTATTCAATGACGATCCTGAAAGATGGAGCTTTTACATAGCAATATCCTTACTGATGGCGTGTGGTCGTTGGGTGATGATAAGTGAAAGTTTGGTATCATTTTGTGTTTTCTCGAATTAGGAATTATTAGGGGATTGCGTTGTTATTTTCGGGCAAACTACAAGGAATTTGGGGATGGCTCTAAAGGAAAAATTGTAGAGCAAGACGTAAGCTACTTCTTTGGTGAAGGAAGTTTTGTATTTTGATGTGTGTGTGAAAAGTTATGGACGAGATGGTGAAACTGGTCAGGAATGATACGGTTTCTCGAAATGAAGAAGAAAAGTAAAGAAAACAAGTGGAAGTTTTTGAAAAACTAACAAACCCCTGTTCTATTTTCAGTAAATAGACAACCCCAGAACAAATTGACTCTAATTTGGAGAATAATACTCAAGATTTTTTCATTCATAAAAATTCTCCTTCAAAAGGAAACAAACATGACTTAAATAGGAAACTTAGCTAAGAGGAAGGTGGAGAACCACATGATTCGGTTTCTCACCGCTTACTAGACTCTTAATGAGACATTCATAACAAAAAAAACCTGTTCATAATTATCCACTATACATGTAGTGATGTGGAAAATTAAGGATAGGAATTAAAACACACTAAATAAGAATTAAACACAATAAATAGGAAACTTATGAGCAATGAATTGCTCTTATTGAAAACATATCATAGGTTGAAATATTATACCTTCTCTCAGCCAAGTCAAGTTATAGGACAACATGTGACTTGATTTTGACCGAGAGCCTTCTCCCCTGTGGGCTCCATTTAGGCTTCAAGATCATCAACTTGGAACAAGGCTTTAGAGTCCCCAAAAGGTTTCCATAAAACTAGGTATTGTAGGAGAATGTTAAGGCCAACTTCTTCTAACTCTTCATCGTCTTTGACCCATTCTTCTTCTTAGGCTCCAAAGCCCATGTTGGACACATCTTCCAAGGCTTTGTGTGATGGTCCTCCATCAGTTTAAAAAAAAGAAAACCAACATGGATGGTAATGGATTATCTATAAACAAGGCTTGTGCCCTAAGGTTTTCGTCAAAAACAAAGAATTGACTATAATGAGACCTTCAGCCTAATAGCAATGCTTAAATCCATTAGGATCCTCCTAGCCATTGCCGCTCATTATGATTATGAGGTATGGCAAATGGATGTGAAGACAGCTTTCTTAAATGAAAATCTAGCCGAAGATGTGTATATGATACAATCAGAGGGCTTCATCTCCTATGATGTCGAAAAGGTATGCAAACTTTAGAAATTCATCTATGGATTGAAACAAGCATCCAGGAGTTGGAATATCCGCTTTGATAAGATAATCAAAGAGTTTGATTTCTCACAAAATTCGGGTGAACCCTGTGTTTATAAGAGGGTCAGTGGGGGTGCAATCGTATTCTTTGTGCTATATGTAGATGACATATTATTACTAGGAAACGATGTCTCTATGCTGCAATCTATGAAGATTTGGGTGTCCAAACAATTTATTATGAAAGATCTTGGTGAAACAACTTATATCCTTGGGATAAAGATCTATAGAGAAAGATCAACAAAGGTTGCTTGGTCTTTCATAATCAACGTACTTAAATAAGATGCTAAAGAGGTTTAGCATGGAGCAGTTCAAGAGAGGGTATCTTTCCATGACTCATAGGATAACACTCTCAAAATCTATGTGTCCTAAGACACAAGATGAGAGGAAGCACATGAATATGATCTCGTATGCATCTGCAGTAGAATCTATCATGTACGCTATGCTATGTACGAGACCCAATGTATCATATGCTCTAAGTCTTACTAGCAGATACCAATCAGATCCTGGTAAGGGTCACTGGGTAGCTGTTAAAAACATCCTCAAGTACTTACGAAGGACTAAGGATGTTTTCTTGATATATGGAGATGGAAATCTAAAAGTTAGCAGGCATACAAATGCCAGTTTTCAATCTGATAAGGATGATTCCAAATCCCAATCAAGTTATACATTCACACTGAAAGGCGGGGCGGTCAGTTAAAAGAGTTCCAAACAAGAGACGACTGCCGATTCAACAACAGAAGCACAGTACATTGCCGCTTCAGACGCAACAAAGGAAGTAGTTTGGATCAAGAAGTTCATTACTGAACTTGGTGTGGTTCCAAGCTGGGATGGGCCCATACAGTTGTATTGTGACAACAATGGGGCTATTGCGCAGGCGAAGGAATCAAGGTCTCATCAATAATCCAAGCACGTACTCCACAGATATCATCTGATTAGGGAGATCATTGGTCGAGGTGATGTAATTTCCACCGAGCAGAATATTGCTGATTCTCGATGCCATTGTCACAAAATAGATTTGATTCTCATGTACTCGCCTATGGTATTAGATACCAAGGCAATTGGCTTTAGGTCAAATGGGAGATTTGTTAAACGCGTTTTGTACAAAGTTATGTACAGAGTTTATTTTCAATAATAAAGAAAGGCATATTTTATTAATTTGGTGTTCATTATTTATGAATTGATATTGATCTATGAGAAAATTAATGAAGTCCATGATATATGACATAACATGAAGGAAATCATGATGTGATCATACTACTAAGATTCTTATCATATGTTATTATATCAGTATCTAAATTATCCCTAGTTATAGAATTAATGTGATTGGACATCGTTAATCCGAATATACTATCACATGTCAAACTCCTTGATTTGATCAAGCAATGGATCTCAGAAACTGTAAATATAAGAAGTTTAGAGTTAAGATGTGAATGCTTACTAGAGGTAGTAAGTACATTGGATGACCTACCATGAGATCATCACATGGATGTCCTATTCTAATGTCAGTGATAATCTCACCATAATAATGGTGCAAGTATCCTTAAACTTGAGGTACTCAAGGATATCTTAGATATTGATTCTATGCTTTGACTCCATTCCTTGTTGCCTTGCAAAGATCGCTCATAGGGTGGTGATTAGGTACAGCTTGAGGTATTCGAAGGTAATTGAGTAGCCAATAGAAGATTCACCACTTCTGTGATAGCAGAAGATGATACCCACGACCTCTTGTCGGGGTCATTACTTGGAAATCTCTGGCCGGAATATATGTGTCATAAAGAATGTCTTCATTGACATATAGAGTAATGAGTCCTAGGATGAAAACTGATATCACTTATATTTAACGTAGTCAATCTAGTGAGAGTTGACACTTTGCCCATAGTCATAACCTAGTGGGGTATAACATGGTGAAAGGACGAATTGCACAGCAATTATCTATGAGAGGGTTCGTGAGATGGTTCGTGATGAGCACAAGTTCGTTCGTCAAACCACTTACTTTCTGGTCAATTGGAAGTCATGATGTGTTGCTAGACGTCACTCATAACTTACTTGGATTAAGTGTTAATCTAAGTAGCCAACATAATCGGGAACCTAATGGGTCATACGCATAAGAGTGACTCGGAGAATTCATAAAATAATTTTAGATAGAGATCCATTATATGGAGAGCAATAGAACCAAATAGATCCCGATGAGATCGGGATATGTCCCGATGAGATCGCGACATTGATATTGCTAAAACATGTCTCTGGTGTTTTTCCAAATCCAGAACCTGGTAGGACCAACCCTAGTGTGATTGGACCACTTTAGCATTTATATATATATATATATATATATAAGGTATGAGTAACATGGAATGGAGGAGAGACTTTGTCAAAGTTGCATTTAATGTCTTTAATTGATAAAAATAAAAGCAAGAAAAGACAAAAAGCTAGAAAAGAAGATGATAATCGTGAGAAGGTTTTTAAAAGGTTTTAGAAACAATCCTTCTTTACGATTCTCACACCATGCTATCATCTTCTTCCTCTCCTTCATGTTGTTCTCCATAGAACAAAGGTGAGAGCTAGCACTCTCATCTTTGTTCTAGCCATATCCGGATTAAAGAGTTTGATTCGGCTAGATTTTTCGATCTCTGCGTGGATACCATTAGAGACGTGTTTTGATCATTGTAGTTTGCGACAACCCAACAAATAGAAAATCAAAGAATGAAGGAGACTACACACAAGGTACATGGTTATTATATGAATGACCGATTTATGTAAATGACATGAATCCCTATATATATATGTTATGAATATGTATGTGAATTAGGAACATTCAGCTAGGTTTTATGATATTTCTTTGTATAGACACATAGATCCTGGACTTCAGGAAAGTTCGGGAACAATTTTTTTTTGTTTTCCCACCGCATGTATATGATACACTCACCGGGATTTTTCTACATTCAGACCATAAGAAATGATAAACAAAAGTTTAATGACATTCCTACTCTCCTTCTTAATGAATAATGATATTCACACCCTGATAAACAGTATATACAAAGAGTTTGTTGACCATACTATTTCATATAATAATGTTATCTGAATAATCATAATTGTGAGACTTTAATTATATCCTTCTTTCTTTTTCTCCTTTTGAATATATATAATGGTAAAAAAAAGTAGACATCTCCTTTTGTTTTATTCATTTTCAAAATTACCTCTTGAATTACTTTTAAAAATTATGTTAAAAATACCAACAAGAAATAGTTTATTGAGACAAATTATTTTAATAGAGTCATATAATTAACTAATGTGTAGTACGTACAAGACACAATAGATACTCTACAATACAATCGTACTAATAGAAGATTAATATCTGTTTTTGGCATGATGAGTAATTTTCACCTTTGTTACGTTTCACCAACTTCCTCAGTCCTACCCACTTGCATAGTTATACCATAGCAGTCTCTAGAAGAAGGCAAATCATAAAGGAATGACAAGAAAGCGGACAGCTTGCCGACAATAATGAAGCCACTAAGATAGGACCCAATGAATCAATCATATCGTTGGTCTGTGCAGATTAATTGCTCTCCTGTAGTAGAAACATAGACTACATACTGATTGTTCAAACTAATCAAAAAGCAGCATAATCTTCTGAGTTATTCAGGGGGCGACTTGAAATGAAGGGAAACCGAAATCTAATATCCATTGTTGGCCTAGTAATTTGAGTGATAAGTACTCTTTAATGAAGAATACTAGTACTAGGTCCAACATAGCAGAAATCACATTGAATTTAGGGATTAAGTTCATATTTAACTCTTTCATTAGCTTGCTAGGTCAGGTTTGCATAATTTAATCATACAATTATTTCTTTTTTGTTTAATTTTAGAGATAGAGAAATTCAACCACTGCCAAAATTAGCTATACCCACATTCACCAAATTACCAGTGAGCTTGGAAACTTGATGATTCTAGAAATATTAGTTCAACGATTGTGATTAGCCATTACCTGGGATGGATGGGAGGGAAGGTTGAATTATACCAACAAACCTTTTTATTAAACAATGTGACTCTTCGGAACACCTACTCGGTTATCACGTTGCAAGGTTGGCGGTGTTGCTTTGAAATTTCTTCCTCCTAGTAGTACTCAGCAACAAAGCATTTGACCCATGCATGTTGTGTTTACTTACATTTTGTTAGTTTCCTCATTTCTAGAAGGATATTTGTTTTCAGTTTTCACGAAGACCGAAGCGCTTCTAGATAGAGCATTTATTCACCTGAGGATTTGGTGTCCCCTTGACCTAACCCCTACTTAAGCACATTTCTACCCTTCATTCTTCCCTTAATCCTATTCCTACATTTCTACAAACCATCATCAGTAAACATCAAAGTCATTTCACTTCTTCACATTGATCGTAATTTTTATTTTTCTAAACACCATGACACATATTGGCATATTGCCCACCCCACGCCTTTACCTGTCATGGGAAGCGGGTGGCTGGCGTGGAGAAAGAGAATCTTGTGTCGGACTAGACAATTGCAAAGTTGCAAACACGTTCCAGAGAGACTTTTAACCAATTGAGGACAATTCCATTGATTGACCTTATAAAATGCATCCCAATGGCCCCCGATGGCCTCTCATAATTGCCAACACTGCCAAATTTCTTGTGCTGCAGTGTACTGATTCGGACTTGTTTTAACTTCTTCGAACTCCATATACCATTTGTTTTCCTCGACTCCATATCCCGATTACCTATCCACTTTAAAAATGTCGTACTGGGTTTCACCTTTGCTCAACCCCAACAACTCCATCATCAACAACCCTTCTCTTAATTTCTCATGATTTCTATCGCTGCTGCATTTGCATTTTCATACATATACATAGGGAGTCAAAGTTGTTATCCTTCTCTCACTCATGGATTTGAGAGTTAACGGGACCATCTGGGTTAGTCCCATCAAGCCTTACTCTAAAGTTTGTCTTCTAGATTTGGGGTCTAGCCGACGTGGATTTGGCTTCAACTTAATGTACAATTGCGGTTCTGAGAAGTCTCATAAATGGCAATGCTGTTGTGCGGCTGTCTTCGCTCAAAGAGATATGACTCCTGTGGACGAAGAGAAGTCCTTCACTCCTGGGGTGGAGCCTTCTCGGACAACAGATAATTTTCAAGAAACGAAGTCCACGATATTCCACAGGGATTTGAGCCTTCTTCCTAGTGAGTTTGTCAAAACCGCAATTATGTAAAACATGTTCTTCTTGACAAACAGCCCAATTGTTAGTATGACTGGAAATTCAATATTATTGTTGACCACAGAATAAGCCTGCCTTAGTTTAAACGGACTGAATATATGTTGATGTGGTTCAACACTGAATTAGCCTCATATATTAACTGCTATTTGAATTCCGCAAGTTGCAGTTGATGGGAAAATGTGGATTAAGTTTTCGTCCTGATGTCTAATGACTGGACTTTCTTGAAATTCTCGTCTGAACGATGAGAATTATTGACACAAATACTTCGTTTCTCAAAGAAGGTAGGAGGCTAGGGAATGCTTTTGATTGAGAAACGCCAACAAATACATAAACGACAAGGTTTTGCTGCAATCACAGCTGTGTCATCAAGAACCTATATATTCAATTATCGTTTTATGCATGAAAAGTAGAAAAGTCTATGGTCATATATTATGATCTTCCAGCACATTGGTTTCTTTGATGTTGTAATGAAGACAGGTACTTGTCAACACTTTATGGAAAGAATTTCAAGGCCTGCCACCTAAACCATAGTTCCTGGCAAAAACCATAGCTCCTGGCAGAAGCTTTGTGTCATATATTGATCTTCCGGGAGTAGTTGTGTCTTTTGCCAACTTTTGAACTATTATTTGTAGTGTAGTAGTAGTGTGTACTTGTAATCTCTATATAATTATATCCAAGATATTAAGTGGTTTAACTATTGGAGTTGTGTATGGTTGACCTGAAATTATTTGGGATCCTCCTGGCTCATATGTATTCTCTTAATTCTTCTATGCTTCAATCTGTGAATCAACTAATTTTGTATAAATTGCAGAACCATTGTCTGCAGCAGATCTTTCTTCTCTTGATAACGGTAGAAAAGTACGGGTTGCTTATCAGGTAATCATTTAAACATTCATCATCTTCAAATGTCTTATGTCTTTTATGCTATTGTTATAGTCTATGTCTTCATTTTTAGGGGTTACCAGGTGCATATAGTGAGGCTGCAGCTTTAAAAGCATATCCCAAATGTGAAACTGTTCCATGTGATCAGTTTGAAGATGCATTTAAGGTCTGTTTGTCCCTGTTTGTTCATTATTTTTATTGAGCTATTCCACAAGCAAGTGTGATCTCTATCTGAATGTTTCCTGAACAGGCAGTTGAACTCTGGTTGGTCGATAAAGCAGTCCTCCCAATTGAGAATTCATTGGGTGGCAGCATCCACCGTAATTATGACTTACTCCTCCGTCATAGGCTGCACATAGTGGGGGAGGTGCAATTGGCAGTGAACCATTGCCTTTTGGGGTTGCCTGGTGTAAAGAAGAATGAGTTAAAGCGTGTTTCCAGCCACCCACAGGTTGGCCATTCTTATCTTCCTCAAATCATTTACGGTTCTGTTTCTTTTGATACACGAGTTTTCCTTCTCACAGATATAAACATTCTTCAAATATACTAAAAGAAATTCTATTAATGACAAAACTTTAAGAACAGTCCTTAATAAGGCAAAGCAACAGCTGTTTGGTGAAAAGCTAATTCTGATAAACCGTCAATTAAGTTTATATTTATATGCGCCTAATTTCCAACCTGTGTCTTATATGGTGCCAATATGAAATAAGAGAAAGAGGTTTTAAACTGAATCCTAATATTGGATCCAAAATTTTGTTTCCTTTCTTCAGGATTAGTAGTTTAGTTGGTCAGAAAGCCACTTGTATATCTCTTTTCCTCTTGATATATGTTGGCTGCAAACTTCAACTGAAAATAAATTAGTTTGTTTAGTAGTAGTGGAGGTGATTACTTTCAGCTCTAAAATTGTTACATTCTTAACAAAATCCTGACTTGCAGGCACTTGCCCAATGTGAGATGATGTTGAGCAAGTTAGGTGTAGTAAGAGTTAGTGCTGAAGATACTGCTGGTGCTGCTCAGGTAATCATTAGATTCCTCTCTACCCTTTTTAGTTAACCATTTTTGATATAGGTTCTTATTTATATACTCAAGGGTATTGTACTCTACCACAGACGGTAGCTTTAAGTGGTATGAGAGATACTGGAGCTATTGCTAGTGCTCGGGCGGCAGAAATCTATGGGCTTGACATTCTTGCTGATAAAATACAAGTAACGCTGCTCCCTTAGCTTGTCTGTAAATGTATATCATTTCATTCTATTCAAGGAAAAATTATGTTCCATCTGGAACATATTGATGGAAGCTGGTAACAAAAAGTTAAAAGATTGCAAATTCTTTAAGAGGATCTGCTTAACCAATGCCGATCAGTAATAAATTTGATAAGGAAGCAACATGTGTGAGGAGCTGATGGATACTTTCTCTTACAAATAGTTAAAGGGAAGGGATTTGTCCTTAAAGGGCTCATGGAAACTATATGTAATGAATACAACGCAAGTGAATGTTTTGATGAACTTTATGAAACTGAAGGAATTTACCATGTAAATGCAGATGAGTGGTACTACAATTTTGGAATTATTGATGATTGGCATAGAAGTTAAACAAGTTTGTGTGCCAAAACATGTCGAAGTACCTCCAATATTTTTGCAAGATAATCTGTAAGTATGAGTAAATAACTAGCTTAAAGTGTCACATTTGAATGAATACAAGAACCCAAGATACTGAAGTATGTTTAGTCTCTTAACTTTTTTGTTCTTTTCTATTAATCTATCTTCAATGTGGAATTTTTCAATTACATAACTTTTGGTGGATAACTGTCAATGCCTTTTGAACTAAAACTTTTCAAGTTGAAAGTTCTCAACGTCAATCTTCTAATTTCGAAAGGACGGTTTATAATTCATGTTAATACTTGTTTGCACATGTACTAAATCACTTGTTTCCAAGTCTGGTTTGCCCTGTATGTAGCAGGCTTCAATTTGAAGTAATAACTGGACCATCACGCTCATGATTAAGATGAGGACAATATCACCTGCTTTCTGATACTTACTGAAAAACCTTTAGTTCATACTTCAATGTTAATAGTAAAAGTTTTGCTTGAATTCTGTTTACGTAATCAGGATGAGAAGGACAATATTACCCACTTTCTGATACTTGCAAGAGAACCTATAATTCCAGGAACCGACAGACCCTATAAAGTAAGATTACCCTTTTTATTTTCCAATCAATATAAGAACCATCATTTTTACCAAGTTATTGCAACTTTTCTCTACCTAGACAAGCATTGTTTTCTCACTAGAAGAAGGTCCAGGCGTACTGTTCAAAGCGCTGGCAGTGTTTGCGTTGAGGGAAATTAATTTGTCAAAGGTAGCTTTAAATGAAGTGGTCAATTATATTGTTCGACTAATGTATCAAATGTTCTAACTGTCTCTTGTTTCACTGAACACTTTCCAGATAGACAGCCGTCCACTAAAAAACCGTCCATTGAGAGTTGTTGATGATTCTAACAAAGGGAGTGCCAAGTAAGCATAGCCTTTGAAGCAGCCTTTGTTAATAGACTATGTAGATCCACTTTGAATATACTTTTAGGTGAATATATATTCAACCATTTGGAAATGGAAAATAAGAATAAATCTACGGTTCCATTGGTAGAAAAAAGTGGCCATTATAACTGGTAAATATTTGTTTAGCAATTAAGAGAATTAAATGAGGGGGAATTGATAATTGTATAAAAGGGAAAAAGGGGAGTAGGCAAAAATGTAATAAGAGAATATTCAGAAAGTCAGCTTTCCTTTTATATAATAGAATGCCATGTGATAGCATATGGTCCATTGCCTACGGTGTTCACATTTTTTGTTTGCCTTTTAGAACAGCTGAGCTATTCATCAATTTAATCTGGTGCTGCTGTCATTCATGAATGCTTGGCTTAGTTTTGAGCTTTTCCCTTCCAATCAGACTAGAAAAAGAAGCATGAAATCAAAGATACATTTCTTGTGCTGTGCTGGCGACCATCATTAGTCTGCTCTGATCTTCTTGCTTTATTGGTGGTATATTTTTGATGATAGGTACTTCGACTATATTTTTTATGTCGACCTCGAAGCCTCTATGGCAGAGCCTCGTGTGCAATATGCTTTGGGACATTTGCAGGTCAGTATATGTCTGGATGGAGAACACTTTGCTGCCCAACTTCTTATAATCCCCATTTTTGTTTTGATTATGTACATTCCAACTCTATGACCTCTTAGATAAAACTGCTTCCTTATTTCTTTCTATGTTTTGGCTACTTCATCTTTTGGTTCCTTCTGTGAAGGGATAAATGCAACTTTCTGTTTTCTTCAGTGTGCCACAAGGCCTGCGGACTCTCTAATCAGTGATCCTGTTCTATTTCCCATTAACAGGCAAATATCTGTTCAATGCCCTCTTCAGGGCTGCCTGAGACCCACTTGATACTAGAATATGCTTCAACCATGTTCAGTCCATTCCCCTATAAACCTGCTTGCTTATGTGTCTCATTCCAAGTTGTATACAGTCATCTCTTTGTTTTCATCTTTCCTTTAGTTTGATAAAAGGTTTTTGCAGGAATTTGCTAGATTTCTCCGTGTCCTGGGCTGTTATCCTATGGAATCTGCTCTTTAGAAACCCGTCGTAATGTCTGACCGTTGATCAGACTAGAAAGAGGAGATAATCAATGAAGGCGTTCATATTGTACATAATTATTGTCTTGAATTTGTTAATACCAAAGCTCAGGAAATGTAATGTGATGAGGTCTTAAATAACAATAAAGAAGGCTTTGCTTTTGAATGGATCTCTCTTCGAGTATATGGGTCATTTAGACAGTATTGCTTCTAACTTCTGCAAACTTGTCTGGGTCTTATTTGAGGTACAAGCAAATCCTTGTCTTTTGCAATGTAACTAACGCGGCTCTAGCTTCTTATGCACAAAACTCTATAAATCAACAATGTTACGGCGGCTTATGATTATATAAATTAAAATTATTTTATTAATCGAAAATTAATTAAGTAGTACGTGGATAAAATTTAAAAACTGAAGACGCAACTGTAACATAACAATGAAGCAATGCATTCGTGACAATTTCAATCATAATCATTCAAATCCTTTTTAGATTTAGAAATTGCTTTCTAAAATGGGATTCACAAACAATTTGGGCCTTAGGGTAAAGAACTTGAGTTTGATTCAATTAAAAATTAATTAATAATTTTTATTTTTTTAAAAAATCAATCTTTAAGTTCATATTCCACTCGATTCATATCGCTCGGATCAAATGTTCTAAAAAATACTTATTTAAATCATCGGATGAGATAGTGTAGAAGGCTTTCTAACTAAATTCAAGTACAGCAACTCACGTTGCTTGCTTTTTTGACATATGTGTCACTATAGCTGTTACAAGATGATTAATTATTTGTAGATAACTTTTAAGATTATTCGTGATGTACTTAAAGAGCCACTAAGTTGAATACCTCCAGCAGTATATCAAGCGATTTCAATTTGATGAAGTAGACTTGGTCATTGAGTAAAGACTCCTAAAGTAAGATGTCATATATTTGTTTATCTAAACAGTATAGTGGTTTAGGTGTCACTTCCACTTAAACGTTGAGCAAAACTCTCTGGTAAAAAGATTATAGATTCTAACCACTAACAAATAAGACTTGTGGACGAAGTAGATCCATCTGTACTTCTTAAAAAATTTCAACTTATAGAGCATGAAATTGAAGCCACTAACCTCTTGCAGCCTGAGGTAAATCCTTCTCACAAGGGATATACTCCACTAAGCTATTAAGCATATTATAGTAGATGGTCATAATACATATTTCTGGTTTGACAACTGGCACAGTTTGGGTCCCCTACATAAGTTAAATTAATTCCAACATCTCAAAGATATTATCCTAGTCCATACCAAAGTTAAAGCTCTGATCTATGGCAATTCTTAGTATTGGACTTCCAATTCCATAAAGGACTCACACAGGATGCTTGAATACTCTCTTGACTCCAACAAGCAGGACTTCGTCATTTAGACTGAAGATAAATAGTTAAAATTTACCTCCAAGTACCGTAAAAGAATCTTCCTTAGCCTTTAGGAAAAGAAAACATGGGCATGACTAGTGTGGGAAAGGATAATGTGCCTTTCCCATTCCTTCATTTTGTGGTTAGCTACTTAGGGGAGACTTAGTACTAAGTACAACAATAAATTTCCACTTCCTAATTCCCTATGTGCTCGTTGCTCAATAGCCTAAGAGGATCCAGATCATCTATTTTTTAGATTTTGTCCTACCTCGATCATTTAGATACACATTCAATACCTCTTCGGAACTTATTTCCCTGGTGTAAATTGGAAAGACACTCTTTCTTGAGCTTTAAGCATACAGTTCCACAATAAACAAAATCCAAGTTTATTAATTACAATGGCTTTTGGAGCTTTGGTTTTCTTTATATGGTGTGAAAGAAACATAAGGGGCTCATCTGTAATGAAGCCACCAATATGGTGATCATCTTATCAAACCTAAAAGCCAAAATGAGAATGCATGTCATTGTTTGGAACCTACCTAGTCAAGTGACTCCTAAAATGTATATTAGATGGTGTTTATGAATAGGCTTATCCTCATGGAACTTATTTAGCATATCACTTATATGGAATGTTTAGATTTGCTTCCCTTGTATTGCCTTTATAATTAGCAACAACTTTGTAACTTGCTTTATATGGAATGTTTTTACCGTTTAAAACATTTGATGGAACTTAAATTTCTATTGCCTCATATTTCTTTAAGGAATTCAAGAATATAAGAAATTTGGATTATTTAACAAATCAAATAATATAGCTTTAAAACCTTTAAATTGCTCGATATTAGTGTTACCTATTTAAAAAGCAAGAAAAACCAACCAATAAGAAAGATTTCTTTCTATTCAAGTTTAATTCCAAAACTAGTTGCTAACGAGTTTTAAGTTTAGTTCTTGACTAGGGATGACGGTCGGTTTTCAACGCGATTAATATCCGCACTACTCGACCCAAAAAAATGGATATGGAGGCTAAAAAATAAATTTTAAATGGATTTTAAATAGATGTTGAAAAATGGATGTGGATATGGATTTGGATATGGGTCTAGTGATAACCCGAACCATGGATACCCATATCCTACCTGTTTTTTTATTAACTCTATTTTTGCTATTTTTTCTTGAATATTTATGGTTAAATATAATAAAATATTAATATTTTATTAGAAGAAACAACTTTAAAATCTC
>JAOSBP010000002.1:13894386-13911769 GCA_027563825.1 Erythroxylum mucronatum | reverse complement strand
ATTTTATTTTTATTTATTCTTATAAAATTTTCATCTTATTTATTATATTCCGGTTTGATAGCGGTTCATTACCGGTTAAACCTCTAAACCTTAAACCTTTTCTTCGACCAGTTCGATGTCCGGTCCGATTTTTAAAACATTGCTAAATACATCAACTTAAGTAAAACTCCATTTTGCATGAGAAAAATTCTAATAAGATATGATATCCATAAAAATGCTAACACTAAACGAGGCCCATATGAGTAAAACTCGATTTTTGATAAGAAAAGATCTAATCAGATATGATATCCATAAAAATGCTAACAATAATTGAGGCTCATATGAATATCACTAGAGTCTATTTGAGACTTTCATTGTTAAGATAATTTATCAAATAATGGATAAACTGGTTTACTTCAGTTTAGTTTTTTAATAGTTGCTACATTGGTAAGCTTTAAATTAATCATCAGGGCTGGTTACAAGCTCCAATCAAGGTTTTTTTTTTCATTTAGATTCCTTATACATTTTTCGTATAAAATTATGCTTTCCATTGAATTATTGCTGTATTTTAAGAATATTACTGATAATGTTATTGTAGTTTATCAATCTATAAATATATCAAAGCATAAAAATATACGTATAAGCATGGAGAGGAAAACATAAAACAATATTGATTGCGTTAGATAATAATTGTCATAATTTAAATATTAGATATAAAAAAATTTCTACATAGACATCTTCTCTCCAATATTAAAAATTAAAATACCAAAATTTGATTTATGATCAGGCACTTACAGCCCATAAAAGTGATCTTGATGGATGCAATTTTAAACCAATTAATTTATTCCCCACTGGACATCACTGATTATGTCCACTACAAGTCTGTATATCAATCTGAATGAAAAGATCATTCGAAAGGGATGATTCAAGACATTGGGTCATGACAACTTTTTAGGAATCCCCAATTGCTCTCGGATCAATTCTTAAAAGGGTTCCTTCATATACGACAACACGAGTGGGTAAATGGCAATGCGTCTCTCGACCACGTACCCCAAATTTTGCCCTTCCAATTAATTGCAAATTATCGGTCGACAGATAGATAGACCCCATTCAATTTCAATCTATTTATTGTCATGATCACCGCACAGAAATGCAACTAAAGCGACGGTAGCAGTTCTATTTCTGTAAAACAGACGCATCACAAACGTACATTTCTCAGATTAACTATTGACAAGCAGTGACTCTGGAGTAAGTAACTCAATTCTCGAAGAATAATATTAATGTCCGTGTTTGTGTTTTAGGAGGTTCCACACTCTTCTGTCTTTGATCCCTTTGAAAAGGTGAAAGTCTTTCAAGTTTTCGTTCAGACCTATTTATCCCTGTATGACATGTAGATAATTCGTTGTATTTTCTTACATGTTGGCACCGATTTAGAGTTGCGTAAACATGGCAGAGGCAGCTGCAAATGCGGAGTTGTTGGAGTGGCCGAAGAAGGACAAACGCCGGTTTCTCCATGCTGTGTATCGAGTTGGGGATCTTGATCGCACAATCAAGTGGGTCTCTACTATTTGTCTCGAATTTTTATTTTTCATTTTTCTTGGATTCTGAAAACGTTACCTTTGGTGATTCCTTTTTGTTATCTGCTGTTTTGTGTCTAGATTTTACACGGAGTGCTTTGGAATGAAGCTATTGAGGAAAAGGGATGTTCCTGAGGAGAAATACTCCAATGCCTTTCTTGGGTTTGGCCCTGAGGAGTCCCACTTTGTCGTTGAGTTAACTTACAGTATAGTCTTCACTTCCTTTTGTTCTTCCCTCTTTATTGGTTCACTTTTCTGTAAAGTTTCAGTCTTTTTTCGTTGAACTTGACGAGCTAGCAGTAAAAGTCTTGGGTCGTAACATTGCGAAACTCTGATTGTTGGTGATCTTTTGTTCTGCAGATTATGGAGTGGATTCATATGATATTGGCACTGGTTTTGGGCATTTTGCCATTGCTACTGAGGATGTAGGTTTGAGTCTATGTTTTCTAATTAATTGAACTTTACTTGGCGGTGAGACGTGATAATGTTTTTAATCTTAATGGTTTTATAGGTTTACAAGTTGGTGGAAACCGTCCGAGCCAAAGGTGGCAACGTCTCTAGAGAGCCTGGTCCTGTAAAAGGTGGAACTAGTGTTATTGCCTTTGTTAAGGACCCTGATGGTTATGCTTTTGAAATCATTCAAAGAGGTCCAACCCCTGAGCCTCTTTGTCAAGTTATGCTGCGTGTTGGTGATTTGGATCGCTCTATCAAGTTCTATGAGAAGGTGTTGTTCTTTACTGAATATGCTTTGCAGGAGAAATAAATTAAGTGTTCAGTCCTTTTCAAGCTTGTGAATTATATGGTTGCAACGTGCCATGAGGGATGATGAAGTTCATCATAAGTTGGTATTCTTGTTGTCTCATCAGTGGGACAATTTTTAGTTTTACCATGCATTTTCTACATTACTTTTATGGTTCCTTGAGATATTCAGTAAAACAGCTCTGCATGCTTTACACTTTCTGTTCGTAATGACCCATCCATGTTAAAAACTGATTAGCTAATAAATTTGATATTCCAGTGCACAGTTCTTCTGATTGAAACAATTGAAAGATGAATTTGAAAGGGAGTTGCATGATGATTTTCTCCGATTGCATGAGCAGATGGATTCTTTATGCAGCATATAGCCAATACGGGCCTTGTGAAAAAAACCAACTATTTTAGACTTGCAATTAAGCCTGGCATCAAGGTGTTTCAATAGGGGGTTTGACATTCTCAACCAAATTGCGGAGTTTCATGAGTAATGACATGACTCAACCTTATTGATGACTCCTTGATCTAAAGGTTTAAGGGTAGCCTGATCTGTTTATGGAGTGATGGAAGTTGCTGGCTATAAATTGTCTGCATAATCTCGCTATTGGACAGTTATATGCATATTTGTTTCTAAGCATCTCCAACATATCCAATACTTAAGCAAATGAGACTGAAAATATGTAGGTCTATAAATGCATTTATAGGAGTTCTCCATCATAGATTTAATATGCGTTACTTGGTTTCCCTGAGCAGGCATTGGGTATGAGGCTGTTAAGGAAGATTGATAGACCTGAACACAAGGTGAACTGCCCCCTCTTTTGATAATAGAATCAGCTGACAGAAGTTTTGATTTTAATTGTTGAGAAAATTTTAAGGATATTGTGGTTTCATTTATTTTTGGCTTGTAATTTGCAGTACACCCTGGCCATGATGGGTTATGCAGATGAGTATGAGACAACTGTTCTGGAATTGACATATAATTATGGTGTCACTGAATATACCAAGGGAAATGCATATGCACAGGTCTGTTACCTGCAGTTTTGTGATTGCTATAAAATTTGTCTCAACATGAGTACCTTTATTTGCTCATACTTTTATGGCTACTCACTACAGGTAGCAATCAGTACCGATGATGTCTATAAAAGTGCAGAGGTTGTCAACGTTATCACACAAGAACTAGGTGGAAAGATAACTAGACAGCCTGGACCAATTCCTGGAATCAACACCAAAATCACCTCTTTCCTAGATCCGGATGGTTGGAAAACTGTAAGTTTGGAAATTCTTGATTTGCTTGTTCAGATTTGAACTTTTACTGAAGTTGATGGAAATGATGTTTGTGATTGAAAATGTCTGTTTGATATCATTGTCATTGTTGCTGAGAGTGAAGTGAATTGGCTTAGTTAATTACTCTTCAACATATAATGAGTTATAATGATTGTAAATTTTTCTTTTTTGGTGTCACTGGAATATATCCTATTGAAATAAGACTATATTTGGTTGGACTTAAGATTTATAATGGAATGAAAAGTAAACGGATGTATTATTAGAAAATTGTTATTCGGGAGAAATGAAATGGTTCATAATGTAATATAATAAAATGTTTTTTTAAAAGATATCATTTTAAACTTTCATCTTAAACCTCCCAAATCGGAGGTAATTTATTTTTATTGTTTAGGATGGAATGAGATATAATATGAAATTTTCTCCTTCTATTCAATTTTATTTTATTATAAATTTTCTTTTTAAACGATAAAATAATATTACATTTTATTCTATCTATTAATAACCGCCCAATTAAACATAGCCAAAATTATTTGGAGTTAAAAATAAAAAAGTAAATAATGAAAGTTGGAATTTCATGAAATTATCTACCAGCATAGGAGAGATTTTTATGAAGTTTAGCATAAATTTAGATGCATGGGATTTGGATTCCGAGGGATGTGTGATTGAGTGTGGAAAAGAGCTTTAAATGGCGAACAAGAGATGGAATGTAGTTATCTGGCATGATTGCCCGTGATCAAGTATCATAATTCCGTGGGACAGTAGTTTGATCTATGAACAACCCAGCTCTTTTTGTTCCCTTTTCGTTACAAATTATTGCTTACCATGTGCACATTTGTATCAATTTCATTGGTTCTGATATGCTTTTTATTGCTTTTACTGTACCTCTAGGTCCTGGTTGACCATGAAGATTTTCTTAAGGAACTCCAGTGAATATCATGACTTGCGAGTATCTGTTTCGCCGTGTCTGAATAAGTTGAGCGTTTCTCGGGGTACTAAAAACAGTTTATAATTCTAGATGGCTTGAGGATGATATAATCATACTACTACATGTTTAATGTTTTTGCTTGGTAGTAGCAGCCTAGACTTATTTGTGTACTATTTGTTGCTTCATGTTTCATAATACACCACATGCTTTTAAGCAATCTGAGAAACAATCATCGCACTCAGAACAGAAATATCGGGATTTGTGCGTCCTTTATGTTTACCAACCCTCGCTGAAGCCTTTTCGCTATTCAATAAAATGTTTTCAACATTCTCACATTTTATGTCTACATAGGTAGACTCTATCAATAGCATACGTTCAAGCTTTGAGCTTTGCAGTTAGAGTTAGTAGTAGTTGAAGGTGATGTGGAAAGGACAACACAAAGAAGCGGAGAGGATTTAAGGATTATGTAACGAGTGAGTGTTGTAAATGGTGCAAGAAAAAAAAAACAAACAAACGAAACGAAACGAAGCTATTGTATTCTTAAAAGTGCTTTGTGTTAGTTGTCAATAGGTAGCGAAGTGCTGATCAGCTTTACTTCTCCCGAGTCGGCCACTTGCCGACACAATTGTTTTGTAATTGAATTCTCTTGGTCAAATCTGCTCTCCTTCAAAAGTGAGGCTACACCAACACTAGTGAGGGGACGGTTGATTGTAAGAGGAATAAGATTAAGATTTATTAGACAATGGTAACAAAGATAAGAATAAATATAGTAAACAGTAAAAATAAAAATAACCCTTATAATTATGATAGTTTGTTAAAATTAAGGGATGATTATTATTTTTATTGATAATAGTTAGTTTGTTACAAACCTTAGAAAAATAAAATTTTGTTTTACATTAAATTTTAATATATTTTAGTTAATTATATTTAATTTTTATATATTCTGGTTAATTATATTGTTTTGTTAAAAAAGAAAAAAAGAAAAAATTGTTAAAATCATTAAATTTTAATATATTTTAATTAATTATATTATTTTACTAAAAAAAAGTGAGTATCACTACACTTCTCTCAAGAGGGTGAGATCTCTTAAAAATAATTCGAGAAGTAGGGAGGAATTTTCATAAATTTAAAAGTAAAAATACTGTACATATAATAATAATATATAACTAACAGATAATTTTCGTTATATCTTCCAATCCTATTAATCCTAAGTTTTATAATTTAAAACTAAAAGTCTATTTATTTAATGGACTGGTAAAATTTTGAAATTGAATTGTGAATATCATGCGCATGTCAACAAATGGGAAATTGAAAGGAAGTTTACGAAAGGATCCAATCCATAATATGATTATCTATAGATTTGCTTCCGACCCTGTGACGCCATGGCTTACTACCAATTACCATGCACCTGGTCGCCTTCCACTCCGTTGTACACCTTTGACCTCAACCTCCCATCCCATCCCGTCTTTATCGCCTTTTTTTTTATAAATAACTCCTGTTTTTAAAAACGCGTATAGATAGCATAGCATTGATTATCTAAACGAAATATGGAATAAAATAAAGTATGACCTAAATAATGCTTATTTTCTTTCTCTTTCTGTTTTTATTAGTTAATGACGCAGACTGATTTTGTCATTATTTAATATTATTTAAAGTTCCCTCCAAATTTCAAATTAAAGAAAACGAAAAATAAAAATTTATTGGCAGCTGATATCTAGTCTTTGTCGAGACAGCATGTGTCTCCACACGCTTAGCTTTTTTTTTCCCTTACGGTTTTAATTTAAAAAGTAAGAAATAAAAACGACAATAACGATAATATTTCAGTGCTGGACACACAGAATTTAAAATTTTAGATCAAAATAAAAAATACAAACAAAAATATACATAAAACATAATTTTAATAAAAATAAAATAAATAATACGATGCGATCATCTTATTTTCCTCCTCCTTAAAAAGTAAAAAAGAAATTTGGTCTTGACTCCTGAGGTTTCAAACAGCTGAATGATCCCAGATTATAAGGAACAGAATAGAAAGATACATGACCAATACAAACCACCCACGTAAGCAACGCCCTATATGCTGAATTTGCGTCCAGGTTCAGTGAACCTAGTAAGCCGCGATTTGTTTGGCCTTTATTTAATCTGCTTCTTAATTCACAGAAGCCAAGAGAAAACCGATACAGAGCACAAGCAGCCTTCAATTCTCTCGACTCTCAATCCATCTCTTGAGGTTGCACCGTTGATTGAAGAAGAACAAAACGATATTTAGATAATGGCGTTCACTGTCACCTCCTCTTCTTCCACTTCATCCCATTTTTCCCTGTCCCTCTCTTCCTCTGAGCTCAAAGGTACTTTCTTTCTCTCTTTTTTCTGCCCCCTCTCGACTTGTTTTAAATGTTCTACTTTTGTCTCGTTTTGTTGTCTGATTTTTGTTTATGTTATTCAGTTCCACAAATTGGTTCCTTTCGGATGGTCGAACGGCCGGCTGTGGGCGCCATGAGTCTGTCTCAGAGACAGACCGCCGTTAAGCCGGTGAATGCGGAGCCTAAACGAAACGATTCTGTTGTCCCTCTAGCCGCTACCATTTCCGCTCCTGGTAAGTTCATTTTTTATGTTTATGTGTTTTCCGTTTATAGCTTTCAATAAAGTTTGTTTCGTTTTTAAATTGATCTGGGTATTGGAATTGCAGAAGTTGTGGAGAAAACGGAGGTAGAGGACTATGTGCAGTTGGGAGAAGATTTGGAGCAGGCTTCTCCTTTGGAAATCATTGACAGGGCTTTGGAGAAATTTGGCAACGATATTGCCATAGCTTTCAGGTACTTTTCTTCAACATGGATCAATAAGCTAAACCCTGTAGCTAGTTTAATTGAAGTTGATCGACTCACTTGCTGATTTGTTTTGGTCTAAAACTATTTGAGAAAGCAAGTTTAAATATTCATTTTGTCTTTTTCCCGAATATTTTAATCGGTCTGATGCTTTGTATAGATGCCTTGCATGTGAAATCAATGTTGTGGATGTTCCATTTATATTCTGGAGGGATTTTTGCTGTTTATTAAGTAGCGTGAGTTGAAGGTTTTGAAGTCAATATGTCATTTTATTGTTTGGTATGTTCCTTTGTTGAGTGGTAGACACAGTTGTCTACTTGTTTATCTTGTTAAAGTAAATTCTTTGCAAATTTCGCCTTATAAATTGTTTTAGGTCATTTCAATTGGAATGAAAAAGAATTAATCAACGAATAACTGCTGAGAAGGAATGAATTTCTTATGATGTTTATTTAGGGGACTTAGTTAGAATGATTAGTTGCTGCATGAATCGACACAGAGTGTTACCTCTATTTTGGGCTGTTTAAGATATCTGGTAGAAAAGTCAATCTATAACAAGATCGATAATTCACAACAATTTATTTCTATGTGCAGTGGTGCTGAAGATGTTGCGCTGATCGAGTATGCAAAGCTGACCGGTCGACCTTTTAGAGTCTTCAGCCTGGACACTGGGAGGTTGAACCCTGAAACTTATCAGTTCTTTGACACGGTGGAGAAGCATTATGGCATCCGCATTGAGTACATGTTTCCTGATGCTGTTGAAGTTCAAGCTTTGGTGAGGAGCAAGGGCCTTTTCTCATTCTATGAAGATGGGCACCAGGAATGCTGCCGTGTAAGGAAAGTGAGGCCATTAAGGAGGGCTCTTAAAGGTTTACGTGCCTGGATCACTGGTCAAAGGAAAGATCAGTCTCCAGGTACTAGGTCCGAAATTCCTGTTGTCCAGGTTGACCCAGTCTTTGAAGGAATGGAAGGTGGGGTTGGCAGCTTGATCAAGTGGAACCCAATGGCTAATGTTGAGGGCCGAGATGTATGGAAATTCGTACATGCCATGAATGTGCCCGTGAATACCTTGCATGCACAAGGCTACATCTCAATTGGCTGCGAGCCTTGCACGAGGCCAGTCCTTCCAGGCCAGCATGAGAGAGAGGGAAGGTGGTGGTGGGAAGATGCCAAGGCTAAGGAATGTGGTCTCCATAAAGGAAATCTGAAACAGGACGGTGTTGCTCAACTTAATGGCAATAGCTCCGCTGCCAGTGGAAGTGCCGCAGGCACAGATATTTTTGAGTCCCAAAATTTGGTCAACTTGAGCAGGGCTGGAATAGAGAATCTGTTGAGATTGGAGAGCCGCAAGGAGCTATGGGTGGTTGTGCTCTATGCTCCATGGTGCCAATTCTGCCAAGCAATGGAAAGTTCCTATCTTGAATTGGCCGATAAGTTGGCCGGAAGTGGAGTGAAGGTTGGCAAATTCCAGGCTGATGGTGATCAGAAGGAGTTTGCAAAGAAGGAATTGCAGTTGGGGAGCTTCCCAACAATACTTTTCTTCCCTAAACATTTATCTACCCCAATCAAGTACCCATCTGAGAAGAGGGATGTAGATTCCTTGATGGCTTTCGTGAATGCTTTCCGGTAACAAAAGTTATCAGCTTTTCGGAAATAGGAGTTGGAGTTATTTGAATATAGGGAATCAGGGTTAAAATTTTCCATTGGGCAGTAATCTTGAAGCTGAAGCACAACTTAATTGTTTGCTTCATCTAGCACTTGTGGCCATGGTAACGTGATGTCTATAGTGTTGGGTACATGGTTCCTTTTTTGTTCGCCCTTTTTAGCTTATGCTTTGGGTTTTAGAGTTTTTGGGTTGTTGAGTTTTAGAGTTGTGCATTGGGTGGGGCAAGACTAAGAGATTGTTTGGGACTTGGGAGAAGTTAGTTTTATTAATTTATGAAATAGAACCTTTACAAAGATATTCTACTCAATTTTTAGCCATTGTTTGATTGGCAAGAAATTTATGATTATCTTTTGTATGACTTGGTGTAAAGAGTCCAAAGCCATTTTCTTAAGCACATTTAAGCCCTTTGGCGGACCAGGAGAAAGGGCACTATAACAATGTGTGTTTTTAACTAGTGAGAGGGAGCTGTGGCTCAGGTTTGAATAATTCTTTTCTTGCCCCCACGAACGAGCGGCTGAAGTAACAATTTCTGGACTTTTGTTGTCATGTTGTAATTCGTACCGGACATAAGAGGACCTATTCAATTAAGCATCCTCGGATTCCAACTTTCAAGCAAAACTGGAAAGAGCATCTCCCCTTTAAAGTGTCTAATCATTCAACCAAAAATTAAAAGATGAAATCATAAAAGTAATGGAATGAAAATTGTTTCGGTCACTAAAAAAAAAAGAAGCAGAAAGGGAACATGTGATCGTGGATTTCAAATTTTCTGTGAAATTGTACAAGTGCTCGTGACTAGTTCAGTTGATTGTGGCACCAGACCAGAGTAACAGTTACACCGTCTCCTTTGGTGATATATACAAACACAGCATAAAATTTCCTTATTTTATTGTATTAAAATGTATTATTTGTAGATATCTTTCCCAAGGTTGAATGGTAAAATAGACACTAGCAGAGTTTTACTGGCCACAAGAATACAAGAATGCCTGAAGGCTGCAAGTTAACGTGTGTCTGCGGGAAATGCAAGTGCCAGTGCCAGGCTGTTGAGGACTTGAACAGAACCATCTCCAAATCCAAGGTCCAGACCAGAGCATGGCCCGCCCATGTCAATCTACTCAAGTTACTATTTGCTTTCCTTTTCCAGCTTTTGCCCCAAATACACACACTTAGCCTTTTGGTCTACAAGGTCAGTCTTGGCAATTCATATGCAGCAAGTTATGTATCTTTAATCTAGCAACCGGTTACGATTATTTCCGTCCAAGAATCCAGTTGGAAGTAAACTGCTCGAGCACATTCATTCTCCTTTTGGAAGTGGTTGCTTTTTGTTCATGTCTTCTTACTTCTTTCAAGTGCAGATCTGTTGGGTCAACAACCAGAACCCAAAACTCAAACCAAACACCACTAGAGGAATTTCAATAGAAAATTGGAGAAATTTTTAACCTTCGAAGATAATGCTAGAATCTGTAGCTGAATCAGAACCAGGGGATGAATTTGTAAAGCTCAAGCACCTAGTTAGCAATGGGAAACTCTAAGCTCAAAGTCCTTATGTTTACAACCTTCTTCTTCGTCTTCTTCACATCATCACAAGGTAACCACCAGAAATTACTCATTCGTGTGAAACCAAAGTCCTGAATTTTTTGTATGTCTCACCTTTTCTTGACCAATTTGCAGCAAAATCAATTATAAAGCAGCAGAAAGAAACAGTAAACAACGAGCCATTTGTGGGTTTCAACATTGGCACAGATGTCTCCAATCTCTTGTCAGCTACGGAGCTCGCTTCGTTTCTGCAATCTCAAAAGATAACCCACATCAGACTTTACGATGCTGACCCTGAAATCCTCAAAGCTTTGGCTAAAACCAAGATCCGGGTCATTATTAGCGTCCCCAACAACCAGCTTCTTGCTATTGGCTCCTCCAACGCCACAGCAGCCTCTTGGATTGGTCGCAATGTTGTTGCCTACTACCCTGAAACGTTAATAACAGCTGTTGCTGTTGGTGATGAGGTCTTGACAACAATTCCCTCTTCGTCCCCTTTACTTATGCCAGCAATTGAGTCACTTTATAGTGCTTTAGTTGCTGCAAATTTGCATAACCAGATCAAAATTTCCACTCCACACGCGGCTTCTATAATCCTAGATCCATTTCCACCTTCTCAGTCATTCTTTAACCAGAGTTGGAGCTCTGTCATGCTTCCTTTGCTACAGTTCCTGTCAAAAACTGGGTCTCCCTTGATGATGAATCTTTACCCTTACTATGTATTTATGCAGAATAAGGGGGTCGTGCCTCTTGATAATTCTTTGTTTAAGCCATTGACACCATCTAAAGAAATGGTTGATCCAAATACCTTGTTGCATTACACTAATGTCCTTGATGCTATGATCGATGCTGCATATTTTTCGATGAAGAACTTGAATATTACTGATGTTGAGGTTCTTGTTACTGAGACCGGGTGGCCGACAAAGGGAGATGCCAAGGAGCCTTATGCTACTATTGACAATGCAGACACATATAACTCTAATCTGATTAAGCATGTTTTCGATCGTAATGGGACTCCTCTGCATCCAGAAGTCACTTCTAGTGTGTATATATATGAGATGTTCAATGAGGACTTGAGGTCATCCCCTGTATCAGAAGCAAATTGGGGGTTATTTTATGGGAATTCAACTCCAGTTTATCTGCTTCATGTATCTGAGATGGGAACATTCTTGGCCAACGATACAACAAACCGGACGTACTGCATCGCGGTGGATGGTGTTGATTCAAAGACGTTGCAGGCAGCTTTGGATTGGGCATGTGGACCAGGAAGGGCTAATTGCAGTGAAATTCAGCCTGGAGAAAATTGTTACCAGCCCAACAATGTGAAGAATCATGCCTCATATGCTTTTGATAGTTATTACCAGAAGGAAGGAAAGGTTTCTGGGACCTGTGATTTCAAGGGTGCTGGCATGATCACCACCACTGACCCAAGTAAGTTTTTGTCCTTGAATTTTATTGGTACCAAGTAGCTTGCCTGGTAGTTTTACACCTTTAAGCTAAAGTTAACAGAAGCACGCCCCAATCACAAACCATAGGATGCTCGCGAGGGCATGCTGTGTGATTCCTACCGGACACACCCACGTGGGTTCTTGAGCGGCTGCCATTTTTTTAAAATATTGAGATAGTGATTAAATACGAAAATCATGTTCAACATTCTTACACTGCTTAAGGATAATATTCCAATTACTTCTCGGCCTTGTCCATGAATGATGAATGCCTGCAAGCATGTCTATTATTGCCTTGTATTAACAGAAAGTTGTCATATGCAAAATGGAGGTCCCTCCCTCGGTCTTAACTGGTGTTCGTATCTATTCAGATCTGACACTTGTCTTCTTATTTCTAATATTTGCAGGCCATGGAAGCTGTATATTTTCTGGAAGGTAATTTATCCGCTGAAAGTATCAAGTCTGAAGAGTTATGTCAAAAATATTACTTAATAAAAACAGTATATGTAATTCTTTGCTCTTGCTGCAGTAAGAAAATCAGCAATCAGACAAGGACAGTGGTGAACACAACTGCATCTAGCGGCGCTGCGGATAGTCTGAGAAGTAGCAGGTTAAATGCAAGGAAGAAGTTTTTAGATGCTTTATTGCCTGCAATTTTCTCTCTTCTGCTACACATTCCTTTTATCATGTCTTTTTGAGATTCAAAAATAAAATTTATTTTTGGAGTGTGTTATGATCTGTGATTTATTTTAGATTCTTTCACGAGTAACAGTTGCAACCAAAAGTTCTGCTTATGGACTGGTGGGCTCTTATTCGTAATCAATGAAGTTAAGCAGCGCTACCTATATTTAGGGCTAAAGGCAAGCATATTGGGGGCTCTAATAATTGCAAAGACGACCGCTGCATCTTACAAAGATATCACCTTTCCAGCAAAGAAACGTAAAACATGTTTCTTGTTTTAACTTTGACATTTTCCTTCTGTTCTTCGTTATATTCAACTCTTACTTCTAGTGTCTTAGGAGTAAATGAACATTGTTTCAGCGTTCTATTTTGTGCTGCTTTTCCTAACTCATTCGGTAATCGCTCTAAATAGTGACGGAGCTAGAAATTTACGATAGGAAGGCTCAAATATTTAAATTTTTTAAATTTTGAAGGGCTCAGTGCACCACTAATTCCTAAATAACTTCGTTTAAATATATATATATATATTAAAAATAAAAAATATTTAATTTTTTCATAACTTGGGGGGCCCAGTGCCCCACTGGGCCTCATCTCCCTCCGTCACTGGCTATAAACCTGTGCCTTTATCCAAAATGTCGAGCCATTCATAAGTGAACAATGAATATGCTGCAAGATTGTAACATATTAACATCTGATTTCATATACGGTAACTAACTTATAAACTCTCGTGGAAAGAAGAAGAAATTCATCAACCATCACCGGACCTACTTCACCCCCTTGTTTGAGTATCCTTAATGAGAATTGAATTTCCACTGCAATTGAAAAGAGTAGCTCCAAAGGTCTATTAATTACCTTTAAGAGGCCCTTGGTTCATAGAAAGTAATGAGAATGAGAATATGAATAAATACAGTAAGGAATGAGAATGGATATAATCATCATAATTATGATAGTTGGTTAAGATAAAAGAATGATTATCATTACTTTTGATGGTGGTTGATTTGTTAAAAATATTAAGAAACAAAATTTTGTTAAAATTTTGTTTTATATCAAATTTTAAATATTTTTTAATTAATTATATTTTATGCACTCTATTTATAATGATAGAATGTTTAAAATCAAGTATATTGCGGTATATCATTTACAATAGCTCTAGTAGAAAAAATACTCTAGTATTTTCTTGCATCAACATATCATTAGTTACATAATATCCTCACAATATAGTTTAATAATCGAGAATATTGCATAATTCATTAACATAACCATAATATCCACCATTCCATTGCTATAATAAACTCAAGTAACATAGTTTAATACAATTTATTCTCTGATAATATAAATGATGTAAAATATTTGTCGTATACACAATACCTTAACCAAAAGCCTTCAACTGATGCAAAATAACCAGGTTAACACTACGATAATCATAGAGATTAATCTGCAATTGCAAACAAAGAAGAAATCAAGAATGAATTTCACTCCATATAATGATCTTCCATTTCACAGAATCTGAAGAAGCCTAAGCAATGGATGAAGAAATGATAGTATTGACATATGAACCATGAAACAAAAATTACATTGCTAAAAGATTACATTGACAATAGAATGTGCTTAAGAGAAAAGGGAAAAGCAAGAGCATGACTAAAAATAGTTTTGAGAACAAAGTTGAATAATACATCATAAACCCCTCAAGAAAAGAATACGTGTTTAACAAATTAAGTAATATGAAGAATAACAATATGGACATCCAAAAGGTTGATTAATATGAAGAGAACTATTTTACATTATATAGGTAACTCCAAACAAAGAATCTTTGGATAGAAAATGTTGACCATAAGGAGAATAGATACATATTGAACCATCCATGGAGCTTGCCAGAAAGTACTGATCATGCAACTGAAGCGATACCAAACTAGAGATTCAAACAAGACTAGAAGTTTTAGAAATGAAAAACCAAACAAACAAATGGGAAAAATGAAAAGTAACAATAACTAGACATTTCAGAACAGCACCAACCAGCATATAGATGAAGGCATATACATCGTGCAAGAAGGATATATGTTTCCTTTAAGTTGCATTGC
This sequence comes from Erythroxylum mucronatum, assembly GCA_027563825.1. NCBI lineage: Eukaryota > Viridiplantae > Streptophyta > Magnoliopsida > Malpighiales > Erythroxylaceae > Erythroxylum > Erythroxylum mucronatum. The sequence continues at coordinate 13,897,029 of JAOSBP010000002.1, read as the reverse complement.
ACAAGATATGTGTTAGGACTGATAGGGGAAGGGATAAAAAGGGGAATAAACCTAGTATTTGAAGAGTGTACTCGAGGAGAAAGAAAGAGGGTAGAGGGAAAAGTTAGTTAGTTAGTTAGTATTAGTGAGCTGGCATAACAGAATGGGGAGAGGGGGTGAGAGGTCTGGTTTTTGTGCAGGAGGAAAGGAGGTAGGAGGGGAGAGAAGAAAAGTGTGACATTTTGGGCAAAGAGAATCGAGATTCTCCCCGAGGAGCATTTCTACTCTGGTCTAGAAAGAGGTCTGGGAATCATCTTTGTATAGCAGTGCTAGGCACTGATTATACTAAATAATATACTCATCTCTAGCTGATTAAGCTAGAGTTTCCTATCAATGGTCCGACTTGTCAGATACGTTAGGAAGAGTGGAAATCCGATTGTCATTCATGCCACCTAAGTTGTCCGATAGAGTAGACGTTTTGAAATCTTGTATGGCGAGTTTGGAGGATGGAATGGAAGACATTCAATCGTCCATGCGATTGGTGATGGGGAAAATGCAACGAGCACTACTACAGGAGATGAATAAGATTATGAGTAAGAGACCTGAGGAAAGACAGGTGAGTGATACAGTAAGGCCATGGGCAAACACTATCTGGTGATAGGATTAATCAACATCTGTAACAGTCCAGACAACCTGGGGAGTCATCTGCATGGATGAGTACAAAATGTTGGTTCGAAAGGTGGAGCTACCCATGTTCGATGGGTTTGACCCTATGGGATGGATCACTAGGGTAGAAGTGTATTTCGAGGTCTATAATACTTCGAATGAAGTAAGGATGAAACTCGCCCTTTCATGAAGGGCTCAGCCATCCACTGATTTAATCTTTTAAGGGAAACGGAGACAGACTTGAGATGGGAGACTTTTAAGAAGGCACTAATCAATCGTTATGGAGGAAGGAGGTTCGAGAACCCTTACAAAGAGCTTTCCTACCTACGACAAACCGATACCATGGATGAATACATTGAAGCTTTTGAATTCATCTCATCTCAAGTGGGTCCACTTTCAGAGGAACAGTTCATGGATATTTTATGAGTGGGTTGAGATCAGACATTAGGCGAATGGTACGCACCTTCAATCCGGTGAATCGGTATCAACTGATGAAAGTCGCCAGGGCGGTGGAAGAGGAAGTATGCGATGAGGAAGGCTGGGGGTCACGACAACGTCCATGGGGTCAACGTCGGGAAAGCAGCTTTAAGAACCAGACCCATTTTCAGGTCAACCTGAATCGACTGGACGTGGGTCACCCCATCTCAACAGGTCGAACTTAGATGGGTGGCGGACATGGAGCAGGTCGAGCCCATGACACTCCTGGGTACCGACCTCATACCCAGGCGCCTAATCAACCGTCCTCGACAGCGCAGGTGAGGAGAACCGAGATGGACAAGAGACCACCGGTTGAGAAAAATCGAGGGTGGCGCCATATCTCCTATCAAGAGCTCACTAATACTAACTGACTAATTTCCTTTAAGCTGCGTTGCACAAGATATGAATAAATTATCACTACCTAAATGCAAATAGAAGTCCAGAAAGGTACATAAGTTTAAATTTTTTTAGATCCAAGCTAACTTGAGAAAGCACAATAACAGATTCTCAAATCCATTCCTACAATGATACAAGATGAAAAATGCAGCTAGAGGACTAATTGATACTAAAATAAAGAAATGAATTATGTAATATACTCATTATCTTCACCACCCTTCCAATTACATTGTCCCAAACACTAGAGACGTAATGCATCCATTAACAGTAGTAACCCAACATATTTATGACAATTTTGATAACCATATATGCTTATCATTTCAACAAATTCAATACCTTTAACAATTGTTTACTCGAAGTATGATGGTATCCAGGTGGAAAAGGAACTTTTTAAGTCACAATTGTAGCTGCACATCTTTCTTGTTTCTAACGAACATCAACTGTGACAATAGCTCCATTTCTTAGTCCACATAAAACAACATTCCCCTGAAGAAGTAAAATGTAAAAAATAAAAAATTAATATGGTCACCTTTGGAAAATAGTTGAACCTAATAAAATTGTGAGTCTTTTCAACAACATTAATATGTGCTCATGAAAATGACAAAGTAGTTGTCAACCTCAAGAGTGCAGTGCTGCTGATGACTAAAAATAGGTTCAAGATCCACATGCAAAATAGTCTTGAACAGAAAGAGAGAACATGATAACAGGGACACTTTGTGCTAAATAGATCGAATGCAAAGAAACATTGGAAAATATTGAAAAGAACAAAAATTTATATCATCGTAATGCGACAGGTATAAAGATAAGGATACCAAGACAAAACGAGGACAACAAAACTAATTGTAATGTGACAAGCAAATTTCAGCTCATCCATTAAAGGTTGAATAGCATATAGTGATACGGTAACAACCTAGAATCAATGTTTAGATCACCTCCGTTTCAATGATTGTTCCCAAAGCTAAATTCAATCAATCTAACAAGACCCTTCACCCCAAAATAGCAAGGAATTGATAACAAAGAGTGTAAATATTGTAAGAATTGAATTAATGCCACAAGTTAGAACTTACTTGATAAGTTGAATCAATCCTTAAGGTAAAACAAGCAAGAATCCATATTCTCTCTTGA
>JAOSBP010000002.1:13844459-13857584 GCA_027563825.1 Erythroxylum mucronatum | reverse complement strand
CGATAACCCTAATCCTTCAAAATCAACGATTAACTCACTCTCAATCCTTCTCAACCTTCATCAATCACAATAAACCAATTAGCCTAGCATAAAGGAGAAGAACCATAGGAAAGAATCGAGAAAACTCACCAAGGAGGAGAAATCGGTGAACACCGTGGAGGAGGAAGAAGAAGGAAGAGAGAAGAAGGAGAAAATTAGGGTAACCCAAATGACCTGTCTATTTATAGACCTAATTCTCCAAGTCAGTCCAAATTTCAGTCTCTAAATTTCAATGGCTCAACATTTTAATTTCCTATCAGCTTAGTTCTAATTTTCCCATTGCCATTGGACAGTTCTTTCAGTACTATACAGTCAATCAATCTGTCACTCCAAAGTTCTGGTTCGGGTATTATCTCCCGGATTTCCAGAAAATCTCCTATAGGCCATTATCAGTTCCAATCACTCATAGACTATTCTAAATCAGTCATTCGAGCATACTTACTCTAATTTCTCTATCGATCATAACCCAGTCAGTTCACAGTTCAACTAGTTCAGTCAGTTTCCAGTTCGCAATCCGATCAATTCATACTTACAATTAAAATGCCGAAAAATCATGAATGCATGTACCTATGAATAAATGCATATGCAAGAAGCCTGTTCCTCTACGATCAGAGGCCAGTAGCATGCTCAGTCAGTGAATGCAATGAAATCTATCAGACTGACCCAATATTACCATAATACCCCTTGCTACCAGTAGCGGGATGTTACATACATAGTAATTACTAGAGATTTTACTTTTAGTATTAACACATCAAATGTAAAACATAATATATAAAGATAAAGAATGCCTTTATTAATATAATTTCACGAAGAAATTTGAAATAAAATATCATTAATTAATGAAAAAGATGAAGATTGTTCTAAAGATTTAATCTTGTTTTGTGACAATTTTAGCTATGAAATAGTTATGTATCATGAAACCCTTTTTTTAAACTTTAACTTAATTAATACCCAACCTCAAAACATATTGTCAGTTAGCCGACGACGCTACTCTTACCCCCTGTTTGGTTAGCGTCTCCGGGGTAGGGGACAGATGACAGGACAAAGTAATCCTGTCCTTCGTCGCTATTTGGTTGATGTCTCCCTTGTTTCTGTCTTCCATCGCCAGCGAACAGAGACAATTCTTTTTGTCTACTCGAAATCCGAAGGACAAAAAAACTCTGTCCTGACTCCGAAAGAAAGAAACTGAGCTGCATCCGAAAATACCCCTCTCCTCTGTGTACATCGTCGTTGTCCCTCTCCTCTGTTTACATTGTCGTTGTCTGTCTCTCTCCCACGTCTTCGCCTCCGACATCAATCGTTCTTTTCCTCACACTGGGCTTCGCTCTTCGGTTTTCTGTCAGACGCCGGGCTTCAGTCTCGCAAGCGGGGACTCTTCTTCCCAAGTAAGTTTTTGTTATTATTTTCTGGAAAAATGTGGATGCCTCCGAAGGTCTCCATTTCTCTGATTGCCGAAATTTGGTCCACTTGGTATTGTTGTTTTCTTTTGCTAGTGTGTAGTCAGAAATGTTTTATGTGAGAAATGGGTTTGCAGATCTGGAATGGGATGATGTCCATTTTCGGCTTAACTCTTCTGCGTTTCTCGTATGTGTAATCTAAGGACAAAGCATTCTTCATTTGTTCAACTTCAACTTAGTTTTGAGCGTCTAAGATTGCATGCGTGCTTGGATATATAGATACCTAATCTATTGTCATGGTCCACATTTTGAGTACCTAACTTAACCTGGAACTGTGAGGGGCCAGACAGTTACTTCTTGTTTTAATTTTCACCCTAGCACAGAGACTTGGACTCACCTTTCGAGTTTTACATATGTTTATGATGAAGAAAGCGATACTAAGGGTAATGGTCATGGATTGTCGCTTCTCCAACAGGAATGGCATACAACAGAGAAAGAACTCATGGCAAGATGGAGTCTATGGCACCAACTGTCCTATTATGCCCGGGAGAAACTTTACATACATTCTCCAAGTGAAGGACCAGATTGGTAGCTATTTCTACTTCCCATCAGTTGGATTTCAAAGAGCAGCTGGGGCTTTTGGTAGCATCAGAGTCTGGAGTCGTCCTCAGATTCCAGTCCCTTTTCCTCCTCCTGCTGGAGACTTTATTGTATTGGCTGGAGATTGGTACAAGAGAGACCATAATGTACGTGTTTTCACACAATATGGCTATTAGGATCAAGCGATCAGCCATAGTATTCTCCTCTATTTTGCCATTTCTTTGCTATATGTCTTATACATGTTATTATTCCATTCTTGCAGGTTTTGAGGCGAATGTTGGAACTTGGTTACAATCTTCCGTTCCCTGATGGGCTCCAGATCAATGGCCATGGATGGAATGGAAACACATTCACAGTTGATCCAGGTACCTATTGATATCAAGAATTATGTCCTGTTTGATCTTCTCTACGCTTTTGATTTATTGATCTCCATCCATTTTCTACTAGGTCGTGATACTGGTAAAATTGAGTTCGATGTATCATTGATGAAACATTATCTAAAATTTTCTTCAAGAGCTGAGCTTAGTCTCTCAGGCAGTTTCTTTTAGTATAATATCAATTGAGCCTAAGCTTTACCATCTTTATAATATGGAGGTTCTATAGTTAGGTGTATAACTAAATATGCCAAATGTGAATCTTCAGGTAGGACATATAGATTCAGGATATCAAATGTGGGCATTGCAACATCCATTAACTTCAGAATTCAGGGGCATAAGATGAAACTGGTGGAGGTAGAAGGAACTCATACCATACAGAATTTATACTCTGACCTTGACGTCCACCCTGGACAATCGTCTTCTGTCTTGGTCACGGCTGATCAGCTGGCGCAGGATTACTACATTGTTATTTCTTCACGCTTCACCACTCGTGTACTCACCACGACTGCCATTCTTCATTATAGCAATTCATGGAAAGGAGTCTCAGGCCCCATCCCTGCTGGACCTACTACTCAAATTGCTTGGTCTCTCAACCAGGCTAGATCTATTCGGTACTCTTCTTGGCTGTTAATCTATGTTCTTTATTTTAGTTTCTAGCTAACTTCAAAATGCTAAATAACATATATATATATATATAGTTTATGTTGATGCATATGCCAGTAACGTCACAGATCATCGCTTGTGTTCTCATAAGCGCTTGAATGCAAATGTTGAGTTACCAAAATTTTGATATAGGCATGTATATGCCCAAACAGAGAGATGCACCCTGCATTTCTTTAAGGCTGTTGTTTAATGCATATCACTAACTTCTTCTCATGGTCGCTAATGCTTCACCGAACCAGACAGAACCTAACAGCCAGCGGGCCTAGGCCAAATCCGCAGGGTTCTTACCATTATGGATTGATCAAGCCTAGCAGGACATTCATCCTTGAAAACTCTGCTCCGGTCATCAATGGAAAGCGGAGGTATGCTGTCAATGGTGTCTCCTTTGTTCCTGCAGACACCCCACTAAAGCTAGCAGATTATTTCAACATTCCTGGAGTTTTCAACCTTGGTAGTATTCCTACCAGCCCCTCTGGAGGAAATGGTTACCTCCAGACCTCAGTAATGGCTGCAAACTTCCGGGAATTCATTGAGATAGTTTTCCAAAATCCGGAGGATACCGTTCAGTCGTGGCACATGGATGGTTATAATTTCTTTGTTGCGGGGTAAGTTTATCAGTCCTAAACTTCAGTTACATCACATAGCCCTGTTCAATTCCTGACAATTCTGAGTTGAACAGAATGGACGGAGGGCAATGGACCCCTGCTAGCAGGGCGCGCTATAACTTGAGAGATGCAGTTTCTCGTTGCACCACTCAGGTGTGCAAATGTTTTCCATTCCTATGACTAGGCACTGTAGAGATGATTTAGGCATTTGTTGCATTGGTATAAATGGTTGAACTAAATGCAGGTGTATCCCAAGTCGTGGACTGCAATCTACGTGGCTTTGGACAACGTAGGAATGTGGAACATCAGGTCTGAGAACTGGGCTAGGCAATATCTTGGTCAGCAATTCTATCTGAGGGTTTACACCTCTTCGACATCATTAAGAGATGAGTATATTATCCCAAAGAACGCCATTCTCTGTGGCAGGGCCAAAGGCCGCCGTACAAGGCCTTAACTTGTCTAGGTATAGCTAGTTTTGTCACGAGAGGGTGACATGTTGCACTCACAAATTGTTAAATGCAGAGCTTATCAGTTGTTAATAGTTTACTAAATTTTCCTTTGTAATTCATGGCGACTATTTTATAGTTTCAAATCTGCTTTCTGGTTTCTGTATCCAATAATAGGAAGGGTACTAATATCTCTGCTTAATTGTTTGTTTGAATGAACTATATTGTGACTATCCTAATAAAGTGCATAACAAAACTTTGAAATGCAACGAAGGAAGAAATACAATTTAAGGCATTTAGAGACAATTGTAGGTGATATTATATGGCTGAGCTTGGGGAATATAGGAAAAAAGTATAAGGATGGTAGTGGACTTATAACATCTATTATGTATATATCAATTTTCTTCAAGAAAAGAAACTAGAGTCAAGTTGATGTTATATAGTTAACTAATAGGAGACCAATATTGTTGTAACAATTGTTCATTTAAACTTTATGGTATATGTAATATAATTTTTAAAATTGTAACTGATTCAGTTTATTTGTTGCAGCAAGTTTGTTGATTTTGATATTGCTCAAATCATTATATTCAAATTGATATTGGTGACCTACTCTCATTTTTTGAAGCTTGAAATCACATTAGTAACATGGTTAAGCTTTCTACAAATTAAAATAAAACTAGCATGTACATTCAAAATTTATGACACCATTCTTATCTAATATATAGCTAGAAGTTTGTTAATAGATTTTTATCAATTTTCTTACTTTAGATGGTGTGTTTTAGTCTTCTTATACCCAATTATCGCTTGGACTTTATGTTTGTGGTAAGCGATATAAAATTTAAACATCTTTTGTTGTCATATATAGTAATATTAATATTGTTGTTGATTGATTTTTTCTCTTATAAATTTTAAGTGGAGGTACACCTACTAGTGGAGGCAAAATTTGGTAAAGGTTTAATGCAAATTTTGTTTCTTGCATAGTTAAGACAAGTATAGAAGAAATATTGACAAAAAATTTGAGCTTGACATTGATGTACATATGGCTAGCTTGGTTTGTTTATTTTTATCATATTTATTTCCTAGCAACTAATATTTTTAATATCCAAATATTTAAATCTGATTATTATACTACTAAATGAACATTGGGGGTATTGCTACGTGTAACATAATATTTCGATTATTGTACTGTGTAATGTATTGTACATGCATTTTATAGAGTATGCTCTATTTATAGTATACTAGAGTAATGTAAGTATTTAAATGTATTAATGAGGTTATAATGGAGCATAGACCGGAGATGGTTTTGGACTCGTTCAGAATTTTTTCTTAGAAAATTTTCGAAAACTTCAAAAAGCTATGAAATGAGTCCGAACGAGCTTTAAAAGCCTTGAAATGTGCTTTGAAAATTTAGGTGACACTTTTGAATGAAATCTGAACAATTTCAATGTCATTTGGTAATTTTTGAATTAAATTCTGGATTTAATTCGAAAATTTTTCTAGGCAAATGAAAAAGTTACCGAATAATTTTGAAATACAATGAAAAGCTTCGGAATTAGGATTGGAGTCCCTAGGAACTAAAATAGGCCAAAACGAAGGTTGTTTGAATATATAGAATTCTGGCAATCCACAAATTTCCGGATAAAAACACTTGTATCAAGAAATAATAGATTTTAGGGATAATGTGCCAAGTTAAGTTGTTCTAAGCATGCAATTGAGGGTTTTTAGGTTTAATTGGGGCATGTTGAGGTCAATTTGAGGTTTAGAATTATATAGAATATTTTTCAAATTTATTTAGAAAAGTTTATCGGTTTAATTCGGTAAAGGGTAAAATGGTCATTTTGAGATTTAAAGGTGTTTATATGTGTAAAATCCTAGACTTAGTACCTTAGGAGGAAAGTTTTGAGTCAATAAAAAATTTTCGCAAATGAATAGTGTTTCTCGTGAATCGTGTCTGTGAATGGTAAATTTTTGACGAGCAAACCCTAATGATCAAAAAAATTTTATAAAGATTATAGAATCTTAAAAAAGGACCATATTTAAGTAAAAATAAGTCCATTCGGATGGGTTTCAAGAGATCTAAAATTGTTGGACTAAAGTGTCCCTTATTGAAAAATAATGGGATTCATTGATTTTTCTCCCATTTAAATTTTTTCAAGCACCCATTTGAAATCTTTTATTCCCAATTAGAGTATTTAATGGTCAATTTGAAGTAAGGGTGACCGTAGAATATTTTTAAAATTCATTTCGGCATAAAGTGCATTAAATTCAAAAAAAGAGGGGCAAAATGGTCTTTTTGTCAAACCAAATGCATCCAAATTCCATATGTGCATTACATGAGAAGATTTCCATGAGATAATCATGCATTAATTGGTTTGGAAATTAACCAATTAAATGGTGACAAATGGTATAGGTTAAAGTATAAATATAAGAAGTTTTGGTAAAGGTGTAATTATGAGATGTTACTAATGGAAATGGAGGGCAAAAAGTGTGACTAACCAAAACTTTCATCTCTTTAAAAGGGTGTGGCTCCATTGTCAGAAAAAGAATGAAAAAGAGAGAGAAAAGATAAGAAAAGAAAAGTAAAAGGAGAAGAGAGAGGTGTGGCGAGGCGATGGAGAAATAATCCAAGGAGATTTTCATGCTCTTCTAACTCCAATCAAACATCCAACAAAGTCCCATAGCCATCTAAGTGAAGAGGAAGAAGAAATTAGGTTGGTAAGTTTACTAGTTTTGTTGAAAAAAGTTTAAATTTGGTTTTGATAATGTGAATTGCACCTTTATGACGTGATATCAAGATAAACATTGGAAGTGATTAAGAGAAGAAAATCAAGAAAAACTAATGTGTAGAACCTTGGTCAAACTTGGTCAAAGGTAAGATCCATTGCCTAAAGTGTTTTGTTTTTCCATTTGATGATTTAAGATTAATTAATAGCATTAAGAAGTTAGTTAAATGATGAAAGAATGAAAAAAACCCATAGAAACAATTAGATGAAATTTCAACCATAGCTAGAGTTTTTAAGGTGATATGATCTAAAATTCTATTTTGATGTTTTATGATGTTCATAGCATGATTTTGATGCTAATGAAGTAAAGAAATGGAAAAGAATTAATTTGGAATTGGTTTTGGTTGAAATTCGGCCAAAGATTCATGATTATGTAAAAATTTATTAATGAAATTTTATGGCTTAAATGTGTGTATTAAAATGTCATAGAAGTGCATTTGGATTGGTTTTAAGTACAAAAAAATCAAATGGAATTGAATTGGAAAATTTTAACGTAAAATATGTTAAGTTTAGCCTTAAGGACATTTTTTGTATAAAAGTATGGTTATGATGTAATAGCCATGTGTATGTGATTAAAGATGGTCATTAAGTGTATGGTGTATTTGATTGAAAAATGTGACAAAGAGTTGAATGTATTTGTATTAGGTTTTCATATCGGAAAACGAAGCCAACTGAAGGATTTCAAAGTAGTGAAAAGGAAACTAGTAAGTAGTGAGTGCACTTTAAATTGATTTTATGCAAATTGTTTTCATTTTATCATGAAATGAATATTTATGTTGAGTTTTATGTGAATGATTTATTACAAGTGAATATTAATAGTATAAGTTTATGTTTTAGTAATATATGAATTTTAGTTTGAAAGTTAAATTTTATATGATTTGAATTTACATTGAAATTATGTTATTTGTTGATAAAAAGGAAATGAATTTTCAGCCTTGATGGCATTACAAATTAACCGGTCAGAGTACCTTAAAACGTGCATGACAGTGTCTAGGGAGTGTTAATTACTAACAACAGGTGGTATTGTGTCTGTCAGTAGTCTAGTGAGTCGCCTTCTGCGCATATGAAGTATATGTAGTGCTAGCCAAAATTGTTACAGGTAAGTGATGTAGAACCAGTTCCGTAACTACTGGTTTATAGCAGTTAACCTATTACGGATAAGTTATGTAGAACTAGTCGCGAGTAAGTGATGTAGAATCAGTTTCGTGATTTTATGCCTAGGGTAATGTGTGTAGACATGACAAATTTGGCCCAGCCAGGGTTGATCGGGCCACGAGCCAAGGTTGAGTAGAGCACGGACAGCTCGTGGCCTGACCTTTACTTAAAAAAAGACGTTGTTTTATTAAAAACATCGTCATTTTTTTTATGTTTTTCTTTTCAAAAAATATAAGGGAGGTCGAGTTGGCCCGGCCCGCCTAGGGCTCGTCGAGTTCACCTGGCCTGCCTAAGGCACGTCAGGCCACGAGTTAACCTATCTCAGCCCTGCTCGGCCTATTGACACCTCTAATTATGTGGTAAAGAAATTAGTGGTAGACTATGTTGTGTAAGAAAATTTATGAAAATAATAATTCATCCACTATTTATTAGGCACCTTATAGTACCATTTCTAGTGGTTGGCTTAATTTCAGTATAAAAGTTTTCAGAAAGCTTATCACCACCATTGTTTATTGTTTAAGGAAAAGGAAAATAGAAAGTTTTATATTTTGAAAGAGTCTTTCGAAATAGTATTTCAGAAAAATTGAAATTGTGATTTACAAAGTGTTATTTTATTTCCAGATTTTATGATGCATGAATAAATTTTTATGGCAATTATTTTACCATGACCTTTATCATTGTATGGGAATATTTCAGTTATGTTTTTATAAAAACTTTAATTTTTAGTAAAATGATTAATGCTCATTAAGTTCGTTTAGCTTACCCCTATTTTTATGTTTTTAAATAAACTACCTTAGATATGCGTACAAGTGCTTCAGTAGCTGGGATTCCACTATAGGATTAGTTGTATCATCGGATATTGTTGTGCTTGTGCCATTTTTGCTATGTATGTGTTTTATGTTTTAAATTATTTTAGAAAGGGCTTAAAAGTGTGATCTTGTAAATATTTTTGGGATTATAAATATATTTTACAGATAATTATATAAAAAGATTTTCCCACTATTTTCCACGCTTTTATCTTTTAAAGTATGAAAAGTTTTTAATAGTTGAACGACTTAGCTTTATGGGAACCCTTAGGTCGAGTTAGATATCAATTAAAGGGCTATCGTAGGGTCACTAGGAGGGCTCCACTCGGGTTCTAGAAGGGGAACTCCAGGATGGGTCCTTTCACCACGTGTATGTGAACCAAAGGAAAATAATGATTTTTGACTCATATAATGTAAAGGATAATGAGAAGAACTCTTCGAGTGGAGCATTAGTTGATGATAACATTATGTAGTTAGTCTTTCATACTATTTTCTAAACATGCATTAAGTATAATATAAGAATATTGTATCATCTTTATAAGTTCTTATTTTAGGCAGGTGATGATGTTACTTGGTCAACATTTGGATCTTATACTTTTTTGGACTAAACTTATCAAGTTTCTTATCCATAATCCTTCTTAAAGAAAAAAAACTAAGAATTATAGTTTATGTATATTGTGATCTTTATAACACAAATGAAGCTCAAACTCATAACGTGGATAAGGGAGCATATGACCATTAACAAGAACACCAGAAACATATCTACTAGTTAATTAAGCTATTATTGATCTATATAGAGTTAAGAAAGTGCAATAAATGTATATTGTACACATCCTTTATAAGAAATCATAAAACAAATGAAAACATGGTAAACTTGATCTCAACAATGGAGCATCAATTCACAATAAATAATATCCAGGCTCTTATGTCTTAAAGTTAAAAGGAGAATCACAGATGACATGATGTTAGCTCCATCTAATACAAGTGTTAAACACGTGACCTTAAAGTTGTCAAACTAGCTGTTACTGAAGTTAGAAACAACCTAAGTAGTTGAGATTTTCTAAGTTAGTGCTTAGCTAATTTTCAGCAAAGTTATTGCTTTATTTTAACAAGTTTTTGCAGATTTTTTGCTTTTACAACTAAGACTCCTACATGTATAAATTAAGTCAATTACTGCTAAGTAAAACAAACAAGTTCTAGTTCTTCTTACATCTACTCTTTTCTTTTATTTAAAAATAACATATTGGTATTAGAGCTTCTTCTTAAGGAACCTATATATGAGTGACCCTACATCACCATAACTCACCTTACAAAAACAAAACAAAACCATAGTTTATCCTATATGGATTTTGAAACTTCATTCACTACACTTACACCGCCAGTGTTTGACGAGACAAACTTTCAAGCATGGGCTATCAGAATGCAGGCATACCTTGAAGCAAATGACTTGTGGAAGGCCATTGAATAAGATTTTGTAGTTCCTCCATTACCAAACAACCCAATAATGGCACAAATTAAGAGTCACAAAGATATGAAGCAGAGAAAATCAAAAGCCAAAACAACTTTGTTTGCAGTTGTCTCCTTTACCGTCTTCAACAGAATTATGGATATCAAAAAAGACAAGGAAATCTGAGATTTTTTGAAGTAAGAGTATGAAGGCAATAAAATGATAAAAGAGATGCAGGTGTTAAACTTGATCCGAGAATTTGAGATGTAAAAGATGAAAGATTCATAAACCATTAAAGTATACTATAATAAACTCCTTGGTGTTGCAAACAAGGTAAGACTTCTTGGATCTAGTCTTATTGATTCCAGAATAGTTCAAAAGATGTTGGTTACAATCCCTAGAAGATTTGAAGCTACTATCTTTTCACTAAAAATTACAAAGGATTTGTCAACTATCACGTTGGCAGAATTACTAAGTGCCTTATAGGCATAAGAGCAAAGGAGGTTGATGAGGCAAGAGGCACATGTGGAAGATGCTTTTCAAGCCAAATCATGGCAAAACAATGGTGGCAAGAACAAAAACAAGAAGTAAAATGACAAGCCTAATACTACGAGTAGCATTAGCAAAACAAATAGCAGCAACAAAGTTGTGATGTTTCCACCTTATTCCAACTGTAAGAAGACAAATCATCCAAAAAATAAGTGTTGGTGGAAACCAGATATAAGATGTCACAAATGTGGCCACCTAGGACACGTGGAGAAGATATGCAAGTCTTAACAACACCAAGGAGAAGCCAAGACTGTTGAGGACTAATTTTAGGAGGAGCAATTATTTACAACATCATGTCATTCCATCGACACATGCAATGAAAGATGGCTCATTGACAATGGTTGTACAAGCCATATGACTTATTATCATGAGCTTTTCAAAGAGCTTTACAAAATTGTTATTTCCAAAGTCAGAACTGAAAATGGAGCATGTCTAGAAGTTAAAGGAAAAGGAATGGTAGCAATCCAGAGCCAAACAGGTTTGAAATTAATTTTAGATGTGGTATAAGTTCCTGAAATTATTCAGAACATTCTAAGTGTTTGCCTGTTACTGGAAAGAGGCTATAAAGTATTGTTTGTGTTGGATCCCAAATTGTTATTGGAATTTAGAGCTATTATATGTGGAATGTTGGAAGTTGAAAGTTGGAAAATGTTACATTGAACATGCTTCGGTGTTTTTTCTATAACTCTTTCTCTAGTTATCGAAATGAGATGATTTTTTAATTGAATTAAACTAGAGAAATAGTGTTACAATTTATCTGATGAAAGTTCTAATTTAGTCTCTAAGAGTTTCAATTTTTGGATGGAAATTGACCACGAAATATTGTTTCAATTTAAGGATAGTTTGGACATGTTTGGGTCATAATTTTCGAATTTCCAAACCAAATTGAATATTTTTGGTGTCATTAGAAAATTAAGACAATGAGCAACATTTTTCTAGAAGGAAGTGTTGACAAATTCCTTCAATTGTTCTATGATAGTTAGTTAAGAAGTCAGAAGTATAAGATGTGAGGTTTAAAGATCAAAGGAGGGTAAAATGGGAAGGACCAAGTTAATGAAGGGAAAAATTGGAAGAGCAATCAAATAAAAAGGCAAAAATTAGAGGAAAGAAGAGAGGATGTCGTGAATTAGAAAGAAGAAGAAGCAAAGTCGTGAAAGGAGAAGAGAAAAAGAAGAGGAAAATCGTGGAAAGCTAGGGCATGGAGAAAATTTTCGTGGAAAGGAGAAGGAATCAAGCTCTCCAAGGTGAGTTCTTCATCTTCTTCATGCTTTGGCAAAGAATAGGTTGTGGTTTTGTTGAGATGAAGAAACCCTAGAGAGAGAAAGAGGGATTTCGTGGAGGAAGAAGAAGATGGTGAGACTTTTGGATTTTTTTGAGTTTCTAAGCTAAGTTTGGAGTTTTCTAACCTATAGGAACCATGGCTAGGTTAGATTGGAGTTTGATTAGGGTTTATTGCATTTTATTGAGATTAGGGAAATTTGGGGAATTTCCCATTGAATTTGGAATTTATGAAAATTTTGTTGGTTGTTTTAGGAAATCAAGAGGCTATTCAAGAGCAAAAGGAAGGGAATCATTGATTTTGGATTTCCAAGATTTTCAAGGTGGGTAATTTATTTATAGTTGTTGTGTGATAGAGCAAAAGGCATTGTGTGTGTGGATTGTGTGCTAAATGACTTGTTTGAATTGTTGTTATGTTGATATTTCATTAGGATGTATACCATCTTGATAAAACAATTGAAATGTGGTTATGTCATATTATGCATTGATAAATGCTTGACATTTTGATATGATTGTGATGCCATTGAATGGAATCATGGCATTTTGTATATGAATTGTGACCATGTCATACCTTGAAAAAGGTTATGACATTTCGAATTGAATTGTGAGCATTGTTATGCTATGCCTTATGGCATTTTGATCAAATGGAAAGAACAAAAGGATGAGATTATGAAATTATGAATAATCGATTTGAGCATGAAATTGTGATTATGTGCTTTGTGTGGGCGAGAAAGGAATCGTTTCGTAGTCACGTGCACGTTGACGTTAAGCCTTCTCCCGGCTGCCCGCTTGTGTCCCACGAGATCCGAAAAGTGAACTCGTTTCGTTCATGGAGTAAACTTCGATTTCTCTGTTTTGTTCACGGAACCCTCGAGCCAAATTGTATGTGAATTTGCATTTTTGTATGTTAAAGATATGATTTGAATTGTATGTTATGCTTGGATGATAAAATGACTTCAAATGTGTTGGATGGAATGATG
>JAOSBP010000002.1:13828839-13838891 GCA_027563825.1 Erythroxylum mucronatum | reverse complement strand
AGTTTGATGTGTATGTTGATATGTAAGTAAAGCTTATTCAAACATTTACTTTGTTTAGAAATGAGAATGAGAATTTGAGAAGTTCCTTTTGTGTATGATTAGATTGTTTTAAAGGTTGAGTATGATGGATGTGGAAGTGGAATGTGTATGTGTATATTCTTATTTATTGAGATTGCAAATTGTTGGTAGTATTAGAATAGTATGTTAGAGTTGGAAAGATTATATGTGATGAATCATTTGAGTTAAGATTCAAGAGTTAATGAGATGTACTTAGTAGTTGAATTGATATGAAATGATATTGCACTAGAAGGGATGAATTTGAGAAGATTATGAGTGAAAGTGATGTTAGAATAGATGTAGGAAGCATTAGAGAAGCTTTGGAGGGGTTTGGGTGTCACAAATGTCCGTTAAACGGACATTAGGTCCGTTAAACTGACCTTCTCAGGTTTGAAAAGGCCTCCAGCCCAGTCCATGTCCGTTAAACGAACATTAGGTTCCCTAAACGGACCTTCTCGGGTGTGGAAAGCATCCCCAAGCCTGTCTATATCCATTTAACGGACATACACAGGATAGCTACAGTAAATTGAAATTTTGACCCTTTTAAAGACAAAATGTCACTTCGAGTTCTTCACGAAAGTTGTAGATCTAGAAGTCCTCTTCAAAACTATCCTAAAAAGACCTTAATTCGACATATCTAGTGAAAGTTATGCCAATTGTTCCAAAACAGATACAATATGATTGAGGACGCAATCATGGTTGATTCTTTTAGCCATAACTTCATAACCTGACCTCTATAAAAATTATAGCCTTTGGTGTTGATTTGAAAAATATTGATGAAAAGAAAGTGAGGGATCAGTTAGGAGAGCATGACTAGGTTATGAACATACCTTGGATTTTTGATCATAACTTGATCTATTAAATTGTAGGCTCATCGATGTCTTTCTATAATTCGAGTTTTCATTGAAATAACCCTACCAGGAATACGCTAACATTTTATGACTCCAGATTGTTGGGCTCCGAAAACGGGGTCCAACAAAGAGAACATTTACTCTTTGCTTTTATTTTAAAACCAACAACAAGCAAGAATAGAGTAGCAACTCGGTGGTAGAAAGTTTCCATTAAAGCAGAGATGTGATTATTAAAGACCTTATGGAAGATCACTGTGACACTAATTCTAACTAGAGAAGAAGCAATGTAAATTAAGTACCTTAGCAGTTTCCTGGATGATAAAATGGCTATTCGAGAAGAGACTAGAATGCTCTAGACACCATCAAACAATTTTAAAAGGGACACTTGTACACTTAGTCTTCTAAACTTGATGGGCCTACATTAAGCTTAAAACTAAGTAAGTAACCATTTATTAAAAGGTGATGTAGTAATACTCTGAGTGGTATTTTTAAACTTATTTAATTTCTCAATAAAAAACTATACCCTTACATTCTTTGAAAAATAATTATTCATTTGGCTATCCATAATAATTGAAATGTAAGGAATTTCCTAACTATATTACAAATCCATATAAAAATTATAAATCTTCCATATAAATTAAATATATGTAGAAATACTAAAATATTACTTAATATTTCAAAACCTACAATTAAAGGAGTCTCCTTATCAAAATTTTCAATTCAACAAGGTATACGCCACACATTATCTAAGTGATAGGAGTCTCATTAGTCAATACATTGATGGTGAATCGACAAACATGTTGGATAAAACATGCCTCTTATTATCTCTCTCAAGAAGGCTTAAGATAATAGGGCATTGATTATCATTGTCTAAGTTAGATTACGAAATTAAAAAACAAAATATTCCTAAGTACATCATTGATATGCTAAATCATATTATCCAATATATTTTCTCCTTAATAATCGTAATTTCTTGAATTGGATAGATATTTTAGTTCTTCACCTTATTACATCAATATTATTATCTTTAGTCAAGTTAAAAATAATAATTAAAATGCTAATATTTACAATTTCTTTTACATGTTCTAGTGTTATGGAAATCAATCTATACATAACCAAGTAATGCAACACCTACTACCTGAATCATGTATACATAAATTTCTACTAGTGTTTGAGCTTTGACCTTAAATGTCTTACATATAATCAATGTCATATATGGCCATATTCCCAATTTGTTGATTTCTAATATTTTTAATTTATCAAAAAAGTATATAAATAAAAACTATTAAATAATCTAGATGTGACAATAAAAGACATCATCAATGATGGACATATAAAGATTGATATTAACGACATCATGATTTTATCACCAAATTATTAAGAGTATCCAGAAATTTTATCTATGTGATTATACAAAAATCACTTTTGTAATTATCTATAATGTAGACTAATGTGCCCATCTCTCCTCTTTCCAATCAATCTCTCTCTAATTGTTCTTTTCCTTTTATATTCTTATGTTCTTAGATCAATTTGCACTTTTATTACTTAATGTCTTGATTCTTATTATAATATAGTGTTAATACATTCTTTCTTGTTTTATACTTTTGCTTCAATGAAATATTACTCATTTCATTTTCACTCTTTATTCGGTGAATAATTTCATTTTCATACTTTGTTTGGTGATTTTAGGCATGCATATTTTTCGTTATGTAAACATTGTCTTTTACATAAGGAAAAATAATGAAAAGAGAATAGAAGGATTTCTTTGAATGATTATTAGATGCTTAGAAAAACTAAAATTTGGCTTTTACCAAAAATATCTTTGTGCACACTTGTGATGGTTGTGCTCCTTGTAGAAGACTAACTCTCTTATGGATACCAAAAACAATATGTTGTCGTGTTGAGTTCTTATCATTATGGAAATAAAAATGTTAACTTTCTTGTGAACATCGAAAACTTTGTTATGAAAACTGAAAGCATGTCTTCTGCCTTTTAAAGCTGGGATGGCCCAGGCTTGGCCCAGACCGAAGTTTGACAATTAAATCTAAAATGATACCGTTTTAAAAGTTATTTAAAAGAATACTAAGTTAGGTTGGGCTAGCCCTCCTTGAGCTTGAGTAGGCCCAAGCCCGGCTTGACCAATTGCTACCCTTATTTTAAAGTCACTTAAAACTTCCTTACGAATACAAGTAAATTCACTTAAAATTTTATTGTGGACATTGGTGAACTCGCTTAAATTACGGTGTCGTTTGGTTCTACTTATATTTTTTTGATGTGATTTTTATTTTTTATTTTTCTTTTAAATAAATTCAAAACATTTTAATTGTTAATATCAATGTAGTTATATTTTTATCACTAAATATAATTACATATTATATAAAACTTAAAGATAATTTTTATTAAATAAATATATCTTAATTATTTAATCAAATTTTATTTGAAAATTTATTTATTTTGAAGATATTTTAAATATATTTATATTTATTAATAATTATTAAATTAAATGTATTCAATTTAATTAAAAATTAATTAAATTATAAAATAAAATAATCCATAATCCATATTAATAATTAATTTTAGTTAATTAAATATCATATTAAATTAAATTATTCATAGTTCTTATTAATAATTATTATATTAAATAATTAAATAATATATATTTAGTTGACAGTAAATCAAATTATAAAAAATAAAAACAGAAAACAAAGACCATTTTTCATGATTTCATAAATTTTGAAAACTAAAGAAACTAAAACAAAAACCAAAAAACTCAAACAAACATATTTTTTACTAAAATTTAAAACAAAAAATTAAAAATAAAAAAAATAGAAACGATATCCTCTTAAGTGTACCATTTAATCACGTTAAGGTCATTAATAAACAATTCCTAAATGTTTAAAAAAAGAGTCTTTTTCTAAAGTTTTTTTAATTTATAAGATATTTTTATAATTTAAAATAATAAAGAATTAAATTATAAAAGACAATTGCGTCTTTTTTATGGGATGTAATAATATTTAATTTTATAAAAATAATATTAAATTAAATAATAGTCTAATATATCTATTACTTTAACCGCAATATGATTTATTTATGAAGTTGAAAGAAAAATTTACCAAATTTTATTCGTTGAGGAAACAATCAATACACCAAATTCGGTATAGCTCACCTTACGTTACAACAGCAACATTTTTATTGATACGCCGGTACCTTTATTCCAGAGATAAAGCTATGTATAATAATAGCATTGTTCTGTCGGTTTTATGGGTCTTTTTGGACTATTCGAACATTAAAAAGAATATATATTCGGCTATATATATTGAGTCTGTAAGGGGCTCTCTTGGCTTAAGTGAGGTCGTGGATTCGAACCCCCCTCATGTATGCAGCCGTTTAAAACTTGGGGCTAGAACTTTGCCTCCTGCAAGGGACCTACTCGGTTTGAGCGGGAATCAGTCTAGGTATAAATGGCTTAAAGGTGCCTTCCTATAGTTGAGACCCGCCTAAAACACCTTGTAAGCAACCAAAAAAAAATATATATATTTTCGTGGTGAAATTTATGTTCTTGTAAAGAAGAAATGAGATAGTAAATGATGAGAACAAAAGCAGTAAACAAGATCCGGACGAGAGTTTGAAGCATTCAACGGTCTATTTAATGCTTGCACCCAAAAGGCTACATCAGATGAAACCTCAGGATTATTCTAAATCGTCTCGATAGGTATGGAATTGAACGTTTGAAGGGTCTCGAAAATCTAGGCGAGTTTGGCTTCCACCTGTTTCGATCATGTGCTTACGGTATCAGAAAACACTTGTCCATAGTTCTGGCAAGTCCATCCAAAGAATATTCCCCATTATGAAACCGTCTACTGAATTCTTCAACCTCTTTTCAGCAATGGGTATGTCCCGACATTCAAAGTCTGATTCAGCCAATTTGTCCGAATCTGGAACACCATAAATTTCCATACCCGCCTCTACCCTCTAGCTGGAACATTAATAAATATTCCACCAGGATAGAATTACACAGCCCCACGCGTCGTTTCATTGGACGAAACCTGGCTCGAGAAGCAAAGCACGTTATATGGCAATGCTAAATCTGTCTTCCAATGTGAACAGGTTTGTAAAAGTCTCTGGGGTTGGGTGATTGGAGTGAAAATTTCTGGCAGAAAATTAGAGGGAAGTCATTTAATGGGTTCAAAAATGAGGAACGTTTCAAACTTGTACAGAGAAAGGTGGTGGTTTTGTTTTGCTTATTGGGTATGTTTCCCTTAGGTGATGTGTGTGTGTGTCCAATCGGTGTCTCTTTTCGATTCAAGCCAAACTGGCAAGGTCTGGGGTTTTGCTTTGTTTCCTAGCAAATGGCTTTGGATGTTTTTATTATTATTATTATCTTATTGTTATGACGTTCGTTATAGGCAACTGGCGTGGGAATTTGGTCTGAGAATTGCTAGAGCGCTCAGTTTGCTATTTTGAGAGCCTTTCTTTTGTCCCTTTCGACAAAAGATGACCTCAAAGGAAGAATATTGTCATTTGCTATGAAGCAAGCAATTAAGATTTACTCTACTTGAATAACCAAAAAAAAATCAATTTAAATGAAAATAATGTATTTATTAATTGAAAATTTGATCTATTCATCTTTTATTTGTATTTTTAGTAATAAAAATTTATTGAATATTAAACTGAAAACTTAATTATAATAATTAATATAGAATTTTAGTAGGAAATACATGCCTATAGATGTACATGTTTAGGAGCAAAGATAATTTCACGCAATCTTAGACTGAGTAAGAATGTCCCGAAACGGTCAAAGAATGTTTTGCCTAAAATGATACCATCATCCAACCCTTTCATTTTCATCCAATCATGATCATATGTTTGAACCAAAACCCAAAGTCTGAAATTCTGTGTACAAGTTTTTCTTTTTACAATCGCAACTCCAGTGGACTACCGGCCTTAAAAGGACATGGAAGAAAAGCTGCACAGTACTGCACATCCAGACAACTGAGTCTCTGACTCGCTCTCTGCTATTTACTCTCCTCCTCTTCTGTCTTTACTATAACATTATTGTTTACCTTTAAATTTTCAATTACACTCTCTTTCTCTCAGGAGAAGATGGGGAAAGCTCATGGGGAGAATAGTTCTCTTAGTTCCAAAGGGTCTCTATCCTCTTCCCTCGACAATGGTGATGGGGATAGTTTGCAGTCACATATGAATATGAGAGTTGTTAGAGGGGGTTTTGTGAATAATTTGCCAGAGAGAAGCTTCAAGTCTCCCTTGGTCAGGCCTTATGTTCGATCAAAAATGCCTCGGCTTCGATGGACTCCTGATCTTCACCAGTGTTTTGTTCATGCAGTGGAAAGGCTCGGTGGAGAAGAGAGTAAGCTGGCCAACTTTTTCCGTATGTGTTAATTCTTTATGATAGAATCTGTAGGTATAGATATAGAGATACTGCTTTTCTTTTCTCTTTGCTTTCCGTATAAGAAATTTGTCATCAGATTGCAGAAATAGAGTGATAAAAGGTGTTGAAAAGTTCCATCTTCTTTTTCTGAAATTGTATCCGTACTCCGTGTGTTTTGAATTGCGTGTAGGAGCTACTCCTAAGGTTATTTTGCAGATAATGGATGTGAAGGGCTTGACCATCTCTCACGTAAAGAGCCATCTGCAGGTTCTGATAGTAATTTGCTTGAAACAGAAAACACTGAATTAATTGTGGCCTTAAGTATATATATTTTGGGTGCCTGAAGAGCAATGTTTTGTAACCTTTAAGCTTGCTGTGAACAGATGTACAGGGGGATGAAGCATGAGCAGATGATACAAGGTATGCATACATATCCTGGCAAATTTATTGTCGTAGGGAAAGGAGAAGAAAAACGTTTTGCTTTTCGATTGAGTTAACCGAGAAATTTTCACAAATGAAAGAAAAATTGGTACTTGGTTGAGATCAAGGCAACCAAAACTGCAATTTGCACAACGAGGATATAGCAAGTGTTATGGGGTAAACAAAAATCATATGGTAGACAAACAAGAGCTTTCTGGGCAATTATTTTCCTACCTTCTTTCAAAATTACAATCAAATACTATCTTCTAAATTTGTTTTTTTAAAAGAGAAGACGTTACATATACAAGACAATAATTAATCTCTACATAAGGGCTCAAGTTCTCATGCAATGGACAATGATAAGGCATATTAAAATATTTTGATAAACTAATTTTTAATTTCCTCTTTTATCAAGTTACTAAATTAAATT
Organism: Erythroxylum mucronatum; assembly: GCA_027563825.1. Taxonomy (NCBI): domain Eukaryota; kingdom Viridiplantae; phylum Streptophyta; class Magnoliopsida; order Malpighiales; family Erythroxylaceae; genus Erythroxylum; species Erythroxylum mucronatum. The sequence continues at coordinate 13,831,744 of JAOSBP010000002.1, read as the reverse complement.
AATTATGCTTCTACATTAAAAAGATAATTTACGCAATAAATAAATACTTATTGAACACCGTATTCAAGTTAGGTACCTTTTCAATCCATAGAGAATGTCCCATTCAACGCTTATGGTCAATATTTATTTATAGTTATAAACATTAACGACTTAGCAAATATATGACTAAGTACTTCCAGAGTAATAAAAGATATATCTACATATTATATTATATATTTTTAATAAATATTAACAACTTATTGGAGATTATATGTTATGGTTATGTTGGTATTGATTTATTTAATTATGCATAAAAATTGATAGAAGAGGATTTATACTATAACTTTATTGGAGTATTAATTAGTTTCAATAATACTCCTAATAGAAACAATTAAAAAAATAAATATTTGTCTGCTCTAATTAAATGACTAGCTAGGTACCATATGTTCATAAACTTCTTTTTTTAAAATACTACTTAAGGAAGTAAATTTGATTAACTTTGTCTTGGAACTAAATTACACCCACCCTCAACTTCTGTCTACATCAACTATAGAGATGTAGTATTAGATAAAAATGAACATGGTTTTCTTTTCATGCATATGCTTAATTATTATGCATCTTGCAGAAACGGCTATGGCAATAAAGAAGGAGGAGGAAAAGATGGTTGTCCAATTTCTGCAAAAAAGCAAGTTGTCACAGATGGATACAATGTGCCACCAACAAAATCATCAATTAGAAGACAAACAATTGAACCACAATGTATTCGCTTGTCCTGAACGTGAAGTTCGTGCTCTCAATTGCGAGCTTTCTCTCAAGACTACTAGCAGCATCCCAACACAGAGGTTCAATAGTTTTCTTTGTCAAGTATATGATTTGTCACTGCATATAATATATATGGAGAGAAATATGGTAAGTTGAAGGGGAAGAATAAAACATTATTATGAAGATAATAGAAATTGTCCAACAATCGTTACGAGAGATTAGAGCGCTAGTATTGAATATTTATGAACTAAAAGCATCAATCGTGAAGTAGTCAAGTTTCACAATCACGAGTGGATGTTGTTTTTCCTTCCTTCCATAATCATTTCATGCTCTTGTACTCTTTGTCATCTTTCTGTTTATTCTCGTGTTTTTGGTGGGGATAGATTTATCTATATTTGGTCAGAATAAGAACATATACGTTTTTATGGGGTATCTTCAGTACTGTAGTAACTAAAGTATAAGGTGTCTCTTTGCAGAGAAGTGATGAAGCAAGAGACACGGATTACAAATGGAGAGAAGAAGCCATCCTCTGATGGATATATGACATGTAAAGGATGGGAACATGAGCCTCATTCCTATATCACCTTCAAGAACATAGTCAATAGCATGATTACATACAAGGTGATTCATGAATTATCACGAGCATCCTAGAGTAGGAAAAAAAACGAATATTTGATGGGTCTAAACATACCATTTTATCTTATGCTTCAGGATGGTGCCAATGGTCATAAAAGTAATTTGACATTAGAAGACTTGGCTAAAATTGAGGATAGATTAAACGGTGACAGGAGATATTTGTCACTCAGCTCAAATGAAGGGGGAAGATCTAACTGTTCAAGTATGAATGGCGTCTCTATGGAGCTCACTCTGGGTTGAATATGTAACGAGGCGAAGTTTAAAGTATATATACAAATATGAATATGCTATCCTACCTCTGCTCTTTCTTAATTTCAATTTAATAGAGCTTTTTATGTTATCTAATTTGATTCGTCTCAGTTGTTGATTTTTGATTTTTCAGGTAGAGGATATTAAATACTAATTAAGTCTCTATATACAGATGATTTTATTTTTGAATTAACAACTAAATGATCTTAGAATATACAAATTCCAATATCATAGTTAAGCAAGTGAAAAGTTATAGTAAAATTTTTTCCTTCACGTTAGCAATAACGCCATCTTTAGAGTTTTATGTAAAGATGACAGTGGATTGGAGTATCGAAAACTTAACCTGGTCCAATCATGTACAGGCAGTTACGAAGCCAGAAATTTAAGATAGGAGGATCCAAATATTTAAAATTTTAAGTTTTAGATGCTCAATGCAACACTGGATTCCAAATAACTCTGTCCTTGTATATATATAAATAAATAAATAATATTTAATTTTTATAAATCTTGAGGGGCTCAGTACATCACTAAGTCCCAACTAACTCGGTCTATGTGTACAGGTGATCTAAAGCCAATTCAAACCTGGATCGGATTTGAGTACGGAGTTTGAACTTATTCAAACTCACTATAACAATATCATTTTAGGCAGATATATTTGGTCTTAAGTGTTTAAAACACTTAAAATTAATTATATCATTATATGTTAAACGAACCTCAAGCTATACATGTTGAATAATGAACAATTTGTATGTAAAGTTTGATTAGTTCTTTATGAATTTTTTAACTAATTTGCTAATTGATTTAACATTTTTTGTAAATCCTTTACATTGTTTAATATTTATTCACTTTTAAAAAATTTATTTTAAAGAAGTTTATTAAGCAAAATTTGTATTTTAGAAATTTTGATTTTCAAGGCTTTGCGGTTAAATTATATTGGACGAAATTTGCACATTTATTTAACAAATAATTGATTTTTTAAAAAGATTTTTAGACTATTTAATATCTCATGTGACTTATAGATTTGAGTCCCGTAAAAAGCACCCAAGATAATAGTTATTGGGTATTATAGAATGGATCTCAAATAGGTCCAAGACCTTTCCCTTTCTCTTCCAACAATGAACCATCACAATGGTTGGTGAACCAACCTGATGGCTGGTGATTAAGTATATAGGTTTTAGAAACAAAAACATATGCATGAGAATCTCAGGGTGCGTTTACTTTCAGAAAACAGTTTCTTGTTTTCTATCTTGATTTTTTGCATATATTTTCAATTTTCATT
>JAOSBP010000002.1:13817003-13828739 GCA_027563825.1 Erythroxylum mucronatum | reverse complement strand
TGTTTTCTAATTATTTTCTATTTTATGAAAAAAAATTTCTAGAAAACTAGAAAATTTTCTGAAAGTAAACGCACCCTCAATTATTCTGAACTATTGAAGAAATACATTAAAGAAGGAAAGGAAGAGAGGGAATAAACTTGTATCAAGAATATCAACATCTTACAAATAATCATAGATATAAGTACGATGTAAATAATTGTCGATCTATAAATGTCCTACAAAGATAACCAATAAGTAATGTAGTACATGGTTCACTTGACAATTTTTAGCTATGGCATTTTGGTAAATTATCAGATGCACGATCAACTTACCTTTGATAGTCGTGAAGCACCTATGTTTTTGGCATTTACATGACCCAAAAAGTATACAATAACTAATTTTAGTCCAATCTTACCTTTTCTTCTCTTGATTGTAACTTGTAAGGATAGTGTCATGAGGAAAAAAAAAACTACTAACTTAACTCTTTATTATAAAACTAAAATTACCCTAAAATTAGATTGTCAACTTCTTTTTCTTTTTCTAAAAATAAACTAAACTGAAATTAGTTGTGATATAATTACTTCAGTCAATACTTAATAGTGATAATAGGCTAAGTTTGTGTTTATGACTATGAAAAATAATACTTTTTTATGTTTCAATTTTGGAAATTTTTTTAAAAAGTTTCAATATAGCTTATAAAATTGAATTGCTTTCCCCTTTCTGTTGAGAAATGCTCTACATTTTAGCTTTATATAGGTCTTCTAACTTGAACATGTTATTTGACAAATATATCTTTTCTTTTATCAATAGCCATTTTACAGTTTGATGCATATGAGTCATGGCAAGGTATAAGAAGTCTACATTGGGAATTTGTTATATTTTGAATTGAAATGTAAGTTTATATTTGAGAATATGGAGTTGTAACTTGAAGAATGATTATCTTCGTGATATGAGTATTATATCATATCTTTACGATTGAAACATATTACTTTTAGATAATTTATTAATACCTTCTTTCAGAGAAGAGTAAAAGTGTCATTATGTTTTATTTTTGTAAATCATAATTTTGAATTATAGTTTGAAAGAGAATAGAGAATAGAGGAAGGTCATTTAATTTAGATCATTGAATCGCATGAAAAGTACAATGTACTCTCGTCGTATACTGGTCACACCGGATATTGAACAAGTATAAGAACTGCAGAGAGTTTGTTTGTTTGTTTTTAATTACATTAAAACCCCTCATGTGTGAGTGGGAGATAATGAATTATATACACCCATGAGAGGTGTTAAAGTCATTGTCCCTTACATAACTACAAAAGATAGTTAAAGGTTTAGCATTTAAAAATACAAGGGACACAACAGATGAGATTAATCTCTGTGAAACGAAAACTTGTCAAAAGAAGTAGAGAACTTCTGGAAACAAGAGAAGGCAGTAATAGTTCTTTAATCGGTGAAATTATATCAGGAATTTAAATATGTGATTTCTGTTTTTTCCTACGCATACATCATCGATCCTGAATGCATAATCTTTGTGGTTGTGTTGTTTGATATGTTCATTTCATTCTAACAATAATTTTGAATTATAGTTCAATAAGTATTTATGTTACTATTCCATTATACCAACATAAGTTTGGAGGAGGCAGTAGAGAAGATGGAGAGGAAGGAGATGTCGGTGGAGAGTCTGGCCATGGTTAAGGCTAAGGAGTTGGGTAGGCGTAGGTGACAATGGTACCAGTGTAAGTGGAGGTGGAGGTGGTGATGAAGGAAGTGGGACTCAGGAAAGGTTTAATCATAGTAGCGGACACGGTCGTTAGAGGTGGAGACAATGCTCAAAGTGATTAAGGTGGAAACGGAGATGACAATAACAATGAAGATAAAAGTTATGGTTATATAAGTGATTTTGGGGTAGCAGATGGTAATGGAAGTGAGGGAGAAGATGGTAAAAAGGAGGTAGTGGTGGAGATAATTTTAATAGAAATTATGGTGATAGGTCATGGTATGGATGATATTCCTTAAAGAGGAGGAGGAGAAAAATATAAACGTAAAAGTGGAAGTAAAGATTTTAGTTATAATAGTAAATTTGGAAAAAAAATATTAATTTTAGCTATTTTAAAAAGGAAAAGACGAAAATAGATATTGATCTTTTATAATCTCGTTTTTCTTCCTTTCATCATTCAACTGTACGTCACTCTCATTCACTCTTGATACTTGAAATTATTTTACAACATTTATTATTATATGTAATAATATGGATATATTACTTTCTTAAATAAAATAAAAAGAAAAATAAGAATACAAAAGAAAAGAATATAAACATCATCTAGGGATTTATAATTTAAAATATTATTTTAATAAAATAAAATTTTATTTAATAATTTAATTAAATTATAATTTGTCCCTCAATTCAACATAATTATATTTTAATGTTGATGATAATATGCAATGCTTAATAATTTCAGTAGAAAATAAGTTCAAGATTTTATTTCTATAATATAAGTTTGAAAATGGGCCTGGACTCAAAACTAATCACTATTGAACCCTTAGGCCTGTAAGCCCAATTTTTATTTGTAATTTAGTCCTCATCTTCTCTTCCTTTTTGCACCCTAAACCCTAAAGCTCTGTATTCTCTCTGAAAGCGTTAAACCCTTCATCAAGTTCCCCCGAGTCAGCTCACCGAACTCCCACAATGGCGGATACCGTCCAATTCCGGTTGGAGCGCATGGTCGACGAGCTCGACGACCTGGAACGTCGCGGCCTCTTTACGCGACGGGAGATAGCTGAGATCGTAAAAAGGAGACGGAAGTTCGAGTACAGATTGAAGCGACCAAGTCCGATAAAACAGGACTTCTTGGCCTACATTGATTACGAGACTCAGCTCGACAATCTCCGCCGCTTCCGCAAAAAGTCGGTGGCTCGTGAGCTCAAGAGGAAAGGGAACAAGAAGATGAAGATGTCGGTTTCCGATTTTTCTGGCGTTTCTAGAATTGTGGAAATATATCGCATGGCGGTTATGAGATTTAAGGGGGATATCGAGCTCTGGTTTCGGTACTTGGAATTTTGTAGAGAGCGTAGAAATGGGCGTATGAAGAAAGTAAGTTTGAGTGAAGTTTTGGCTTTTTGGAGCTTGTTCCGTTTGAATTACGAGTTAGTGTTGGTTTTTACAATGACTTTTTTTTTTGGTGTTGTGTTGTGTGATTTACAGGTACTTGCTGATGTTATTAGGCTGCATCCAAAGGTTGCTGGGGTGTGGATATACGCAGCAGCTTGGGAGTTTGATCATAACTTGAATGTGATGGGTGCTCGTGCTCTTATGCAGAGTGGTTTGAGGGTATGTCCCAATTCTGAGGATCTTTGGGTGGAGTATCTTAGGATGGAACTTACGTATCTCAATAAATTAAAAGCTAGAAAGGTTGCACTTGGAGAGGGTAAAGGTAGCTTTGTGCTTGATTCTAGAGTTTCTGATGAGAAGCAGTGGAGGGAGGAGAATAAGGATTTGTTTATGTCACTCACTGACGAGAGAGCTAAAGATGATGGATCAAATGTTGATAACGAGTTGGAAAAGAAAAATGATTTATTTCGGGAACAAGGGTCGAACATTCTTCAGACTGTCTATAATGGAGCAGTTGAAGCTCTCCCTTCTAATTTTGGGTTGAGAGTGCGGTTATTGGAGATATTGGAAGGTATAGACTTTGCGAATTCCAGGGACATGTATGAAAAGATATTAAGTGAGATGAAGAGGGACTTCTCAAAAGATCCAGAGTATTGGGATTGGCTTGCGAGACGTCAAGTTGATGGTACTGATCTTAGAAGTGTGCAGGGTAGGATGTCTCCTGAATTAGAGAATGCAATTCAGGTATGTTCCTGTGATGCTGGTGAAATGCTTTAACAAGTGACGCGTAACTAATGGGCTCTTATTATACTGAATCGCTACGTGCATACATTAGATGAGCCTTTTGCTATTGTTTCTTGGAATATTGTCTGTTGATAGCTCTCTGTGCTCCATCTATTGTAGGTTTATGAGGAGGCTTTGGAAATTGTGTCCTCTCACGAGATGTTTAAAGTATATACAAAGTTTTTGATTGATGTTATAGATACTTCGGAAGGAAAGCTAAACCCTGGACTGCCTAACCATTCTGAAGATTGTATTTCACGTCTTTTAATGGTGTTTGAAAAGGCTGAGGCACTGGGATGCATGACTGAGGATCTTGCTAGCGATTATGTTTCATTTTACTTGCAGCTTGGGAGAGTGGATGAAGCTCGAAAACTTGCAGAAAAGCTTTGTGGTGGAAAATATTCAGATTCCTCAAAGTTGTGGCTTCTGAGGGCATCAATTGAAACAAGAGGGTTTACTAAAGATCTTTCTTTTGCAAATAAGGCTGATTTGTCATCCATCTTCCAACTTGTGAGAATTGCATTAACAAAAGTGCCAATTGAAGAAGCTGACAGCTTGTGGATGTTGGTATGCCCTTTTACTGTTGTCTTACCCATAATTGTTAATTCTGCTCATGTAATGCGGTGTCTTTGTATTGAACACCTACTGGTTGAGGCTCTTTTTAGTGATCATAAACTTGGTAGTTTTCAATATAAATCTAGTCTGGAGGTCAAACATTAACTAGTTTATTATTTAGTCAATAAATTGCAAATGCGGTATGCATGATGAAGTTCGGACAGTTTATCTTCTGAGGACTATGCTATGTTGTGTTAAAGAAGTTTCCCTTTCCTTTTTTTCTACCTTATGGAAAGAAATACCTACCTGTGAATTGTTTTGACTTTGGCCCTCTATGAACACTTTTTGTGGCTTAATGCTACTGTAATTACATGCATATTGCTAGATTTACTTCTAACTGTACATGTTAATTTTCCATTTTATGGGTTTTAAACGTTATGGTCCGTCTAGTCTGTTGTGAGGTTCAATAAACTTTCAAAATTGATTAGCCAACTAACATACCATTTACTCTAGGCACTCAAGTTCTTTGCTGCAGAAAAGAAGTATTTTGACAAGCTGGTTGAGATGTCTTTCATTTTAGTAGCTAAAGATGGAGGCGGTGAAAATGGGTATTCTGTTCCTTCGTCCATAGTAAATTTTGTTCTCCAGAAGGATGGAATGGAGCCTGCAAGAGAGACATATAAGCGGTATGTTACTGAATTATGAGCTAAATAATAGCTGAAAATCCTGCTTAAAGTGAGTCGTACAATGCGCCCAAAGAGCTTTTCTAGTTATTTACTAGTTTAATTTATTTCATGTTGTTGCCAGATGCTAAATTCAGAAACTATTTTTTTTAATTTTTTTGAAAATTGAATGAAATTCAAAAACTATTTCCAGCTTTGTGGTTTCTCATTTTGCATCTGCACCCCGAATTCAATTGCAGCTTTCTTGCTTTACCCCATCCCGGTCTTGCCTTGTACAAAAATTGCATCGAGTTGGAGAGGAATCTTGCATCTATTGGTGATATAGATGGCCTGGCAAATGTGCGAAAGTTGTATGATTCTGCGCTTGCATCTTATCCTCAAAACATGAACTTGTGGAGAGACTACTATACTATGGAGCGAAAGGTGACCATTGCTTTCCATATCTCAAGTTATATTCATGATTTCATCAACCCAAAAAAAAAATGTATATATAACCCATGAGAAGGAATATAAAATTAGCGATGTTGGATAAGATTTCACATGGATCGATTTCAACAATATAAGAAGGATAAAACCTCTTTAAACATGGAATCATGCCTCTCATGGGTTTTACATTCTTCCAACATGGACTTACACATCGAAACTTTCTCTGTTGCTGCTCCAGTTGGGAACATCAGAAACAACGGCTGCACTATGTTGGCGTGCACGGAAGACGCTGAAAAATTCCGTGGAATTTTTGGCTTCAGATATCTTGTAATCGAATTTTGCCGGACCCTCGGTCTAATTTGGCCCTGTAATGACATGTTGACAATAGAAACAAGTGCTAGGGTGCAATGTTAATTACTTGCAACCTGAAAAAGCAAACAAACCAAGCAGGTGCAGGCCATGTGACCAATATTACATTATGCGCCGAATTTGTTCGGCTGTAATTTTACACAAATTTGTGGGATCAAGTTGGGAATGCCATGCAAAGTGTTTATAGCATTGACTCATGTTTAATTACTTCTGATGTTGAAGCTGTACAGCAAACAATTGCCAGCCAAAACACTATAAACAAATATGTTGAATGTACATATATAACATCTACATCTTTCTTTTTGCTGATAACTCAAGGTTCTTTATAAAGATAATAAACTCTAATAAACAGCACGAGGCGCCTGAGGAAGCAAATCTTTCTGGAATGCGATGTAGTACACTAGACTCTTGGCCACTGTGGACTGACGACCTGCGAGATATATGATTGGTGAAGTCTACGTTTCAATTTATCTTAAACAACAGAAACAGCAACAGCAGGAGAGAATATGATTATTCAAGCATTGACATTTAGAGGAACTGAAAGGCACGAAAAACCAACATTAAGAAAATAACATAAGCAAAACATCTTGAAACTAATGCTTGATTTCTGCCATATGTTAGTATAGTTGGCGTACTGCGATGCAAAAAGAACAGCCTGAAGGCTCTATTAGGGAAAATGTATTGCTAACCTCAAGCGTGCTAAACACCAATCTCATTCGGCTTGCAACAACTGAAGGCTCCTCAGCATATCCTACAACTGCCATTTGCTCAAGCTGAAGAGTCTTTACTGGAAGCCTTCAGCAAACCAGGGAAAAAAATTATATATTAGGAAGGTGATCACCCCATCATGCAGTCTTACTGTGACTTGTGTAGTCTGATATTCATGAGTGGGATGGTCTGAGAAGAATATTGGTTTCTGTGAAAGCGAATATGGGGTTTATGTTATGTATATCCTACCGTCCTAACACTGGAATATCAAAATGATATCTATACAGTTTCAAAACGATTTTCGATCTGTGGGTTTAGCTGATTGCAGGACACGCATACTAAAGTTTCATGTTTACAGTTAGGATTATCATGCTAACTTGCCAGCATGGTCAGGTAATGTACATGCCAACTTTAAACATATGTATCTATGTGCTTCAAATTGAAAGACTTGTAACAACCAGGCAATTAAGGTTAAGTGTCCCTCACCATGCCATTCCCCTAACATAATATGCATTTGCTATAAGAGCACAAAAGCCTTTCCAGCGAAGCAATATTTCATCAGAGACTGAAGGTGTGGAGGACCACCTAACTATTGTTGGTTGTGGTGTGCATAGGATGGTGATGAATAGGATGCTCAACCACAGGATACACTCATCAACCTGTACAACAAAATAGGAAGTCTAGTTCTTAGGCCATCATGACTGTTAACACACACACACACACAGAGTTGAGTAGGGAATATAACTGCAGGTGTGAAAGTAATGAAAGACTGATGATATATATGACTAATTATCTTTCCAAGGATATTGACACTGACACCCAGGAAAAAACCCTAGTCAATGGACTACATATTGGGAACATCCTTATTGTACCCCAAAAATGCCAAATAAGGATCAATGTAGAGCCTTCGATGAGCCAGTAAATAATAAAGGAGGGAATTTTCCACACCCTTGCACATGGACATGCATAAGTCAATGTCATTCAAAATATGCAGAAAGCAATTTTATATATTAAAATTACTTACCAAAAAAAAATTATATATTAAAATTCAAAGGATTCCAACACTAACCTCCTCTGCAAATATCTTGGACTTCACACTCGTACTTCCACCGTAACTCTGCAATGCTTCAATTTCAACACCTGATTCCTTTATAGCATTGAGCTCTTTCCGTAATCCTTCATCAGTGCAGCCTAAAGCATATGCATTTACCCCAGCACTAATAAATTCCTAGCACACATTACTCAAACATGTTACTAGCAAGTCACATTGCCAACATTTCACTGATGATTGAAAGATAAAAGCATATTGCTGAATATACTTTTAGGTTGTCACCTCCTCCACGGTCAATGACGTTTCTGTATCTCCTGAACAAAGTGATAGCAATGTTCCGGGAAGAGCGGTATTCATTATCAGACAAAATAGAATCATGTGACCGACACTGCAATAAGCATGTAAAATCATATATTCTCACGCAAGCAGTCAAACAGTACACTCAAATCTGAACTGCAATATGCTTACCAGCCATCTATTCAAAATAACGCCTTGGGATATATGGCAAGTCTGACGCTGGCTATGCCCATTCCAAGAAAAGGAGGAAGTTTGTGGTTTGTTATTATAAAGACGGCATGGAAGGGTAGGAGAGAAAGGAATAGAAGTCAAGAAATTGTTGCACAACGAAACATCATGCAGTGTTTTAATGCCCAAATTTGTATGGAACTTGTGACTAACACCAGACGAGTACAAAATTACCATGGTTGAAACATCATATCATGACCTTCAAAAACATAGCATAAATATCATCAGGAAAGAGGAAACAAAGATGTGTAATCCAATATTAAGACCGGTGCATTAGTGACAGTCAGTCACTATTTTTGCTTTCATTTTTGCAGCTAAAGTGATCTATTTATCTAACGCGGGCAGCTTTATTCATTTTAATCAACTAGCACAGATTCGCAGTTCTAATTGTAAATTTAAACTGGAAAATAACAGTGATTAAGAGAATTGAGGTGGGTAAAACAAGTAAAAGGGTCAACACTAACTGTCTGACCAAACAAGAGGAATAAGAAGAAGCAACAAAAAATGAATTTTTGAAGAAGATCGAGCTTAGAATGGAATGTTGATTCTGTCAATATTGTAAATAACTTCTTTCCCTTTTTGTGAATGACTTAGCTTGATTGTAGGAACCATATTAGGATGCTTTTGTAACTGTAAGTTAGTGGCTCTGCCTCTTCAATAATATACAACAATTCAATTACATATTATTTTCTTTCATGAATTACTGATTATACCTGTTATACGATTTCCAAGAGACTCAAGACTATGATGACTTAACTTTGAAAAGGCTTCCGGTAAAAAAGAAAGAACAGAAAAACGAACGGAGAAATGGACCAGAGCGCAAAAATTAACTTCACTTTCAACCTCAAGTTTCCAGGAGAAGCACACTCATTTTAGTATAGAAAACACAGAAACATATAATTTCTCAACGTATTGTGCCAGAAAGATACATATTCCAAAGACCCAATTCAAGAAAAAATCACATCTTTGGAGCGAAATAAGGAAAGGGCTCAACTTTACCTTGGCACCGAGTTGGACAAGCTCGTACTTAACCGAAAAGAGAGACACTTTCACAGAGATGCCTCACACCCCACAAGGGCCAAGAAAACTGAACGGGAAAACAAGTTTAAGTCTAAAACCAATAGATATAAAGAAAGAATCTTCTGGGTACGGTAATTTAGGCCACCAATTATTTGCATGGTTCTCAAAGATTCCGTCGATTGGATTTAATTCAATTTTCCCGAGAAAAATTTTCTGGTTGTGACGCGAGAATCGCCATGTGGGAACTTAGTACTGGGCTTTCAACGCCTTGTCGTCAATTGGCCTGGAGTTTCATGGCTCCGGTTTAAAAAGGCAATATAAACATTGATTTTGTTTTAGCTTATCGATTCATACTTTAAAATTTTTTTAGCAATTCTATAAAATATAATAATAACTCTTCAATGTCATCTTTTTTCTCTCTTATCATCATCTTTGGAAAAAGAGATACCTTCTTTTTTTCTATAAAAAAAATTAAATAGAATAATTAATTTAAAATATAGATAAAAATAGTAATTGTTATATGAAATACACATTACTTGGAACAAGTCTTTTGAAGTTAGTTAACTCTCAAAAGTAATTAGAGGTTTTATTGTATTTAGTTTAAGTGAATTGTGAAATGGATTCATAATTTTTTTAGCCAAACTAAATATAAATTCTAAATACAAGGTTAACATAGGAATAGGCAAAGATCTCTCATCAACATATCCAAAGTATGAAATCTTTTTGAAGCCACATTCTAATGTTCTAATATATTAGTGTCAGTATCTGAATCCATAACATACTCTCTTAAATAAGTATCTTATTCAAATTGCTCAAGTTTAGGTTGAAACATTATCTTCTCCGCTTGTGCATGCATCAATCACTAGTTTTTTCATCACATTCAAATGACAACTTTTAGAAGCCATCTCTAGGAACTTTTTAATTTTTGGAATATACTTATTCAAATTTTAAAATCCATTTCATACTTTTAGCAAGAAAATCATCAATTATTTTTTAGTCCCAGTAAGATCTAGAATGTGACAAGAACATCAAACTTGAACATTTTTCCTATTAAAAAAATAACAAACCATTCATAGCAAGAACTGACCATATTGTCATTATAAGAAACATTGTCTAATAAGATTGATAACTCTTTTTAACAACCTTCTAATGAGCCAAGCAAAGAGCTACTTCATTAGCAAGTGATAATTTATATCCCCTTCTTAGTTATAAAGTTCTATGATTGCCATGTGGGTTTTGTGATATTAGAAAAGAAGTGAGAAATGATAGTTTCATCTTTCTACATAACATTGTTGACATATTTCGAACTTGTTTAGCTTAAGTACTTATTCTCCAATCATTGTGACATATCTCGGGCTATTTCTAGTAACAAAGTATCCTCCATTTCCAATTCTCCAGTTTTGATTTTTCTTAACTATCTCTAGCTATTTTTTTTTCTTTTCTTGGAATCTTTTCTCTTGTACATTTCATAAGGTGTTTACTCTTGTTTTGTTCCGTAATCTTCGATTCTATCATTACTATTCATATATTGAAGCTTATGAGTTTAGTATCTGTTGGGTTTTTACCTATTTAGTTTAATGGACACATATCTAGAACTTAGGAAATCTACACCTCCATCCCCTCTTCTCCAACCATCATCGGAAACAAGAGCGGTTCTGACCAACTATCTTTGTCAACAAATAACCTTTTTAATTTCTGCTACCATAAAATGGATCAAACCCAGCCTTTGCCTTTCTCTTCCACATTTGGCTTCTTTTGTTTCATTATTTTAACAATTATCTATAATAGTTTAGGCTTTACCAGGTTGATTTTCAGTCCTCTTCCAAACATTTCCTCAATTGGCTTTGGGAAAACTTTGTGTTTTCTTTCTTCTTTTACGGTTCTTGAGTGGGCCCCACAATATAGTTTCTAGTGAACGGTGCTAACTATGACGAGAATATACACAACCGGTATATAGCACCTTCAACAGATCAATTTGGTTTAGTTTCAATTTGATTCAATAAAGAGTAAGTGGCTGTGATTTGTCAACGTTGCTTTTAAGCCCACATCAAAAAATAGGTCAATCATCACTAAAAGTTCTCATTTTTTTTAATCTAAAGCAATATTTTAAGCAAAGCTAGGTTATTTAGTAAAATTTAATCTTCCAGGTATAAAGTTTGAGTTATTTCCCTTCTCTGGTTAATTGGTATCTCATAAATTTTCCTTCTCTATTGGGTGCAATTGTGATTAGTTTTAGATTGTGTTTGCTCATGGTTGATTCATGCTCTGTGGCTGGTGGGATTCAGTTTTCAATCTTCATTGAGCTATTGAAAGTTTTGAGTCCTTTTTTTTGGTTTATATTTTCGATATTTTGATTTTTTTTCTAACTATCTAGTACAATGTTTTAGTATTATTTCGAAACCTAGTTGCTATTTATTTATACAAATTACTCTTTGTCATTGGCCATTATTTAGTTGCAAAGTAAAGTGAGAGGTGACTATTATTGATTCAGATTTTGGACTATCTAAATTTTGATTTGCTTGTGGTCA
>JAOSBP010000002.1:13801922-13813216 GCA_027563825.1 Erythroxylum mucronatum | reverse complement strand
GCCCCGTGTAGGTTCAGAGCGAAGAGATTAAAGACTGGGACGAGTCAACTGCATTGGCCAAAGGAGTCTGTTTTATAGTTCTCGGAAATGTATTTTATTTCGTGTGTTTGGGCCTGTAAATATTCTTTGGATTTCTGGTCTGAGATTTACGATCTGTAATATAAGTGTGTGGGTTTGAGTTACTAAATAAAATAAATATCAGTGTGATGTTTGGTTTTGTTTGTTTTATCTTGGGTGGCATCCATGTATCCTCCCAGGGGGTATTTGGGTGTTACATGCAAGCTAATCTCTCTCAACAGGAACACCTTTTCTATGTATCAAGTTGGTTAAAACTCAAACTTGCTCTTATAATAGTGCAAACGTTTCGACAATAGGTTGTTGGTTACTAAAGGGCCCCTTGGTAGTGTCCCTACAATTATAGCATCCCTCGTGTTCAGTTCTCTTTTCATTGACGTTATTGAAAATAAGTAAGAATTTAAGAATTTCCTTTCAATTTCTATACATAACATCAATTGATGTTCCTTTTATATTGACTTACTATGATGATAACATCTTTAAGTTATTGGTTTGGTGAAGTTTTTAGGCCTACAAAAGAAAACATTGGAGGACTCTCCTATAGTAATGCTCCGATGCCTAAATAAGATTCAAGCTTGAGATTTTTTCTAAATGAGAGCGATCCCTCTTACCTTTATGATGATTCTCCTCTTTTATGCTATAGATAACATGTATAAAATTATGGAAATAAAGAAATGTGGATGAGGAGATAGGTTGTAATAGTGTTGTAAGTTGTGACTTTTGAAGGCATAAGTTATAAATGGAATACATTACAATCTACCAAAATCATTGGATTGACCTAACAACGAACCTACAATTGGTTTATCCATAAATCACATGAGAGCTGCTGAGCTTTTAGAAGCTCTAACAACCTATATTTTAGAAAATCACACATCCATAATCAACTCATTATACAATTATTTAATCATAATGTAACCAAAGCTTCTAAGAAAAACTATAATTTAAATTTTAAATTAAAAAATAATAATTGGCCTTAACCTAGGATTAATTGAGTTTTAGGCCGTCAAAACCAATCAGACTCAAGCCCTATCTATGATCCTCAAGTTCGATTAGTCTTTAGGCCAGGTTGCCCGAGTTTGAACTAGACCTGAAATCTAAAAAAATATAAAAGCTGGATCCTAATCAGAAGTTTTATAAACTAGAGTCAAACTCGTTGACTTCAAGCAAGTCTAGACTTGGACCAAAATGTTATTCCCACTAAATCATATAAATGATAGGTAATATTAGGAAGGCTATTGTAATTTAGTCTTTTAATTATTAGCAATACCATTTTATTACTTATTAGCTGCAATGCAATATTACTACTAACATAATTGAATTTTTAATGAATTTTGAAGAAAATTTTGCTTTCTTACGATGGATATAAATTTGCCAAACAATTCAAACCAGCACCACTAAAATCATGAAACCACTACGAAAATGTCAATGTGTTTTATCATTTTAAAAAAATTCAATGTATGTTTTGAATTTAGCTCAACATTTTGTATATATATATTTATTAGCATTCTGTTTTAAAATGCAAAGAACTTATTTTTGTTCTTATCTATAATTTGAGAGTTGTTACTTGAGAATTTTGTAAAAAAAGTTCAAAATAGGCATGATTAAACTTTTAATTCTTTACTAACCATTAATGAGATATAAATAAAAATGGTTGCACAGATAATAAACTAATTTAGTTTGTTATAATATACATATGTATATTTTAAAATTAAGAAAAGAAAATCTACCAACCCTTTTTAACGTGTTTGTTGAATAAATCTAGAAAATATGTGTTGTAAAAAAAGCCAAAAAAGAGATACCTTCTCTTAAAGTTCCAAGATTATTATACATAAATTATATATTTTAAATAAATTACTTGAATTTTATTAACAAGTTATTAATAAAATTTCTGTTGTTTTGCGATCACATTCCACCACTCATTTACATACCTGTCCTGTTGTACTAAATATAATTATATACTTTTTTTATCAACTCAAACATTTATGTATGTTAAAAAATGATTCTTATTAATCTATAAGAAAAATGGGATTGCTTAAATTGAACTTATATTTTTGTCTTTTGATTTTTCTTGTTCCAATTTTTAAATGGTGCCCTCAAGGGGTGTGGCTCGATAGTTGAGAGCGAGGCTTGGCTTCGGTTAGGTCTCAGGTTCGATTTCATGCTAGCCTCTCTTATAGGGAGGTGCACCAGTTAGACCCTCAAAAAGGTGTGCCCGCTTGACCTGTCTACGGATTTCCTCGAATCTAAAAGAAAATTAAATGGTTTGTTTAGATGTTAAAAATCAATATACTATTTCAAGTAGTTTGGTTTAACCGTAAGGGAATTTTCCTTTGTTTACGCTTAGCTTTGAAGTTCCTAAGAACCATAGTAAGTGAAAATCAACAAATGTAACCAATTATTAACTATAAGTGCTCTGCTAAATTCATAACATTTATTGTTAATCTGGAAAGTTTTACCAAACTTGTGAAGAAACAAATAGCTAAATGCTAGGATTAGGAAGAGCATTGCGTTTTGTGACTACTTGAGTAGATCTCACAAGCATCATGCAATCATATTGAAGCAAAGGAACATAGACTTCATTTTTCCATTTCCAGCTTCATTTTTATCACCCCCACCTACTGATAGAACAGTGACCTCATACCCAACAACTTTACTTTTTTGTCGATGGCTCTAACCCAATGTCCTCACCTCCATCTTTGATGATCATACACCTTCCAAATTCCAAATTCCAAACTTTGAGGACCCACACCAGGAAACATATTCACGCAACCGCAAACAGTTGAAACTCTGCGAAAGCCAAGTTCTTTAACCTCGGATAGAATCAAGGGAACAACTTTCTGGTGTCAGCTGGGGACTAATGACAGCCGTCGGATTCAGACATTACATGCGGAACACTTACTGGTCCGTATGTACTAACGCTTAGACATACAGGATTGGGTTGCCTGACCTGAGAGCCCTCGCACCACCCACTCCTGATGGGGTTTTTAATTGTTTGTTTCTCCACGTGGCACCCACTATAACCCACCTCTCTATATCTATGTGCTCTTACGGGCTCGTTTCTGTTCTGATTTCTCTAGCACATTTGCAATCCAGAGCAGTAACTCTTTACCTGTAAGTCTTTCCAGTTGTTCTGTCGCGATTCATGGGTTGTTTATGTAGTGATCTAGTCGTGGGAATATTACTTGATAGTCTGGTCGATACTATGGTTTACGAGTGTGAATGAGATCTAGATGACTAGAGCTGCTCTCGAATGTACCCGGCTGGATTTTGAAGCGTTTTGGTGTCCAAGTTTTTTTCGTGTCTGAACTATCCATGAAATCTCGCTTCTTTAGGATGTGATTGTGTTCCTGTTATTACTACATTTCAATGCCATTAACGGATTGATTAAATGAGTTTGTTTAGTTCTTTGAATGAATATTGTCTCGTGTATTTGGTCTTTCCCATTTCATATTTGCATAGGTGGTCTTCGTGGCATGATAAATAGGATGATTTATCTGGTTATGGTTATTGGTCTGGTTTCTTATGTACTCGCCAGTCATAATCTGATGGCTGAGGGTATCTTGACCAGATTGTTCTGAAAGTATGAGAGGAGGACTGTGGCAACTTGGCCAATCAATTACCCGCCGTCTTGCTCAGGCCGACAAGAAGGCAGTAGCTCGTCGATACTTTGCTTCAGAAGCTGAACTCAAAAAGACTGTTCTTTATGACTATCATGTCGCTAATGGTGGGAAGATGGTCCCGTTCGCTGGATGGAGCATGCCTATACAGTATAAAGACTCAATTATGGACTCAACTGTGAATTGTAGAGAGAATGGTGGCCTCTTTGATGTGTCCCACATGTGTGGACTGAGTCTCAAGGGGAAGGACTGTGTTCCTTTCCTTGAGAAGCTTGTTGTTGCTGATGTTGTTGGGCTTGCAAATGGAACTGGGACGTTAACTGTCTTCACTAATGAGAAAGGGGGTGCAATTGATGACTCTGTGATTACCAAGGTGAAGGATGATCATATATATCTAGTTGTGAATGCAGGGTGTAGAGATAAGGATCTGGCTCACATTGAAGAACATATGAAGGCATTCAAGGCAAAAGGTGGAGATGTCTCATGGCATATTCATGACGAGAGATCCCTTTTAGCTCTCCAGGTGATCTCCTGTCCGTGTAGTTGTTTATGCTTTTGCTTCGGGATTCTTTAGTTTTTTAGGGTAATGTCTCTTTGCTGCAGATCGTGTTAGCTTAATTTTTGTCCTATTTCTTGCTCCTTTTTCCTTTACTTTCTTCAACACACATATCTTTCCAAAGAAAAGGCAATGACAACATATACGGATTGAGTTAATGCCTAGTGTTATTATCTTTGTGAAGTGGGCTTACTACTGCATAATGCTAGGTAGTGGCTACGACATTACCCTTTGAATCTTATCTTGTAGTGGGATCTAAAATACAGTTTTCATGGTTTTTGTTTTACAGGGTCCACTTGCTGCCCCTGTTCTTCAGCACTTGACAAAAGTGGATTTGAGCAAGATATATTTTGGAGAGTTCCAAATACTGGACATCAATGGAGCACACTGCTTTCTGACTAGAACAGGGTACACCTCTTCATCTGTTTCTTCTTCTTTTTAATTATAAACCAAATTTCCATCCTAATATTAGCTAACTTTTCATGCATTCTGCATTCTTTAGCTAGAATTAGGAAATTAATATCCAAGCTGTATGTCTATATTCATCTGTTGCTATGCTCTTTGTTAGTCTAAGAAGTGCGTGAAATATACATCTGGAATATGTACTTTTCTGTCATATATGTAGGCATTGCACGAAAGTTTAATGCAAGCTCCATTGCAACAGAGGGCGTAATGCCTGAAAAAGTTCCACTTTTATATCGCGAAGCATCACTTCTTATTTGCTCAATTTATACCCCATTATTTACATGATGCACATCCCCTCCTCCTTATTGTCTCTTGCAATGGATCTATCAGGTATAGATGGATTATTGCTGTTTTTTTGTGGAGATTTTCAGGTATACTGGTGAAGATGGATTTGAAATCTCAGTTCCTTCAGAGTATGCTGTGGATCTTGCCAAGGCAATCATAGAAAAATCAGAAGGGAAAGTAAGGTTAACAGGGCTGGGTGCTCGTGACAGCCTCCGACTTGAAGCTGGTCTGTGCTTATATGGAAATGACATGGAGCAACACACAACACCTGTGGAGGCAGGACTTACTTGGGCCATAGGCAAAAGAAGAAGAGCAGAAGGTGGTTTTCTAGGTGCTGAGGTAATACTTAAACAACTTGAAGAGGGTCCGAAAATTCGGCGTGTTGGATTTTTGTCCTCCGGTCCTCCTCCCAGATCCCACAGTGAGATTCACGATGAGAAAGGGACAAACATTGGGGAAATCACCAGTGGAGGATTCAGCCCATGCCTGAAGAAGAACATATCCATGGGATATGTCAAATCTGGATTACACAAGTCAGGCACCAAACTTAAACTGGTGGTACGAGGAAAGGCTTATGATGGGGTTGTCACCAAAATGCCATTTGTTCCAACAAAGTATTACAAGCCATCCTAATCATTTTTTGAGCTCTTGTTAAATGAAATTTCTAATGTTTTCTTGTCTGCATTCATATACGTTTAAACTTATCACTTTTAATGAAAACTCTCTCCTTCTACCACTGACAAGATAGCTTTAGTGGTTAAATCCAGCAACCCGCACCTTTGTTTCTTTCTTTTTTGGATCGGATTGCTTCAAGTGTAAGTTGAACCAAACCAAACAAAATCAGGCTAATGTCCTTATGGGATCCTCTTGATATGCTATGATTTGTAGATGCAGTAAAGGATGGTGCAAGCCAACCTGGGAATGTTTACCACGATCAGTTTTGTATTGTTTAGGACCTAAGCATCTGTCAGTGAGCTATGGTTAACAAAGAGCTTATGAAGGGCTTCAGCTTATAAAATAATGATAATTATGAGCTTAATGTTGAAAGTAAGGACTTTAAGAGCACCCATATGGTGTTCATAAATGTAAAACCAGAAACAACATTTACTTTCGTCATTTGGACGCTGTTGTAACCTTTCCAATCTCCCCAAAAGGCGAAAACCTACTGTCTTGTAAGAGCAAAGCAACTTCGGCATTCAATTTCTCTACTTTCGACGAATTGCACCGCACAATCAAAGGTATCGGTAACCTTTTTCTTGGTGCACCTCACATTCATATTTTGTTTGCTACATTTATTGGAAAGAAGAGGTTAGGCTAAAAAAAATGTAAAACTAAATCATTAAGTGTCATCGTACATAATTAAAAATATTATATCTTAGCATAAAATTTAAGACAATAAATTAAGAATATATTTTCATATAAAACTCACTTATTTTTATATCATTTTTAGTAAGACAATTCTATTTATAAACTTAAAATATATTAATTTGACAGCTAGTTCTATCTGTGATGTCTTTAATTTTTAATACTTTCTTTATTTTTGTTCCGGGTGAAAAGTTTGCATAACTAAAGGTCTTTTCTTTCGGTAATATCTCTATTTTGTTGAAAAATCACGCCACGATTTGATCTCTCGGAATAAATATGAAACATTTTTGTTCAATTTTCCGAAAGTTAAGGTCACTTAAATTCTATAACATGATTAATTTATAAGATATAATAAAACATGAATCTTAATATGTATCTTATTATGAAACTTGATTTTTTTTTTCTTATTGTTTCCCTCAAGTCATTTTTGAAATTAGCTCATTTCAATTATCGTAGCCACACACATGTCCAACCTTTTTTGGTATTCACAAAACAAGTGAAGAGAATTCTACAATTGTTGTTGAGATGGTTAGGCAAGAAGGGCAAGCTCCTTTGGAGTTTAAGCTAATTTATAACATTTATAATATTTTTGTAATTTAATTAAACATCTCATTTTTAATCATAAAATTTCTCTAAACAATCAAATCTAATATGATTAAAATATTTTTTCTCTCTTTAACTCGTTTTTTTTTGTATGACCTATTAGGTTCTTAAATATGTTAACTATGGATATAAACTATAACCCTAAATCATATATATGATTGGATAAATTAAACTTCTTCAATTTATCTTTAATTCTTTAATTAGATAATTTATAGCCATATATCAAAATTGATGTCTAGCAATACATTATGACGACCTAAATATTTAAGAATGCCAAAGTAGTTTTAACTAACCTTTTTGTACATAATTTTTTTTATATAATTCAATCCTTTCATCATACAATGTTTCAATTAAATATAGACTATGAAAATAATGTCCACTCTATTTGAGTCCAATCATGTATTTCTCTACTATTAGTACTTAATTCAATTAATGACATTTCAAAACTATTTTGAAAGTCTCATTCCACTTTGACCAAGCATTTATCAAATCAATACTAATTGAGAATAGTTGAATATTCTCTTTAATTACTTTAGGGTGATCAATCTTATATTTATCACTTAACTATCTCCTCATAGTTTATGTCGTAACTAATGACTACTAATTGAGCTACTCTTAACTACAATAGATGAATGGTATCAAAATATAACAATTCTTATATAAGATACTTTAGAGGTCTCAAGTCAAAGAATCACTTATACAATCATTACAATGAGAATTTCTATAGATATATAAGTAACCTTTCAAACGGAATTGTCATATAAGATCAATTCGGCAAACTTGTTATCTAACAAACATATGCAATTCTATTTAAGTCTCTATATACTTTATTCTATACGATTGACTACTTCTTTCATAAGGAGAAAACACAACATGTGCTAATCTTTTAAAATTATATTAATGTCTAATTTTAATAGAATAATCACTAAAAACAATTTAGGGATAAATGTAATATGATTCTCAAAATTATAATTTCATTATAATTTATTTGTAATGCATATTTATCCCATAGATTTTATCATATACATCTAAATATGTATAAGATAAAGAATGTATTTAAATAATTATTTCACTAAACTAGAATTAACTAATTCACTGTAGGGCATAAACCAACAATCTTCTACTTGCACTAAGTCAATCATTTAGGCATCTTATACTATATCACCATATGACAATCATGCTATTATTAGGACAATAGTTTAAGAGGGAATTATATAAAATTCTCTATAGTGAGTAACTGTTTAAATCTATAAGTTTCATATTAATTATCACATAATTAAGAGAAACTGCCTAAATACATACTTAGATCTTTGATGAGATCTTAGCTCATTTTACATGTCCAATGATTATAATGTTCTACAATATATTATCGTTTGAATAATTCAAGGAATTATACAAGTTCATTAAATAACTTCTTGATCTAAGTAATAAT
The DNA here is from genome assembly GCA_027563825.1 of Erythroxylum mucronatum. Taxonomy (NCBI): domain Eukaryota; kingdom Viridiplantae; phylum Streptophyta; class Magnoliopsida; order Malpighiales; family Erythroxylaceae; genus Erythroxylum; species Erythroxylum mucronatum. Next base: position 13,804,818 of record JAOSBP010000002.1, on the reverse strand, counting down.
TTCCCCTAAATGAAAAATGCATTATGGCTTAATTAGCAATCTATGCTACATTATAACCTTTCCTATCTCCAAATAATATTATTCTAAGTAAAATATTACTTAGCAAGGATTTACTTCTAAAGTTAATATCCACATGACTTTTAACTCAAATATCCACTCCCATATAGAATAATAGATATCTTAAATACTAAATATTTTTAGTAAATTATCTATGTATTTGGAATAGAATAGTAAATAACTTTTTAAGTTATTACCTTTTCATATCGAATAAGAGTTATTCTTGGAATATCACATATTTAGTAATTAAAAATATAAATATTTGTTCTTTATGAGTATTATGTTATTATTGTTGTTGTTGTTGTTGTTTATAAGCAGTATGCCTCTATATACTCCCACTAAATAGTACAACTATACTCCCACTTACCTTTTTGTATATATGATAAAGTCATAACCATCTCTAAAACAAATTATTTTGAATTCGCATGAAAAATAATTTTTCAATATCTTGTAACCTTTTACCTATACATCAAATGTATCAATAAATGCATTAGTTCCAATTGGATGTATTTCGTTTGAATTTTTCAATTTTTATTTCACTCCCATTACTTATCTTGAGAATTATTCTTTTATGAATACAAATTAAAATAGATATTTATTTAATGGGATCTGTAAGATTATATCCAACCGTTTGGATATCTTATAATATTTTATTATCTAATTTAGTTCTAAACTTATTAGATAACACATGCTTCAACTAAGAATCACTTCCCAAAATCATTAACTTTGACTCTTTTAAGGTCTTACCATTTCATATCTAATATAAAATCTTTTTTATTTTGAGAAATCTAATATGAAATCTTGCTAATTGATTTAATTGGAACTATTAAAGGTCAGTTGTAGTATTAGACAAAACTATAAAAGAAATAAATATTACTGTCATATAATATGTCATATTGTAGATTCCTCCTTATATAAATCCATATTATTATATAATTTAGTTATGGATGTATTAACTAAAGAATCTCATTCTTTACAGATAACTGAAAATTTTAAATTTCACTACATTGAACTCATTAAAATGTTTTAATATTCTTAATGCTTAATTTCTACTTAGATTTAAAAACTTTAAACTTTTCGAAATTTAAATAATTATTTCATTTAATATAGTATGATATTACATAAAGTCATTAGTCAATATAATGAAATACAATTATTATCCTTTTATGAATTGTTATTATATCTAATAATACATCACATATATAAAATTTAATAATTCAATACTATCATCAACCTTTTAGTAAAGGTTGAGTTGGTTATTTTTAACTTAACAAGTTTTATATAATTTGCAATCAAAAGGATACATATATCTTTGTACGTAACTTTATAATTCTCAGTAAGTTGATTTAACTAATATGGCATAACAAGATAGTCTCAGATATCTTACTAGCATTCTTACCACTTAAGTATAAGTCACCCTTGATTCAACAAATAAAAATTATTTGTATAAGATTGAATCAATTATTTCTACTTAATAACCTATTTTTGTATCATGTCTTGAACATTATAGTAATGTTGAATTTGAATTTAGTATCAAATACTGAAAAGCTTGAATTAGAAATATATATTTATGATCTCTATCATTTCATGCATTGGTAAGAAAATTCATACAACCATGTTTCCTTCTAATGACAACTATCATCATATCTAAGTTAATGCATTTAATTGTATTCCATGTTTACACTTTTAGTAGGCTAAATTGATTGGAACAATTTTGTTACGATAATATAACTTTCAAATTTACTCTACACATCCTATACATTGTGCTATCATAATGTTGATATACGTCTTATATTGTCATTAAATTTTTTGAAACAATAATAAACCTAAAATATCGATACACTTGCCATCTCTATGATATTGATATATATCTAAAATTTTAGCAACAAATCCTCAACAAGGATTAATAACAAAATTGCATAACGAACATACAATTTTTTTCTTTCTATATTTAAAAGCTCTTCTTAAACATAACCTATGTCTAAGGAATTCGGTTCATTAACTTAGTATCAACTATATGAACTAAATAATATTAAGCCTTTAATCATTTATTTGGTTACTTCCACTATTTTTATTCAAAATAATAGCTCTCGCTAGTATTCAGAAAGATTACTATAATATCTCTAGTGGGCTAAGATACCTTTCAAATTTAGTTGACCTTGAGTTTGTTCAACAAACTAAGTAGACTTAAACTAGGTAGATTACAACTTTATCAATCACATCTCATTTGAATCCTAGACCTATTAAATCCAAATCATAAAAATTAAGTTAAATAGGACTCATTATTTCAAAAGTACAACCTTATTAGAAGAGATAACGTCAAGAATGTAATAGTAAGAAACAAATTAAAGGTAGCTAATATTATTGACAAATTAAGAGAGACAAGACTTAGTTGGTTTGAACATATTAGGAGACACCCAAACGCTTTAGTGAGAAGATACGAGAAAATCGTAATTAGAGACTATAAGAGAAAAAAAAGGAAGGAATAAGAAAAATTGAAGGGAGGTGATCAAGAATGAGATGGCACTGTTGGAACTTATCGAGGACATGACCTGCAATAGAAAACTTTGGTGTACTAGGATAGAGATAAAAGATCCCTTGTAAATGTAGCACCCCACTCCCGCATGACCCGAACCAGACATCGACGGTGATATCCGAGTCCGTGCCCTGCGAGGGTGGCGTGCTGCATCACTCAGTTTAACAGAAATCGGTATATTTATTTTTTTATTATCTCACACAAGCACATAAGCGGAAGTCAATAATCAAATAGGGCATAAGCCCCTCCCATTCATACAATGTCATTTATCAAGACAATTCCCATATGGCCGTTTAGGCCCTT
>JAOSBP010000002.1:13754276-13778797 GCA_027563825.1 Erythroxylum mucronatum | reverse complement strand
CATTTATAAATTAATACGTAACCAAAATTTCTACCGCAATCAAGTTACACATTGTGCTAGACATACCAATAAAAGATTCAGAAACATACTAGGGGAAGTTAATCTGCAAGCACATTGATAAAGAGCAACAAAACAGTAACAAAAACATATCCACTGACCTCAATCCAAACGCAGAGAAATGCTTGTGAAGCATGTCACCGGAGAATATATATATGATGATAGAACTACAATGAAATCCAACAACAAAATCATTTATCGCTTAATTGGAAAGCGAGATATATGAAAACAGTTTCCAAGAAATATTATACTCAACGCATGACATTTATTATACTCAAATAATTAAACACCATCATGTTGTCCTATATAATTTCCATAATTATAAGTCTCCTCCAAAATTAGATCATAAGTTAAAACTAATTAGCTCATGTTTTTATTCAAATATCATCAACTATGAGAATCTTATTGAAATTTCGGCAGCATTTCTCCTATAATACGGACATCCCCCTTATGAAATAAGGGTCCCCTTGCAATAAAAACACACTTCTATCTCAACCAGTAACCACAACGCAAATTGGGCCTCCATACTACAAGTGTCTTCTCAAGTTTCACATCGTACATGACATATGAATAAAAGTTCTAGGAAGATGATATCGGAAGTTCATCCACGAGCACATTGATAAAGAGCAAGAAAATTGTAACAAGCTACATACGCACTGACCTCGATCGAATCACAGTGAAATGTTCCCAAAGTTCGTCCCCGTAGAGGATGATGATAGAGCTACAATGGACAAGTACATTTGACAAGTATTGGTCAAAGTATTTTTTTAAATGATGAATCTCCTTCTAGTTTAAATGATATTAAACCAAGTAAGAGTTCTAAAAAATATGATTGTAAAGAGTATTTCAAGTCAATGTTAAATCCCAAAAGTGAATTCATGACAGAAAACAATATAAAAGGGCAAGAGAACCAGAATAGCTGATGTTAAGATGTTATCTTTGACGAGGATGCCAAAGTAAAACTTTGACTGTGAACCAAGGTGGGCAATCTAAAACAGTATAACAAACAACTTTATTAATTTATATATTTTATTAATAAAGAAGTAGTCTTTTCAGTTTTGATGGGAAACTCAAAGACCTATGACAGGAAAAAAAAGAAGAATAAGATTACAAGCATGGGCATGACAACACAAATTCCTATATAATAGAATATTTATTAACTGCCACTTGACTATCAGACCACCAAAGGCTTAATTCATTTAGTCAACTTTATTGAGAAACTTCTATGTATTATTGAACGAACTACTATAATTAAAAGGGTAGCACTTTTTGGAAATTATAAGATTAATGTTATTTGATAAAGGTCAAAGTTATATAATCAAAATTTAAGACATATATTCCTAAAAGTATTTTCAAAATAGTTAAATCTATATAAGTTTCCATAATAATACATTATTTCACTATTAAAAAAGGTTACAACCAATAGTGGTTTGAAAACATGAGTGATGTCCACATTAAATATTTCATTTTTCTTTGATTTCCATTGATACCCCAAGTTAGACCCTCCATCTAGCATTACTTTCCAAATCTATAGAACATTCTATTAGATCACTAGGCTAGCATCTAAGCTCTTATTACAAAATACCCCCTAGTTCCTTTCTCTTTAAAGACTATAAACTGAGCATGCATGAGCAATTTGGGTAATATTACCCTCATCCTTCCTTAAGTTCTTAAGATTAGATGACCATAGTATATCTTTGTCTGAAGTGGTTGCTTGATAGGTAGCCTCACATCTATCTAATATATTTTATCATAATAAGCTCGAGTAAAAACTAGCAAATAATAAGTGAACAATTATTTTAAAATAGACCTAGCATAGTCTATAGTAGGATTCATAAAAAAGCCCACTGAACCCTTCAAATTGTCTATGGATAAAATATCTCCCTTGTATTACCATAAAGAGTACAAAAGATTCCTTGGTAACTTGTTATTTGGTCCAAACCATATTGTACTAAGAGACTTTAGGGTAAGATCTTCTAAATAATGCCATGTTTTATTAGAGAACAGACTTAAGTGCTTTTAACCAAACTACTTTATCCTCCTTATTTGTTTGATAAATGTGTTGGAAAGCAACTTTGCATTACCTCATGACCTTTTTTGTTACAAAGCTAGTTCCTTTCCTTGATTAGAACACAAAATCTAGCATTTTTATAATAAAAAAGTCTCAACCACTAATCAACTTCAAGCAAGTTTAGTGGGCCTTAAGTGCTCTGATTATCACTCTATAACCATGTTTTTTTTGCACTCCTAATCCTTATCTAGATTATTGATTGAACAGAATCCCTTTGGTTCAACATTTACATCATACTATATAAGTCCAGTCTAGGCTTTGCTTTTCGTATGATTTTATTCTTTAAATAGTGACTATGCTTATATGTGATCTATAAGGAATCTTTATCACTAACTATTCTCCAAATCCTTTCTCAATAGGCTAGAGTCGTTTCCCGAATTCCATGATAGTTGGGGCCATCACCTTGTGTGAAAGAGTTGGAAGTGCAATTAATCATATAGTTCTTTTTCTGAACTCAATATCAGGCAGATCAAAACATCTGAGTAACGGTTGAAATTGCATAATAGTTAATCATTGGTATCACCCAACACCACATACTTCACATGCCCGACAATAACTATATGTTATCACTCACGCAAAGTTGCACCAACTTAAAAATGATTTAATGAAACGTGAAAATGCCTAAATTTTACATAAAATAATAATCAATAACAATTAAATCAACAAACACACATCTACAAAATCTTAATTGATACACATCTTATATTATTTATACAAAACATATCTATACATTCCTCCATGTTGTATATGTTAATTGTACTTTACCCAAATCTCTCATACAATTGTTTTCTCATTTGAAATTGCCCTTCTAGTTCTTACTGATAATGCTCTATCATTTTCTCTTACTCCTCTCCTTTTTTTTCTTGTGCGTAAAAATGACAATTAAAGTTGTTGACATCATTTTTATACATTTCAAATCATAAACATAAGCTAGCGATTGTAGATGTTTGGCTAGCTAATATAAGCTCCAAGTATCTTCTTAAGAATTACAGAAAATTCTCTTAAACTTTTCATAATCTATTAAATCATCTTAGTTTGATATTCTTATAAAAATTATACTCAAAGTTGAACAAATTTTCATTGGTGACTAGGATTGACAATTGGTCAAGCCAAAATCAGGTCACTAATGGCTCGAGTTTAGCCTAAACATTTTTGTTTTAGCCTAAGTCGAGCCTAAGGCATGATTAGGCTAGAATCATGTGACCTAAGGTTAAGTTTGGTTAGGCCCAAACCATTCGACCCAAGCCTGATTAGGATTGACCTAAACTAAAGTTTGATGGGACTGGGCTAGGCAGAAAAATGACTTGAGTTATGAAGTTATCAAATCTAATAAGAAAAATATTTTCACTATAATATTTTAGTAGAAATAAACAGAAGAAAAGATATTGTCTCATAGTTATGTCCAGAAATAAAGGGGCAACTAAGAAAAATATTTTCACTGCAATATTTAAGTAAAAATAAACAGGAGAAAAGATATCGTCTCATGGTTATGTCTAGAAGTAAAAGAGAAACTAGGTAGGATGATTAATACTACATCAATTATTACATACAAATGAGAAATAAAATAAAATCAAAAGGATATAAAACATCAACCTAAAATCCTTTTCAACTTAAATCAATTCTTTTTTCTTTAGATAAGTTTATACCAAAAGAAATTCCAATCCTTTTCCTTTTATGATTTCTTTAACATAAAGAAACAAACCTCCAACTTTGTTTGATAATGATGCATCAACAAAAGAAAAAGATGACACTAAACTGTTGTGATCTGGCTTTTCACCCATCTTTAATTGAAAACTATTAAATAAATCGTACCATAAGTGTCTAATGATATCAATATGTTATTTAACTTTATCACCATAGAACTGCTAATAAAAAAATTAAGTTCCCTCCATCTTATACCTCGAGTTCAATATAAGAACAACTGACATGAAATTACCAATCATATACTAATGACTTTCAAATTTGCTTATCATCTTCTTTATCAATTTTTAAACCACCTCATTTGAATCAAAGATCTACTCAGATTATATTAACTTGGTCTCGCGCATGTTAGTAAAACAAATGTGTGAAGTTGGATACTTTTATTATAGAGAACAACTCAGTAACAAAATAGAACACCTCCGATTTCTTACAACTTGCTTTTTCCAACTCTCGTTACTCTTCTATCAATAAATAAGTATACCGAAAATCTCATTGTCTCAACTAGATAAACACATCAATATACTTAATTACTTACTCTATTGTATTGAATATTTAATTTCCTCTTATTGTATAATCTAGCTAACTTCTTAATGCATGTAATATGTAGTTGTCTTGTAGTTTCTTCAAACTTTTTATCCGTTTAACTGTTACATTCCAATACATTATGCTATTCTAGATTGCCTATACCTCTTCTTTGATTAATTGCCAACCATCCTTCATTTAAACCTACCTTACCATTTAAAAATAGAACCAAATATAATTTATAACATAATCAAATAACAAATAAAAATATTTGCCTTAGGCTTTGGCTGTATAAAGTCCAACCATTGTTGTTATAATGTGCCATCACTACCACAAAACCAATCTTTTAATTGACAATTTTCCATATGTCTAATTTAATAACTACTTGTTCGTGAATAACCAATAACGTCTTTAATGTCAAAATTTTATATTTTTGTAAATCTTAAATATGTCTTTATTGATGGCATTACGAGTTGGCATCTTAAAGGTTAATTGAAGTGATATAGTAAATATCTTGAAGTCTTAATTATCCACAAGAGAAAGTGGATCTCCATTCAGTTTGATCACTTTTTAAGAAAGTGCTTGGGTTTTTAGGATCAAAGGTCATTGAAGTCATTTCACCTTTTCCTTCCATTAGATTAGGGGATAAAAATGTTTGATCTCCTAATACTATTTGTCTTTTATTATAGGACTCTTTATGCTTTTATGAATGAGAAATTCCACCTTTAGTACCTCAGCTAAAATATTATGGCAATACTTGCACTCCACCTTATGAACTCTATCACTTAATTTAGTCTTTATGAAGTGATTCTAAAAATTAGTTTTATTATTAAAGAGTTGGTTCCTTTAGTCTAAATTGTTTTTTAACTTGGTATATGACTAATTATCATATTAGAACTCTCTCTTGTGTTGGCTTATGTTGTTGGATGATTAACTTCATTTATATGAAACAATTATAAACATAATTGATCGAGTTGTTTGATGTGTATAAATTTTAATTAATTAACCTCGATAATCTGCAAGCGCATAGTTCGTTTGCATAGTACCTAAGGTGTCAATCCCACGAGGAGGGTAATCCTAAAATCGAAGGCCAGAACAATTCGCAAAATTCAAAATGTAATAGAACTAAAATTCAATTCAATTCAATCAAGCAAATCAATTACAGAATCAATTAAGAAAATATTAATAATTTAGCAGTTGCAACACACACTCAAGAATCAACCTAAAGGAATTACAATTTGAGAGAAATGAAAATTTACATATCCTTAACGTTAACCTAATTGATTATGAATTACCTAATTATTGGTTCTAGATGATTCTAGGGTTGATTACTCTCTCTCGGTTACTCTCTCTCGAGTTATAACCATTAACCTTAAATTATCAACCCTAATCAGATTATGGAAGTTGCAATTTTTCAATTAACAACTTATTCAAAACCCTAATTAGATATGAAGTTATCTAATAAACTATCGGAAACCTATGCAAGATCTCTCTTCGCATAATTTACCGATTTGATTTAATTTTTGTTCTATTAAATCACCACTCTTGTTAACCCAATTTAATTATTTTTCATTCGATTCACCTTCTCAACTTATTACCGAATTATGCACGTCTAGAATTAAATCACAATAAATCCAAATAATACATAAATAATCAGATTTCATCAAATCAAAGATAAAACCCTAAGGTGAGTTTAGAACATCATCAACATCCAAAAATTCTATCATCAATAATTATTCCAATTTTATACAATAATAAAACTGAAAATTGCAGGAAATTCTAATTAAATGGAAGACAGGATGCAGCGACTACATCGAGTCGACTTCTTCTACTCTTCTCTCATCCTTCTTCTCTTTCTCTCTCTCTTGATAATTTTCTCTATGGTTTCTCTAAAAGCGGTTGATGTAAAAGCTCCCTCTATCTTTTTGTCTTATTCTTTAAATATCCTTTGTGTTTTAAGCAGCCCTAGAGTTTTTTGGGGGTTTGAAAGGTCCAAAAAAATTCTTAAAACTTAATGTTTTTGAATGTCTACATGTCCACCCGATGCAAGCCACGATTGTGACAGAAGGCTTCGATGTGGCCCACGATCGTGATAGGCCACGATCGTGGGCCATGTCCTGGGCTTCTGTCACGATCGTGACATATGGGCCATGATCGTGGGCCAACTCCAGTGCTTTTGTCGCGATCGTGGTTTGCCACGTTCGTGGATCATTGTTTCAGCCCAAAAGTCTCCAAAACTTCTCCGTTCTTCAATGTTGACCCTGAAATACTAACAAACACCTCAAGGTACCTTAAAAACATAATATTTAAGCTCAAAGACTTGTACTAAGTACTAACCCATAAAAACACTTACAACATAAATAATTAACAAACTAATACAATTCTAACCTAAACACATAATAAATGATCGAATTAACTGCTAAACACATATCAAACTATGCCCTAAAACATGATGTAATTTGTACTTATCATTGATAATCATGAACAAATATATATAAATATAACCATAGTATTAACTTAGGCATTATGAAAAAACATAATAAATAATGATTTATTTAAAATACTATAAAGTGTATATACTTTCGAAAATAATCTCTCTACTAGTGAGGAGTAAGGCTACGTATACTCAACCTCCCCAGACCCCACGTTTAGCGGGATTTTTTACTAAGTTGTTGTTGTTGTACTATAAAGTGTATATACTATGATTGCCATTTGGAGCTAAAGCATGCATAATGCATATTAAAAAGATCACATTTTAAGGATTGAGATGTGAAATTTATAGGTTTTGGACATAAACCAATCAAAATTTTAATTTCCAATCCCAACCTAATTAGAAGAAAGGGAAGAGATAAAAATAGTATTTATTTTTATAAAAGAAAATTTGGTAATTAGAAACAAGGAGGTATTAACCAGATTTATCCTCTTAGTGAGCATTTATTAATCTTACTAATCCAATGCATAATCACAAAACTTCGCAGTAGTTAGCTAAAAATTTTCCTCTTTTGAGAAGTTTAACAATCAAATACTAGCTCTACTCACTTCTCCCACTCTAAATAGCCATATGGATCTCTCTTTGCTACAAAAAATGGTAATACTTCTTACGTTATTATCCACTCCTTCGTCATACTCCCTTTCATATCCTATACTAATATTATCCCCTCTTTGTCTCTCCACTCTTCCTTCTCTAACACCCGTTAGGTTTAGCTTTCCCAAGTAATTGGTAACTCTCTTAGTTGTTATCATGTTCCTCAAAGTCATCTATCCTAGCAGTTGGAGGTGGATTATTTTGTAATTTAGCTAAGATAGCTTCATGTCTCCAAATTATCCCTAATTTCGCCAAATTGTTGTATAAGATGCTTAAGGATAATTTCATGAATGACTCTTGTTCTACTCCCACTCTTTCCTCCTCATTTACTTTCTTGTCTTTGGACATGGTTTTGCTTTGGGTTTGAGTCATCTTATACTTGCACAAAAAGTTAATAATAAAATCACTCTCTCATATGTTTCTTTCAAACTTTATCTTAACTCACATCCTAAACTCTTGACCAAAGATTCTTTACAAACTAGACAATTTAATTCCAGAAGTTAGTTTAAATATTCTCCCTTATAAAAAACTTCCAAAAAAGCATATTTGGACAAAATGAAACAACAAAGACATTATTAGAGGCTAAGAAGCAAGAAAATTCAATAAACATAAAACTGAATTCGATGGTAACAAATTTGTTCTAATAAAAAGAAAAGAAGAAATTGACAAGAATGAATTAAACGATTAGGAAAATAAGATAAATAATAAATAAATTTTTTATTAACTTATAAAATCATAAAAAAAGAGATAAGAAACCCAAAATAATTTTCTAATGCTTATCCACGAACAATGTAAACAAGGAAATTAAATATACAAAAAGAAAATATAACAATATTAAAAAAACACAAATAAATAATATGAGGAACAAACCTAAATATAAAAATGAGCTTTGACGTCAAATTTTGATATGATCCTTATTAATAGAGCTAGTGAGATTCGATATCAATATAATAGGACCTAGTACTATTATATAAAACATAGCTTAATCTATAAAAACCAACACAAAATCGGACAAAAGGAGGATGTGAACTGCTATACTCTAAGAAGGAAGAGATTGTGAGTGATAAGAACCTAAGATTTTAATTACCACTAGTAAGCTAGATAAGATCAAAGTTTTTAGAGAACCTTAAACAAAATCACTCTAAAAGATGGAATAAAACTCTCTCTAATAGTTTAATTAACCTATAACAATCATAAACTATCAATTACAAGTATCCCTAAGCCTCTTATAGGCATAAATTAAATCTAGAGTTCTAAAATGAAATAAACTCTTAAAGTAACAAAAACCTATTAAAATCCCATATTTATAAATAGTAGGATAGTAACACTTATCGTATCCCATAATCGGTACCAATTTTGTTTTAGACAAAGCTTCGTAAACTACAAACGAGTGTAATAATGGTTCCATATTAAACTTTGACATAGATTTTGTTTTGGAACTCTATAACATAACCTCATAAAATACCAGCACTAGTTACAAAGACTACTTTAGCGCTAATTAAATTCAACTTCTTCTATACTCCAACGGTAGTGTAAGACTGGTGCTAGTTATACTTTGAGTTTGGCATTAGTTACATTCTGTAGCTATGATTCTTCAGCCTACTCCTTCACTCAGATCATCACAGATGAGTCTAACTTCATCCTTTAGAAGTAGCAAAGCCTTATTCCTTGCATAAAGATCCATCATTAAGTTGTTGAGGCATTATTTATCCTTCCTTGCCCTACTTCTTGTTAACAGTCCTTTAATATCCTATAAAGGATCTCCAACAGTTGTTGGAGCTCAAATATTTGATGTTTGGTTCCTGTCATTAGTCCTTAATATGAATTTCCAATCTTCAACATATAATAATAAGTGTTAATTGTTGAAAAACAAGTGAACTTAAATGGTCCCACAAGTTATAGTTGATTAACATTTTACAAAGTTAATCTCGTGTGTTTAATTCTATAATGGTACTATGTATAGAATAAAAATTTTGTGTCTAAAGACAAATGCCCTATTATCTTAATTCATGATCATGGTCATTATAGACCACTCAAAATGTAGTAAAATACATGACATTTTGTATGTGTCACATGGATGAATATTGGAGGTAGAGTTATTAAAGGGCTTGACTCTTTAAGTAGCCATATCTTATAAAACCATTGGAAACAAAAAAAAAGTGTTTGTTAATAAGTGCTTATAAGGAAGATGTGATATGCTTATTTCATTGGCGAGCATTTAGTTTTATAGTGATACAAAAATGCAAGATAAGTAATGCTTTGATGGTTTTTTTAGATTCAATATGATGGCTACAAAAAGATTATTAGCATCACGAACTTTAATGAATATTTCCAATACCTTTAAAATCAAGAGATCCTTTCCATTTATTGATCTTGAGTGAAGCGGACATAATAAAGATAAGTTCTCTCTCTTTATTATTTATAATATCAAATTTAGTATTTCATTTTTATTGTGCTTATTATCTTTCAAATTTTTCATTTTATTTGTATTTATAATGAATGTTGATAAAATTCAGAATCTAAAAATTTTAAAAACATGATTTGGACATCATTGAAGTAAGAAAAAATAAGATTATTGAAATAAAAGCAACTTAAAGAGGTTATCAAACTTTATACCCATCACATTTTTTTTTCTTATCTTTGTTATAACGTAAATTGTTGTGTTGTTTGTAATTTTTTATTTAATATTTTTCTCTAGAATTCCAATTAATTAAGACCATATATTTTAATAAATGTGTGAATTATAAAAAGTTCATTTAGAATTTAGTTTATATTAGAGTAGTGCTCTAAAGGCAATCACTTTGAGAACTTTTATACAAACCTTATTTTAATTAATAAAGTGAAAGGCAATTTTCATTAATTTGATGTTCATTTATTTATGAATTGATGTCGTTCTTAAATCAAATTAATGAGGTCCATGATACAAAACATAGTATAAAGGAAATCATGATGAGATCATAATAATGAGATTCCTATTATGTGCAATTATGCTAGTATCTAAATTATCCCTAGTCATAAGATTAATGAGATAGGATATTGTTAATCCGGATAGACTAGCACATGTTATACTCTTTGATTTGATCAAGCAATGGATCTTATAAACTGTAAGCATAAGATGTTTATAGTTAATATGTGGATATTTACTAAGAGAAGTAAGTACATCGGATAACTCGCTATGAGATTATCATATGGATGAACTATCAAATGTCAGTGATTAATCTCATCATAACAATGGTGCATATATCATTAGACTTGAAGTACTCAAGGATATCGTGGATGTTGATCCTGTGCTTTGACACCATTCCTTGTTGCCTCAAGATGAGGTCGCTCATAAGGTGGTGATTGGGTACAACTATTGGTATTCGAAGGTAATTGGGTAGCCAATAAAAAATTTACCACTCCTGATAGAAGGAGATGATACCCACGGCTTCTTATTAGGGTCATTACTCGGGAATCTTTGCCAGAGCAATTATGTGTCATAAAAAGAGTCTTCAATGACACATAGAATAATGAGATGCTTAGGATAAGAACTAACATCACTTGGACTAGATCTGACAAAATTAGAAGTTGACACATAGCCCATACTCTGAAACAAGTGGGGTATAGGAGGGTGAAGGGACGAATTGCACAATAATTGACTATGCAAGGTTCATAAGTCGGATAATTAACTATCGAAGATTTCAAGTGTTAATCTACTTACATTCTAGTAAATTGGCATCATGAAATCCTTCATGATTTGCTCAGATTAAGAGTTAATTCAAGTGACCAAAATAACTGAGAACCTAAAGGTCACACTCATAAAAGATCGGATGAAAAACAAAGAGTGCATGGCTGTCAATTAAGCAAGCCAATAAAGAATTCACCACTCATGATAGAAGGAGATGATACCCACGACTTCTTGTTGGGGTCATTACTCGGGAGTCTCTGGCCAGAGCAATTATATGTTATGAAGAGAGCCTTCAATGACACATAGAGTAATGAGATCCCCAGGATAAGAACTATCATCACTTGGACTAGATCTAATATAGTCAGTCTAGTGGAAGTTAACACATAGCCCATACTCCGAACTAAGTGGGGTATAAGATGGTGAAGGGACAAATTTTCACGGTAATTGACTATGGAAAGGTTCGTAAGTCAGATAATTAACTATCAAAGAGTTCGAGTGTTAATCCACTTACATTCCGACAAATTGGCATTAAGAAACCCTTAATGATTTGCTCAGATTAAGAGTTTATTCAAGTAACTAAAATAACTGGGAACCTAAAGGTCACACGCATAAAAGATCAGATGAAAAACAAAGAGTGCATGGTTATCAATTAAGCAAGCCAAGCCACGATCGTGACCGACTTAATGAGAGGTGGTACATAAGTGGGTTTTTCACTTATGTACAAATGAATTTTTACCTAAAAACACACTCAATAGAGAAGCTAAGGGTCCAGAAGAGTTATGGAAGTTGAGAGGAGTGATCTTGAGATTTATTCATGCAATTTTAAGCAATTGTTGCATGAGATTAATTGCATGTAACTTAATCTTGATCTAACTCTCACTAAAGCGTCTACTTAAACTCATCTTGCATGGTACTCTAGCCACCCTAACACACCGTTTTTCTTCATCTTTGAGTGCTCTCTTGAGGCCAAGGAAGGCGTTTGGTGTTTGCTACAACCTAAACAAGGAGAAGATTCAAGAAAGGAGGAGTATTTGTAAGGTACATATGCTATAATTTCATGTTCTTATAATCTGTTCTTACATGCACATGGATTCTGGATTTTTTGGGGATGTTATGGGGTTGAAATTTTGATTTTGACACTTCCATTGCCTTGCAACGTATGTGATGCATGGACCCATGGCTCTCCAATAGTTTAAATGAGCCCAAGCCTAAATGATCATTTCGAAATTAACTTAGATTATGCTTTTTAGTGTAAATACCCTCAATTTAAAATGTCTAAGTTCTAAAATCAATAAAATTTGAGACTTTTATTGTCTATTTATATTTTGATGTAGGATTGTTTAGTCCAATAAAAAGGACGTGCAAAGAGTGAGAATAAGTTAATCAAAATAAACTTTAAAAAGGCATTACTAATATTAATAAAAATTTAAAGCTCATATCTAGTTTCTCAAAAAATTAGAAAAGGTCAAAGCCTTTTTCTTTAAAATATCAATCTAAATACTAGTCAAAATATTAAACTTTAGTTTTGGTTTAACTGGCCTATTGGGATTTTAGAAAGCCTTAACTTGGACTCGCAAGCCTTAGTAATTTTCTTTTGTCTTTCCAACATCTCTTTTAGGTCTAAAAGCCTACTTTGGATCTAGTTCCCTTATTAATTTCTTTAGTTTTTTAATTCATTTTAAAATTTCTTTTAATTATAACCCTTTTAACGTTGACCCATTAAGAACTTTTTATTTCATGAATTTCATCAATTCCTTTTTATAATTTTTAATAAATTTTATTTTAAAATTTATATTATTAAACTTTTGTACTTTATAGAATCATAGTCTTTATAAAAAAAATCCATCAATCACGTTGCATCATCTGGATCACTTCATTTTAATAAAATTTTACATATCCCATATAGACCTATTTAAATTCTCCTTTTAAATCCTTTACTCATTTTTCATCATATTTGCTTAAATATTTCAAAATACATCTTATGGCCAAATTCAGATCTTTCTTTTAAAATAAAAAACTTAGTTAAATTACTTTTACACTTGTACTATATCCATCTTACCTTCTTTCTTTCCTAAAATGTGAAATTGCTTACAAGCCTAGGTAATTGTTTAGACATGCATAGTAAGGTGCCTAACGCCTTTCCTATTTTGTAATCAAGCTTTAAACTTTCATTCTCGATGCAAGACTACTCTTTTGTTTTTTTTTTTTCTCTATCTTCCTTAACAAAGTACGTGGTGACTTCATTTTTATCCAAAATATATATTCTAAGTCATTATAACTATTTAGGCTGTATTTTACGTGTTAACAATATGATAGTCACAAAAGTGACCTTTAATATAATGATATATAGTTTCTCTCTATTATCATTGGTAAGAAGAAACTCAATTTTAGACATCTAATTCTTACTGTGATAGCTCACTTTCAGAATATTTGGAATTTTGCTACTTTAATTCCATATAGTATGATTCTATCCATAGTATTTGAGAATTTTATATTCACCATCTTCGAATAGTTTAATCTATAAGACCCATCATTTTTTACTAAAGAGACTCTTTCAACCATGATTTTGCAATATCATGTATCATAACATTCTTATAGAGTAAGGAAAGACTCATATTGGTAGCTCTTCAAAAGGTCATGGTAACTTTAACATATTGCGTAGTGTGAATGAGATTCATATCGGTAGCTCTTCAATTGGTGGTGGTAACTTTAGCATATTGCATAGTGAGAATGATAGTACTAATGAGGAAGAAGTTATTGAGGATCATCTTAATGATAAAGAGTTGTCTTAGTGATTTGAGCATCACATGGAGTTCACATCACTTCAAGGCTATACGGATAAGGAATCTCAATCACTTAAGGGGAATTTAGATGCAAGCATGATTACACTTAAAGATAACATTTGATTGTTACGTGGTCAATTTGATTATATTTTATCTTTTATAAAAGGGCATTTTCCTCCACCTTCTACTCGCTTCTAATTATTTCAAGTTTTTATCACTTTTATGATGCCAAAAGGGGGGAGAAGTGATTGTGAAAACTTATTAATATTTGAATTTATATTTTTTATAATTATGTTGTTATTTTGGATTGTATAATTTGGTTTATGTTTTTTATATTATTGATATTTAGATGTTTATATTTAGTTATGTAATGAATATTTAGATGATATTTAATATTTGAATTCATTATTATGTTTAATTTGTTCGAATTTGATATATTAATCTTTGGATAATAAACTTTATCTTTGTACTTAAACTTGGAATATATCATCTTTGTTACCAATTGGAGAATAATATGGTAGGTGTGAAATATTAAGAATTTTTTTGTTGCAAGTTGTAATCTTAGATTGAAGGGGAGTTACATAAGCTTACACACTATTAAAAGTTAGAGAGATATTTATCATGATTCACGTAGCTATTTCAATTTGATTTGTTTTCATAATAGTTTGTTGTCATAAAAAAGAGAGAGATATTGAATAAGGGAGTCATTTTCAAGGCTTTAATTATTAACAAATATTGAACTACTAGTCAATTTACTTTGAGCATGATAAGTACCTTAATTTTATAGAAAGACATGTTCAAGCATGAAATTATTCATTTAGATTATGAATAAACTTGAATCTTTGAGGACTTGAAGAATAAGAAGTAACTTAAAGGAGCTCCAAAAAGTTTGTGAAGCTACCTGATGAATTACAAGATGTGATTGCATGCTTAAAAACAAGTTATTGAGAAGATGCCAAAGGAAGGAAGAATCGAGTGATACAAGAAAAACCAAAGAATGTTCTTAGGAAGAACATCTTGTTGGGTTAAGCGATTTATATTGATTAACAGCATTTTGTTGACCTAAATTAGGAGATTAACTGAACAATATAGTTAAATTTTGGGTTGTGCAATTTGTTAACGGAAGTAATGAGATTAATCGAACGATACGATATTTTCATTTTTATTTACAAACAGTCATATTGTTATCTAATATGAAGAATAGAACACCAATAACTATTTTAAATAACATCCTTTATTGCAAGAGAAAATGAAATATTAAAGTTTATAAGAGTTATAAGTGAAATCTAACTATGATATCTTGAGTAAAGTGCTCTAATGCGAGGAAAAATTGTTGTAAGGGAGTCTTATAATTGTTATACAATTGTGATGCTTAAGATTATGTTAGAGAGACTTCTAATCACTTCAAGTTGTATAAGATTTATCACGAACCTAAAAATAAGTTATGTATAATGATTTTTTTTCTTAGCCCATTAAAGAAAGGATATAATAGATTTGTAAGTCTCAATTAGATTTGAGATGTAAATGTAGATCAAAAAAGAACAAATCACTATAAAAATTATAATTGTTTCTCCTTTCTATATTTTATTTTATTTTATTTCTTTCGTATTAAATTCGTTATACATATTGTATTTTGTATATATTGACTTATTCATTATATTGGTCGGATAGTTGAGACTACAAAATTACTAACTCGAAAAGATTAGAAATATTTTGGTATCACTTATATAAATGACCCTAATTTAATAATGTCACATACCAAATTTTAAAACACTTTTTATGATTATTTTGCACTTATTTTATAATTATTGATTATATTATTAACCATATTTATTTTTACTTTCAAACTATTTGATAAATTGTTACAATTTTTTTTTAATTGTTTTATCTATTTCAGTTCTCTGCTCACTTCAAAGTGATTGTCTGCTAAGGGAGGCGTGGAATATTCAAGGTGGTACAAGTTGACAGAGGAGGGCCCTTGAAAGCAATGGTGTATTAAAAGCACGCAGTGATGAGAGGGTTGAAAATTAAATCCGATGCCATATGGAACGCTCAGAGGATGAGTGCAGGTTGTAGAGATAGATGTCAATTATTAGCGATTGGAAAGACAAGCTTCCATCAATCTTGACATTGAGAAAGCACCTGGTGTTTTAGAAGGTGTTACCATGGCTAAACAATTTCAGTCATCTCTTTTTGAGGTATTGCTTAGCCTTTAGAAACAAGGCCCCTCGCCTGGACAGACTCCTTTGATTATCTCCTTTAATTTTGCACCGTGATTAGGGGATCTGATTTTGCAGGCCTTACTCTCTATTTCTTCTGACATTTACTAATGGAATCTTCTTTCGTTTCCTTTTCTATTTTAGTAAATGAGTCGTGAGTAAATTTAAATGGGACAAGATGTTCTGTCTAATATTATTTTGTCTTATTTTGTTTAATAGAATCTCAGCCATTTATTTTGCGAAACCTACGCTATACTTATGTAAAACTGACATAAACAAATGGCTGAAATTTATTAGACACAATAAAACACCAATAAAACACCGTAATATTATACTAAAAATCTAAACTCATTGTAAATACCTCTCCCAAAAAGTTATAATGCTGAAGTAGAAATACTCGGTTGTCGATTGTACAAGTGACAGCATAAATGACAGTGAAATGCCGACACGGATGAAACCATAAAACTGAAGATAACAGTAGAAGGTGGCTAAAGAACCATATCAAGAGGATCGATGTAACGTCCTTAACCTTAAATTAGTGTGTACGACGTGCCCATTTCTTTGACTCGGCCATGAGCCGGTGGACCTGCTACCAGAAAAAGGTATGGGACAGTGATATCTGATTGATGCGAGTTGCATGTCATCGTCAAGAGCATGGACCTGGATGAAACGAAATCACCTGATCCATGTTCTATCTTTCAATTTATCGGCTCCGGTCCGGTTACAAAAGCATCACCTAATAATTGATTTCAATTTAATTAGCTGGTCACATAATATAAGAATAAATGGTAGAGAACTTGACTAGCGCATAGCTCCACCTCCACGGAAGGACTGCAAAATATAAGAAGAGTGTGAGCCCTTAATTGCTAATATACAAAACTGAGGCGAAGGTTAAGAAATTGTTAAAACATGGAACCAGACATGGGAAATCAATAGTTCATTTCTTACAATTCATTAAGAAGCCTTCCCTTCTTTTCCACCCCTCTTTTAAGTCGTCTATTATGTAGTATATTTATAAATATAATAGCTCAAAGCCCTCCAAATTCCAAAAGTTGTCATCTTTACAAGCTTTGACACTGCGTTGTTGTTCTTCTCTCTCTTATAAAGATGATACAGCTCTTATTTACAGTAATATTCTCGGAGATGGCCTTCATATTGATGCTTATCTTCAAGAACCCATTGAGGAAACTTGTGATAATGGGCATGGATCGGGCCAAAAGGGGTCGGGGGCCAATCGTAGTGAAGACGGTAGGAGGAACGGTGTTTGTGGTGTTGATGTCAAGTGTGTATAGCATGATGAAGATCCAGAAGCGTTCGATCGACGAAGGTGCTGTCAGTCCGACGGACCAGGTCCTCATGGCCAAGCATCTCCTTGAGGCAACTCTTATGGGTAATTCTTTGTTCCTTTTGTCTTTCGATTCTTCAGTTTAAAGGTGTGATCTCTCTGGGGATTATGTCACCCGTTGGCTGCGAACAAGGAAGGGATTGATTGGTGTTTTTGAGGAGTGGGATGTGTTTTTTTTTAGTTTTGGGATCCATTTCAAATGTGAGATTTTGGTGGGTAGTTTAGTGATGCGTCTGTTCTTTGTCCTGTTTTGTTGACGAACTTCTGTGAATTCACGATTCGTAATGCATTAGATTGTTCCTCGGTCCCTTGGTATTCATTCTCAGAAACATGATCCTGTTTTGAGTGCTTAGATTTTTAAACCGTGAGGCATTACGAATCGTGAATTGGGGAAGAATGTGTCGTCTTTTGTGGGATTGGATGATTGAAGACTCTGTTATTAATGAATAAGTCAATGGAGCCTGGATATCATCATTTGTCACATTACAGTGGGGAGAGAGGGATTTAGATTCTGATTTTGAATTTTTTGTGCGTAATTTAGGGTAATAACGCCAAAGTGCAACGCTTCTTTGATTCAGGGAAAGTCAGTTAAGACACCACCGGGGTTATGTTGTGATATAGGACTTGAACTTTGAGGGCTGACGTATCCGCCCATAGGTGTTACCATAACATTTTGGAACTGGGAACTTTTGTGCGCAGAGAGATGCATGTTATTCTTTATATTTCTTTTCTCATTTCAATTATTCTTTGTCCAAAAAGGAATAACATTCTCTATGATAAAATGTATACCTTAGGTTAGTCCACACTTTAGAATGTTGCTTGGGACAACAACATTTTGGAGGGATATTACTCTTATTAGCGATCTTCTACTCTTTTTTTTGTTTGTTGGAAAGAATAAAGGGTTCTAGCATATCTTGGAACTCTAGTTCAGGAGAATGTCTTTTGACACACTCTCCCACTGAGCCACATGGCCTACTTATACAACCTTCTCTGTCCCTGATCTTAGATAAAGTAATTTAAAACGCGAGAGCATGGCATTTTTCCTTGACCGGTCTCTTTAGCACTATCTGCTGAGTAAAACTTCTCTACTGTTTCTCTCTTCATTGACTGATTTTCTAATTTAGATGTCCCACTGTGAGATTTTCCTATATATGTACCTTGTTAACCTTGTTTTAGATTTGTTCAAGTGAAAATGATCAAATCCTAGAGTAAGGTGATGCAAAAATATAGTTGTCTCTTGTTTGCATCAGATGGTTTATATATAATTGAGTCAAATGCCTTCTTATTTGCAACGATATCTGCTACAAAACAGAGTCCTGGTGATAAATTTGTTCTCAATTTCATGAAATTTCCTTTCATTTATTCCCTAGAACCCCTATGACATATAACAAAGCTGAGGACTTCAACCTGTTTTCCAGTGACCTCATTGACTCTCGAATGTTTATGAAAATTTGAGGAACTTTTACAGGGTCCTTTCTTTTCCTCGGGCTGATGATAGACAGAATGCACCATTACATCAGAGAACTCAGTATTCGAAGGAAGAGCATGGAAGCTGTAAAGAAACAAAATCGAGTTTTCGAGGATGGTAAAGTTGAAGAGAGCAAGGCCTTGGAAGAAGAGCTGATCACCCTTCGATCAAAATTTAAACAGATGGAATCTGAACTGGAAGAAAAAGAAAAACAAGTTAATGCTTCAGAAGCCAATGCCGTTGCTCTAAAGAACCAATCTGAAGGCTTCCTTCTTGAATATGATCGCTTACTTGAGGAGAACCAAAATCTACGAAACCAGTTGAAAGCACTGGACTCAAGCGGCAAGAAGAATACATAGGAAACTGAGCCCTTTTTCTAAGCAGTTCTTTTCATCGCCCTTTAAACTTGACTATATATTTAACAGGCTTTCAATGACGGGATTGTTGCTTAGAGTTAAATTATCATCTGTTGTGTTGAGGGTAGAAAATTTGACAAACATCCGAGGGGAGAAAGAAACAAAATAGGCTCGAGTGTTTAAGGGTCGAACAGAATGGGCCCGTTTTGTACTCAAACTTTCTATTTGAGTTGTTAGGACTTGGTCGGTGGCATGGTATTCATACTTTTACGTTTTATTTTGAACATTTGCACAACTTTTGCGTTTTCTTGTGATCTTATCTTACAGAGATTAGTATTATGAACATTTGCACAGCGATGGCAACAATGGTCGACTTAAAAGTTACTCAACACCTGGAAGGAAAATCACGTGCATTTTCTAGTACGAGTTCTGGCTGGCATCTAGCCATCTACCACTTGCTCATATATCAAGTCCTTGTTCTTAAAATATAGGCAGAAATGAATACAGGGTCATTATGACAATGAAGTCTATCAGCGCTGAATGTTGTGAGCAACATCAAGCCAAGGAATACGACAACTGAGATTGCAGATAACATGAGCATTAATCTGGAAGCTATATGACCTTTAACTTCCCTTGCATATTCAGCAGAAGCGAGAGCAAGCAACGTTAGTGTGAAGGAGTAAGCCCACCATGCAACGTTAAATTTTCTCATAGATTTCTTGAAAAGAGCTGGCCTACAAGCCTGTTATATAAGACACAAAATGGCAAATATAGATGTCAGCTTAGTTCTGGCTAAAAAGGATGCTTTTGTTTTGGCTTCCTACATTGCATACAAGAATTTTGGACCTTTTGCTTTGTTATCATTAAAGCCTCCAATTTTTCTGATAGGGCAAGGTCAATGTTAATCTTTCTTCCATTTATATCGGAGAATCGACCAAACACATTGTCCTAGTAGCAATTTCCATTTGCAACTAATGACTTACCAGGGACATGAAGAGGAACAAAGAGAGAAAGAATAGCATCTTTGATGGGGTGCCAAAAACCCCTGAGATGGATTTCCAAGCTAAACTTGCCATGCTGGGTGCAGCAAAGAACAAGAAAAACGTAGGCCTCAGCAGTGAAGGAAAGCTATTGCCACCAGATAAACGCTGATAAAGTGTAACAAAGAGTACTAAGTAGTGAACCATGCCAAGTGAGAACATGCAAACTGCGCTTTCTGTCCACCCTTCTTGGGCTGCTGCTCTTGCGACCACCAAGTTGGCTATCACAGAAATTTGGCTAGTTGGATTACCAAACTTGGATAAAAACCTCCTCTCTGTGGTAAACCATTGCCCATAGAGCTTCACATCAAGTATCAGAACAGGAACAGCAAAGAGACAACAAAGAACAACATATGAAACGGTCTTCGACCCAATAATTGGAGATGATTGAAGCAAGAAAAGCCACGAAATCCAAGGTGCATAAAGATAGTTTACTCCTATATAGTGCAAGAACTCTGCCTTCACCATTTTGTAGTGAAACAAACACTTGAGAACGTAGAGAATACAGAAGGAGATTTGTAATAAAAGCGCAAGCCACCACAGCAAAAGAAAAGCAGTCGAAGGAAGCATGCGAAATATGTGCCAGACATCTTGTGAGTCATTGTTTGGCTCGCTTAGAATCTTCCATAGTAAAGCTTGGGCACTAAGAGAAAGGCTTATCCTGAAATAGCCAGCATGAATCCTAGTTAGCAAGATAGAAGATTGGGATGGTTTGGCAAAGTCACTCTGGCTATCTTCTTGCTGACAGCTGTTTGTTGAAGGCTCGATTATGACCTGAATTGGTGCTTTAAAGTTTCCATCCGCCATGATCAGTACTAGTACATGTATATTGAAGCAAACTGCTGGCTATAACGTATAGATGATTTGCATTTCACTGCCATCGTATAAAGGTGCTTATATAGTGCAAAATGTTGAGAGTGACATACAATAACGTTAGATAATTAATTCATCATTGTGCGTGACATACAATAACGTTAGATAATTAATTCATCACTATGCATTGGACTTTAGGACCACTACTGCGCCTCCTAACCAGTGGACTACGTTTTTTAATGACATTAGGAAGACTGCTAAGATAGTAATGAGTCCACTTTTGGAAAATTTTTAAAGAATGGGCTAAAAATTGAATCTAAGAAATCAATTGGGACAAGAATGACGGGAAAGTACTGATGTTTAAGCAAGTGGAGCAGGAGACAGTTGAGGTTGAGGCCCTGAAACAATGGAGAAAGCTGATCAACAACTTGCAGAAATAACTTATTCAAATTCATATTGCTTAATCCATATAAACCATCAGTATCTAAGCCAGGTTCCACCATGTTTATAACCATGCTCATATAAATATTCATTCCTATTTTGATCAAACGGGGTTGTAATATTGTTTGCAATTTGAGGTTAAATCTCTTGGCCTTCTTCAGGTTTATGTACAACGAAATGATCAGAATATGATTCCGCACTGAGGTCTGGAGCGCACTTGGAAATTTTGGAAAACATTTCTATCCTTCAGTTTTCTTCTGATCTAATGATCGTGGACGTTCCAAGCATTTTGTGTCATCAGAATGAGCGATCTTTTATTTCTTTTTGTGTCATCATAATGAGCGATTTTTTCTTTGTCAATTATTTAGAAAGCAATGCATTTCGAGGCAGGGCTTCTGAAAGCACTGATTCCTTTCAGGATAGATTTCAGAATCCGCTGTAAGATAAGCAAAGAATGAGACTCAGAGTCCCTCGACGAATGTTTTCCATCGTTTGTGATCGTTGATAAAAAGAAACGATCTGAAGACGTGCATCTTTGCCATGTATTAAAAAATGAATACCCACCAAGAATAGGCAGTAGCAAAAAGGAATATCTAAAGGATCGACAGGCAGTACACGCAATGTCAATTTCAACCATGGAAGATGAGTGGGATAAGAACCGTATAAAACGAGATGGATTTCATAAAGCAAACAGCAACGAAAAAGCCATAAAATAACGATCCAGGTTCCAAAGTGCGGTCCACGAAATGTCCTTGCAGGTTTAGTGTTCATGATTTTGGTGATTGCTGTAACTATTACGAGTCTAGATCTTTTGTCTAATATTATATTGTCTTATTGTATCCAATAAATTTAAGTCATTTATTTATGTAGAGTTTACATGGAACCCACGTGAGTCCTGCAAAATAAATGATTGAGATTCTATAAGATAAAATAAGACAGAGTAAAACTGAAAAGAGGATCTGGTTTCAACTGTTACTATCTACTACTGCAATATGCTACTGCTGCATGCAATTGTAGTCCCAATGAACTGCAATCTCGTTTCAAAGACTTGGCTTTCACGTAGTAATGCATTTTGCGCTTTTTTAAAATTACTAAAAAAATAATTTGGAAAATTAAAAATATTTTAAAGAATGTTTTGATAAATTTTTGTCAAAATTTCGCAAGCAACCCAAATTTTATTTTATAAAGACTTATTTGATCGAGTTTTTTTTGTTGAATTCGTTTGAATCTTAAAGAGAGTAAAAAAAAATATTTAATATAAGATAAAATATATTTTATTAAATTTAAAATAAAAAAATGCATTTGTAGAAAAGGATCCAAAACTTTTAACCTAACGAGTTTATTATACATTTCTCGCGTGAAGTCTGCTTCGGGGCTCAGAAAGATTTTATCGTATGCAGTGGTCTACTTTACTTGTCATTTTGTGTTCTGATATTCCGGTCATATGCATGCTGATCAGCAGTCCTGTACGGTCGAGTTGCGTCATATACGCAAGGCGGCGCCTCTATTTCAAGCACTTTTCCTAACTCTTCAACTTGATTTCTTGGTTATGGAATCCACTTCATGATATGAATAAATTTCTTTTCTGGTGCTTAAACATGTCACATTTATTTAATATTATTCATCGCAAATACGTTCGTTTATCCGTTCTTTCCAGTTTGGAGAGGCCAGTTTTGCCAGGTTGAATTACGAAATATTTAGTCATAGAAAATAACACCATACTGACGGAAAAAAATTCGTGGTTGGTTGGATTGGTCATGTTAGGCTCAGTCTAAGGCCCATGTATCGACAACTCATTAAAGACCTAAACCTAGCAACTATTATGTATAAAAGGTACTATTTCACCATGATACAGGTACGAGGTTATAACCCTAATCTTCTCTGTTCTTAGCAACCAAAACTCTCTCAAAAAGACTAACTTGAGCGTCGGAGGGACCTGCCGGCAGTCAACCCCCGGCGTGCCTTATTTGTTTTGCAGGTGTCATTTAGCTGAAGTTATTCTCATGGATCCAAGCAGCAACGTCCAGCCTCATCAAGTTCAGGCAGAACCAGTTGGCGCCTACTGTGGGGCCTGACATCAGGGCACTACGTCCAGAAATACACAGTTCAATCAGGCGGCAGCAGCCAATCCTGATATAGCTGCCGTCACGGCTCTTGCACTGCAACGGATGGGTTTGCAGTTACCCGTCACTCTCCCACCACCATATCACGAGTCTCGCACTCAATCTTCGCACCCGAATGATCCACCACAACTTCAGAACCAAGATCAAGAAGAACAGAGCGTAGCCCTGGAGGACAACGCCGAGGTTAATTGGCACCCTAATTCCCAACGCCCCCTAGATGCAAATCTTCCTGCAACACAACAAACATCTCTCACCCGAAGACAGATAGAGGAAGCGGCTGATCTATTGATTCGTCAAGCCCTACAGTCTCAGCCAGAACAACAGCAGACCCCCGCTCGGCAGATTGGTGTGATGGCCGACTGCCATCCTGCTGAAGCCCTGGAAAAGATCGTGGAAGATCGAATCAATATGGTCATGAATTCCCGTCCAGCTCATCCATCAACGCAGTACAACTCTCCCTTCATCCCGACCATCCTGAATAGCCTCACAGCGGTCGGTACCAAAATACCAACGCCAGAAAAATATAATGGAAAGACCGATCCCCTATACTATCTGCAGTACTTCCAGTCGATGATGAACCTATATTGTGTTCCAGATGCCATTCAATGTAAGGCATTCTGTACCACTTTTCAAGAAAGAGCTCGGTGATGGTTCAATAGTCTACCCCCTGTTGCATCACTTGCTTCGAGGATTTTAAGCTGTTATTCCTTAATCAATTTGCTACCAGTAAGCGGCCACAGAAAACTGCTCTGAAGGTGATGCAGTTGACCCAGGGAAGGAACGAAAGTTTGCGGGAGTTCATCACTCGGTTCAACAATGAAGCCGTTGAA
>JAOSBP010000002.1:13736498-13746702 GCA_027563825.1 Erythroxylum mucronatum | reverse complement strand
TGATCTATGATTATAAATTGTTTAATTGGAGAATTAAAGATAAATTAAAAGGAGTTTTAATTTATCTAATTCTAATTCTAATTCTAATTATAATTTACAATCATTACCAATATATTTGGGAACCTAATGGGCCTCACATATAGAATGGGTTGGAGAGAACAAAGTTAATTTAATCAAGTTGGACTTGATTGTAAAATTTGAGAAACTTTAAAATTAAATATAAGATATTTAATAAATAAGGATCGATATAAGATATTGAATCATATTTGGACATAACTGGTATTTAATTAAAATTATTTATAATTATAATTAAAGTTTAATTGAAATTAATATTTAATTTCAATTAAATTACTAAGGCGTCCAAAGCTTATCATAAATAAGCTTGAGCTCTATGGAGCTAGCACTTCATGCTTAACCATCTCTGTAAAAGTTACAGAGTTCTCTCAACCTATTCTGTGGATACCGTTAGAGGCCGGACACTAGTGCGGCTACGGTGGTTGAGATGGATCGGTTTTGGAAACGGTTTGAGGGATACTACAAGATAAAGATCAAGCTTTGAAATAAGGTACGAATTAAATTTCGCTTTATTATGATTCGTGTTTATCATCTTATAGAATTACATAGATCTTGATTTTCGAAAAATCAAAAGTCACGAAAAAATTTCATGATTATTCCGCTGCGGTCGGGATCGGATCTCAACCCGGTTTTCTAACACAAACAAGTGAAGAAAAGATGGGTGATGGGTGAATTCAGCCTTTTCTAGATAGACACACCCATTTAAAGTTCTATATGCCCATTTTCTCTACTTACACGGTCATTTGTATCAATCTTGTAATTCTCTATAACTATGACAAGAAGGACATGAAAGGCAAATATCAGTATGAGAATGAAAACTCAAGAAAAATAAAAGTGGAACTAAATGACTCCTAAGTAATTCATCTAATAGTTGGAATAGGAAATTAATCCTTTATATTTACGGTACTTAAAACATGAAATAAAAAAGCTATGACCATATTTTTTTTCTTACCAAAATAATGGGGACTGGTACTAGAAGTAACAATGTCTTCCTAGAGCCTTATCTAAACAGTTGGCTATAAGCCACTAGAGACTAAAAAGAAGTAGGATCACTTACAAGAGTAATAAAAGGTAATAAATGGTATAGAGAAATCTAAAATGAATGGTCTCAACTCAAAGAAGGTTGCCATGCACATCCCAAGAGGATGTCAACTCCCTTAATAAGTAAAAAGGAATGTGAAAATTGTGGGATTGTAACATAATAGGTATGTTTAAAGTCAAAAGCAGTTGATACTGGCACCCCTACCTACCATAAATGGAAATGAGGTTGGAGAATAATAGCAAGGTTAAGAAAGATAGAGTAATATTATAGGAACTGTCAGCCACTGTCAACCAAAACTATTACCCATGAAAACGTAGGGTGGGGTTTTAGGGAAAGCAGAGCCATCTAAAGCTAAATTAGAGAACCGAAATGAATAATATCACTAGGATTTTCACAGGTGGATGTTGTAATGGTACAAGTAACCTCCTCGTGAAACCAAAGATTTCTAAAATAATAGGAGCTAAGTTGTCAACATAAACAGAAAGAGCTTTTTAACCTTACGGTGATGGCCAAAATGAAATTTCTTCTTATAGTTAAACAAAGGCGGATGGAGCAAATAAATTCCGCGTCAAGCGAACCAATCAGTTTTCCATTTTCACGTGATGGAGCAAATAATTTCCGAGTAACCAATCAGTTTTCCATTTTCCCTCGCTTATCAAATATTTAACGCATTCATATTGATCATAATGAATAATTCCATGTATTGAGGACCATTGGATTGGACCGGAGTACTTACCATCAGAACTACTTATGTGATCCGATTCCTTGAATTTATATCAGACAGATGGGTTGTGTTCATGATTTTCTCCCTCAGCCTTGCTCGCCACCATTTCATAAGCCATAATGATGAGTAAAACTCCGTTGATTGAAAACGAAATAAATTCACTTCACACTTTGCATACAATGGTCGTACTAGGAATAGGAACACAAGACCTATTTACGCTTTTTTTGTCAAAAGTCGGGTTTTGTCTTCTGCAATCGAGGCATTTCTTCCAAATCAAGAAGATTTCGGAGCTCCTTCACATGATTTCTCATGCCTTTGCTTGAATAAGCATTGATCATGCTCATATATGTGACTTTATCTGGTTTACATCCTTTCGACTCCATTAACTCAAGCACTCCTTTCATCTCTGCGAAACATCCCATCCTCCCATAAGCGTCCACCAAGCAATTGAAAAACACCGTATCCAACGTTATATCCGAGTTTTCAATCAAACGTAAGACACTCTCAATCTTTTCTGGTTTCCCAGCTTGCCCATAGGCTCGAACAAGAGAGCAAAGCGTTACACAGCTTGGTTTGATCCTATCTGTCCGCATTAGTCTAAACAAGTATTCCATCTGTTTCAAGTCCCCAGCGCGTCCAAATGCATCAATGACTACATTGTATGTTACTATTGTCCATGAGTAATGGTACTTCTGCATGTATTCCATTACAGCACTCATTTTCTGGTAATTTTCAGACTTCCCATATGAATCCAAAAGGATGTTGAAGGTTTTGATGTTGGGTTCAATGCCAGCACTCTCAAACTTCTCGTAACACTTCTCCATCATTTCTATCTGTCCACTTGCACCAAAGGCTCTGAGAGTGGAGTTCATGGTCCAAACATCAGGCTCACAATTTTGCTGATCAAGCATTCCCACAAGTGTTGCCTCCATTTCTTCAAACCTTAGGACATATTAAGATAACAAGTTATATCTTGGCAATTGAATAGCAACTGATGCTCCATCTAGCTGCCAAAGTATAGGAAGTAATTTTCTATGCTACTATTTGTTATGCAGAAGAGAGAAAAAATATATCAAGTACCAGATATATAACACAGTCGAACAATCTATAATTACGGGCAGAGGTGACTTAAGTTTCAATTTCACATTATATCCTCAGCAGCCAGATGGAGCATTCAAAATTTGATGAGGTTGGATGCGATTCAGAATTTACATTTTTGCTTTGCCATAAGCATCAATAAGAGTGTTATATGTTACCACATTGGGTCTGATTCCCTGGGATGCCATATCAGAAAGCAGTAACTGCACTTTCTTGAAATCGTAAACTTGGAGGCATGACTTAATGAGTATTGAATAAGTATGAACATCAGGCTCGCAATCAAGAGTATTCTTCATGTCCTCTAGTATAGAAAATGCTTCTTCAAAGAGCGCACTCCTCCCATAAGCAGATAAAAGAGCAGTGTAAGATTCACGATTCACAAAACAACCTTCATCAATCATAGACTGAAACAGCTCACGAGCCTTCTCAGGCTGCTTACACTTGCCAACCATGACAATCAGTTTGACATACACAGCAGAATTAGGCTTGTACCATAGCTGCTCTCGCAGTAGTTCAAAAACCTGACACAGCAATCAAGTTCATTTCAACATTGATGTTATAAAATAAAAAATAAAAAATCAGAGCAGTATCACAACAAATGGAGAAGTATTTCTAAAAGTATGATATACCCTAGAAAATCCCAAAGACAATTTGAGGGCCAATGAATTAATAATCAAGCTCCATTTACGTTTCAACTAAGTCCAGAAAAGCACAAGGTAAACTATTAAAATACAGGCTTTCTAAGCTAAAACTAAGAGGAATCTTAGAGGATTAATATGGTCACTAACTAAGAGGAACCTTAGAGGATTAATATGGTCACTAACTTGTCAAATTCACTTATGCACTACATTTATTCATCAACAACATTGTAGTCTCTCGTGTGATAGAAATCCTTCTAAAGTAACTAGAGTGCTTGAGTTAGGTCAAAACCAACTCAACTAATTCAAGGTCATAAGAAGAAAAAAAATAGACATGCAAGAAAAACAAAAAGAGAGGAGTGGGAGTGGGAGTGGGAGTGACCTTAAGAGCAGACTCCCAACGCAAAGCGGTGATTCTCTCGTGAAGAGCTTCGAGAACAGTTCTAGGTAACAGTTTCTTAGAATTAGTAGCCTTCTTCTTCTCGATGATGGCTTTGGTGGCCTCTCTGCGGAGAATCACAGATATGGCCTTCTGGGAAGCAATCTTTCTGTTAACCTCCTCTTTTCTCTCTTTTTCCTCCCTCTCCTTCACCTTTGTCCAATCTACAATCACAGACCTTTTTCGCCTCCTTCCCGTTGACACTGATAGTTGCGTACTATTAGTATTTGTGGTCGTCGGTGGAAGTGGAGAAAGTGATTGTGTGGTAGGTTCCGATTCGGGCCTGGAAGCGGCCGGTGTTACGAAGCCATTCAAGTGGGCATGATGTTGGCAGTTAAACGGCTGAGGGAATGGGATCACTGACCTTAAAAGTGATGCCATTGAGATTTTTGAGTTGGGAGCTTCGCAGGAGCAGGATAGCAGATGGAAATTATCATCGTCGTCCTGGGACGAGATGGACTGTTCCACTGAATGGGCTTAATTAGAGAAGGCCTGAGGAACTGAAAACCTTTTGAGATTTTTGTGGTAGAATTTTAGTATAAACAATAAATTATAATATATTTATATTATAAATATATAATTTATTGTTTTTAAGAAGTAAACATCAATCTCATATATACGAATACTTCTTTTTAAGAAGTAAAATAACAGTGAAAGTGGGTATTTCAAAATGAAATTACTCGTACTAGACGTGCTAGATTCATATTTTTCTAGTCAAAATTCGATAAGAAAAGGCCTTAAATTTAAAATTTTCACCTTAGCTTTGCCTCTATCAACTCTATTCCCGTCTAACTAAGAAACGCATCTCTTTCACTCTCTCAGGTCTTATTTATTTTATTTTTTTCTTTGAATTTTTTATTTTCTTGGTAGCTCTTTTGATTTGGAGCCTAGGAATAAAATTGAAATTTGATTATGAGTATGATAATTTTTTCATTCTCGGTAGAATTTTTTGTTTATGAATTGAAACTCATATTAAATTGTGGATATAATTTATCTCTATTTATTCCTTCTTCAATTGTAATTTATCCAAGTAAATTGAAATTTGTCAATTTGATTATTGATGATTTTTGTCAATTATAATTTTAGGTATAACTTTAATTCAAATTGAAATTTATCTATTGACAACTATAATTTTATTAGGTATAACTTAAATTCAAATTGAAATTTATCTAAGTAATTTATCTCTCTTTCATTTTGCAGATGTCATAGTTAATAACTTTTATCCCTTAATTCCTTCTTCAATTACAATTTTTCTCTCTTTCATTAATTATCTTATAATTAGCATTTTCTTATTTATGGATTTGGTTGATCATGTACGTATAAATTTAATTTTGCTGATATATTTATATGTTAATCTATATTCTCTTTGCTGAAAAATACATCAGTGTTAGTTTTGATATGCTAGAATTAATTGAAAAATTGAAAATAGATTCCAAATATGATAGCTTTTATCATAAAAGATTGCTCTTTGTTTTTTATTTTAATATAGGATACTAAATTTTGTTCTTTTTTCCCCTCTATCATAGATATATAATACTATTGATTTATCTTTATGATATATGTTCGAGTTATTGATGTTGTATTATCCTACATGTTTCTTCCATTTCTATACATATGCTTTTGTTCTTTTTCTTGTCCAATTGTGTTATATTTATTGAAAAAAAAAGAGTAAAATAATTAATAGGATCTCACAAATAAGCTACCAACAAATTTATTAAAAGAGTAAGCTTCTCTAATGATAATCCTAAGGAATTAGGTAAATGTAGTTTTGAATAACCTAATTAAAATTTAAGTGATGAGATTCATATTCATGCGATATTAGTAATTTTAGTAAAGTATAATTATTCATCAAATGTATCTAATTTAGAAAATTTAAAGGTAAATGAGCAATCAATCCGTCTATTGGATATTTATGATCCTAGAATTGAGATAATCTTAATAATAGAGCATGAGACATTTGAGTTGAATAAGGGCCCAAAAGGGAATTGAATTTTGTGTTTTCTTTAGACAATATATATTTACATATTGCTGATTCATTATGGTCCTTCTTTTTACTTTGTACCGGGCCTATAAAATGTTTGGAATGACCATAAACATAACCGATCTTATATATATAGAGAGGGCATATAGGCGTTAAATAGATTATTCATCTATGTTTAGTCTTGTGCATTCCTAAATAGTTAAGTTAATTCTTACGAACTTTTAATTACGAGGCTTTTATATAGAAATTTGATATTTCTATTTTCATGGCTTTTTAAAATTTCAATTCTTATTTTTAGAAAAGTTATTTTTCTATATATATTGTCCTTATGGACAATTTGAGTGTTATATTCTTATGTCTTTTTAAAGTTAAATTTTTTATGTTTCAGAAATTCTATTTTCTATGTCTAATGTCCTGTAAATAGTGAACAATGCTTCTACTTCTTTTATAATTAATTTTTTATAAGACTAATTATATAATAAATAATGAACACATTTTGAATATAATTTTTATCTTATAAATTTCTATCAAATATTTGTTAAACTTTCTTTTTCTCTTGTATCTAACTGTATTACCCAACTTATTAAATTATACTTTTTCCAAAATACAAAAAAGTACATCAAAACTTTAAAGTTTAAAATTTACTAACTCCTAATTATTTAAAAAATTATTTCTCTCAGTATTATAAACATTTTCTTAAAAAATATTAAAATGAATTTTTTAAAATATTATCAAAAATTGTAATAAAGGATTGAATCAATATTTGATTGCAGTTAGAATATAAAATAGATCTTTTTTATATTAAATTTTTTTCACATTCTAATTCTAGAATTTTTTTCCTTGGAATTATATATAATTTATATGAATTAAGTGTCTTTTATTTTTATCAAATAATAAAATCATTGAACAAATATGAGTTTGGGGAAGATAATATAATAGGTAAGGAGGTAACTAAGTTAAAATAACTTCATTTGACGTTATAAATCAAAATGTTTAAGTTTTCTCTTTCACTATATTACCTATAGATTGCTCACATAACTACACAATTGCAAGTACTTTTTCATGAAATAAAAAGATTTTTATTGTTTGATAACTAATAAATAATATTTAGCATATTGATGGTAAGAATAAGCCCCATCTGTTTGCCTTTCTCTTTACTTTTCTTAGTCTCCTGAAAGATAGTCACATTCTCATCATTGATGGTAAGAATATACGCAACCAAGTCTCCTTAACCATATCTTCTTGGATGCCTGATAGTCCATATTGTTCTATCCTTGGAAATACTGTGCGAATTTTTTTTCTATGCATGTTTCAACTTCTGAACTTGAATTTCTAACCCCATTATCATATATTCCCTATTAGCATTTGCTGGCAAGGACTTTATCATCATATCAACTATATCCTCTAAAGTTTGAACCTCTTGTAACAAGATCTAACCAAATGCATTTTTTAATTTTGTGAAACCTTACATCCTTCACCATAGGCCATCTTTGTTTGCCTTTCTCTTCACTTTTCTTAGTTTCTTGAAAGGTAGTTGCATCCTCATCATTGATGGTACAAACAGACATGACCAAGTCTCTTTAACCGTGTCTCTTTGGTTGCTTGATAGTCCATCTTGTCCTATCCAGGATATACCATTCTAATGTTTTTCTGGCATTGTTCTATCTTTTGAATTACGATTTCTAACCTCGTAAGCATATTTTCCCAATTAGCATTGGCCCCATAAGCCAGCCTTTAGCATATGTAGGCAATGAATTTATCAATATGTCAATTTTATGCTCTGAAGTGTGAACCTCTTTTAACAAGATCTAATGAAATGCAATCAATTTTTTTGATTTTGTGAAACCTTACAAACTTCACCATAAGCCCCATTCGTCTGCATTTCTGTTGACTTTTCTTAGGCTCTGAAAGATAATTACATCCTTATTGTTGATGGTAAGAACATACAAGACCAAATCTCTTCAACCATATCTCCTTAATTGCCTGATAATCTGTCTCAGATCTATCCCCGGATATATTGTGCTAATGTTTTTTCTTTGGCATTGTTTTATCCCTTGAACTAGAATTTCTAACGCCATTATCATTTGTTCCAGGCTATTTTAGTACCATTTGTACCACCTTTGAACCAGTTATACTCATTGTTGACCCTAACACATTGATTTCATATTTTTTCCTTAACATATGTCATTCCCCAAACACTATATCCTTGAAGGTTGCCTTAGAGTTTTTATCAAGCGTATGAAACTAAGTCTATCTTCTCGTATTTTTGATCATTCAATAAGCTCCTTCTGTAAAGTTTTGTCAGCTCTTACTCATCAAGATGCTCACCCATAAGTACCATACCACAATACTGTCATCCTTCTACCCTGGATTAAAAAATAACCACTCATTTTATTGTTATCTTTCCCACAAAGACATAAATGTCGTGCTAAAGTTTTTCTTTCATAACAATCAATACATCCTTTACCATTATAAGTTGTCCATTATTAGTAGAAAATTGATACCCTCGACTACCAAAAGTACCCATAAAAATTAAAAAACTTGTGAAACTTAAAAGCATTCCAAACATTTAATAATCTAATAATTTCATCTTATATTTTGATTTATACTGAACTACCACCTTTAACGAAACGCTCTCTATTATCACCCAATTTAATAGAACCATTCAATTCTTTAAAGGAACATAATCAATCCTTATTAAAAGTCATATAATAAGTTGCTTCAATGTCTATCTACTCAACAATTTGGAGAATGAGAATCAATCATAGTTAAAACATCACTGCTTATTCCATCCTATTCATCAAAACTCTTTTGGAATATAGCAACACTTGTTTTTTCATATGTTTTTCTTTTCTTGTTTCCATCCTTACATTAGGGACAGTCCCTCTTGAAGTACTCTTTTTCCTATGGTTAAAGCATTAAACAGTTTTGGCATATAATTTAGATCATCATTTACTCCTATTTTCAATATCATTTTCCTTTTTCTTTTTTTTTTGTAAATAAAAGAGCTAACAACTAGCTAGAGCTAACAACAGGATTAATGTGCCGAGTGCGACTAATACCCATGCGATCATCATTGAGAGTTGGCAGTATAACATCCGGGGTTGTTGAAAAACTACCATACCCAAAGACACCTTAAGTCTGATCTGAGCCATAGCATCCGCTGTAGCGTTTCCCTCCCTAAAAACGTGATAAATCTTGACTTGCCAACTACGGGACATCAGCTCCCGAATGCTACAGATGAGAGCATTGTCCGTACTTGTTTCTTCCCCTACCAACAATTAACCTGAAATCTAATATAACTTTATACTAGCCAGAGGCCTTTTGCTTCAATTCTTTAGACTGCAGAGCATCATTTACATAACTTATATAAGTAGTCTCTCTACCATACAACATGATATTAATAAAATTCTCATATAAATTTAGGCAAGGAATAGAAAAAGATTATGACCTGATTCTCATCATTAATTTTAATCTCAATACCTTGTAAATTCAAGATTATTCGATTAAAATTATCGATGTAATTTTTTGCCTTTGTACTTTATGTCATCTTTATGGTATACAAATGTTGAATTTGATGTAAACTATTTGCAAAGGATTTCTTTTTATACTTACTTTCAAGTCATTTCTATAATGAAGATGTAACACCCAAATATCCCCTGGGAAGATACATGGATGCCACCTAAGACAGAACAAACAAAACAGATTTTATTTAGTAACTCAAACCCACACACATATATTACATATCGTAAATCTCAGAATAATTATCCAAAGAATATTTACAGGCCCAAACACACGAAACAAAATACATTTTTTAGAAATATAAAACAGACTCCTTTGGCCATTGCGGTTGACTCGTCCCAGTCGTTAAACTCTTCGCTCCAAACCTACACGGGGCAAATCCACCGTGATAAGCTTATAGCTTAGTGAGTAATTATTTATCTAATTTAACCGATTTACAATAACAATATCATCATGCATACAGAGATTAATAATCAGGCAATAAAATTAACCAATTTCTTTTCACAAAAATAGTATAATCAAGCATTCACTTCAGAACAGATCGCCTTTTAATGTTGGGTCCGTGTTTTGCGTTGGGCCCGTGTTTTGCGTACCTCAGTACCTCAAGTTTGCACGCGACCACAACCCAACAAATCAGAAGTCCATAAAATAGAAGTGGGTAACGGGACTTATCAGAAGACCGAAG
>JAOSBP010000002.1:13704484-13718406 GCA_027563825.1 Erythroxylum mucronatum | reverse complement strand
TTTAAAATATATAAATATTCAAATAAATTTTGATTTAATAATTAAAATATATTTCAAATAAATATTAATTTATAAATAAAGTTTTAATTTATAAATTATTTATTTTATTAAAATAA
Source organism: Erythroxylum mucronatum (assembly GCA_027563825.1). Classification (NCBI taxonomy): domain Eukaryota; kingdom Viridiplantae; phylum Streptophyta; class Magnoliopsida; order Malpighiales; family Erythroxylaceae; genus Erythroxylum; species Erythroxylum mucronatum. The sequence goes on along the minus strand of JAOSBP010000002.1, from coordinate 13,718,290 downwards.
CATAATTTTATTAATAATTTGTTAATAAATATTATATTAGAGATTAAATAAATTTATTTAAATAAAAATAATTTATCTTTAAGTTTTATCTAAAATGTAATTATTATCAGTGATAAAAATATAACTACATTATCAATCAAACAGGTTTTTGTTTATATTTTAAAAAAAAGAAACTAAAAATTGAAAACAAAAACTGAAAATTACAACAGAAAAACAAAAGTATAACTAAACGGTCTCTAAAAAGGTATTATAAGAAAGGTTAATTGGCTGTTGCCTAAACGCTATTTACAAATAGCTTCTATAAAACTACCCCAGCCAATTAACAATCAAACAGACCAATAGCTTTTCGATAAAGTCAATCAGTTAATTTTAATCAATCAACTAAAATATAACTAATCTGCTAACAATCGAACAGGGACAAAGTATCTAAGACCTGTGACACATTTCTCCAGTTGACCATTTACTTGGCAACGAAGATTGCCCCATACAGCACCCAGTGGAGAAATGGATTATGCACAGCATAACTTAAGTGGGAAGTTCTTGTGGAATGGTCCGTTGCACGCTTGCTTTACCAAAAGATTCAAGACTTTGCGATAAAGTTGTGGCTGAGGTAGAAAGTTAGGCATTAGCTAAAATGGCATTATAGAATCATACGCTAAATCCCATTTGGTGAGTGCAAAGAAATGGACAAACTCCAAAGTAAACGGATAACTTAGCTTTTCTGTATTGGCTAATGCAAATACTTATGTCAGCAATATTAATGTGGAGTTTCCAATTTATGACCTAAAATCCAACTAGATCCCCAAAAAAAGGTAGATGGAATACGCTTGCAAATGATAACTACGAATGGCAATTGAGACGAAGCATGTTACTTGGAATTTGCTTCTCGACATATCAATATTCTATTGTCTGATTTTGTAGCGACAATTCCGGAGAAAAATTCGAATGGACAAAGGAAAAAGACACTGTTTACCCTTTCAAAATCACAACAAACACAAAAACAATGTTTTGAACATTTGCAGGACAACAATATTATTTTTTCCCTGCACCTGCCCTTAAGCGTAACTCTAGTGCTACAGTTACATGTGTTTGTCCAACAATTCCTCGTGGGTTGACAGGGAATAACCAAGCTGGAATCCCCTTCACTCCTGTGCATTATTCTGTGTGTTTCTTCATTGTTGGGGGATTCAGTGACATCTGCCCTTAGCCTTAAATGATCACGTTCCTTGCTGCTAGATGACGATGCTTCCTCTTCACTGCTACCACTGTTGCTTCTTACCGTGACCCACTCCCACGTATCGTCCCATACCCAATTAGGCTTATTGTCACTCAATTGCCCGATTCTTTCTAGTGGAGGACTTCTAAAACTTTCAGGCTTAGTGTGCCAAGTTGTTGGTGACTCATCTATTGTATTCCAGAATTCTTGATTCAATATACTTGTTGGAGTTTCCACATTCTGGATTCTTACTTCCTCAAACATGGAATCTTCATCATCAATAACAAATGAATGTTGAAGTAATTCAGCCGCTGACCACCTCTCCATTGGGTCTTTCTTGAAACACTTGCCCAGAAAGTCCTTAGCTTGCACGGAGAGAAAGCTTGGAATTTCGGGCACATTAGAGGAAAATCCAATCTGGTAAAGAGCCGATATTGGGTCTGATACACTGGCCCATGGAGCCTGCCCTGAAGCCATCTCTAGAACGGCACACCCTAGAGCCCACACGTCTGCCGGGAACCCCTGCTGTTCGCCACGCGCCGCCTCAGGTGCCATGTAGACCGGGGTCCCTGCAATTGGTGCAACACAGGTCGCCTCGTCAATCCGCCGAGCACACCCCAAGTCAGCAATTTTTGGTCCATCATCGGTGACCAAAATGTTTTGACCCTTTATGTCACAATGCACAATTCCCATGGAATGAAGATACTCGAGACCCAGCAAGATTTCCCGAGTGTATGATTGGATTCTTGCCTCGTCTAAGCAGCCACCTCGGTGACGAATTTCATCGGCAAGGGTGCCGCGGGGGGCATACTCTAGGAAGAGATTGTACAAGAGCTTACCTTGTTCACTCGTGATGTCACATCCCTTATATGCTATGATATGAGGAGACTTCAATGTTGAAAGTATAATTTGCTCTCTTCTAAGGAGCTCAGAGTGGGCGAGCTCGGCCGACTTAACAGCAAAGGTTTGACCTGACGCGTTCGAGGTAGCGACGGAGACTGTGGCGGAGGAGCCACGGCCGATGATCTTGCCTCTGGTCCAATCCATTAGGGAAGATGTAGATGTACTTGCTGATACCATAAAGGTTGAGAGAGTTTAGTTTTGGTACATTTGGTTTTCTGTTGCTTTGGTCATTGTGTGTGTGAATAAATATATATATATATATATGCGCGTGCAAAGCATAAGGGGGGAAGTGCTTAGTTTTGGTATGTTTGTGTTTAATGCAAGAAACAATGCTTTCGTTTGGGACATTGGTGGTGGCCAATGGGCGGCCGCCGTTTATTCCTCTCTCTAAACAAGAGGGTTCCACGTGGCAGCAGGAAGATGGGGGTTGAAAGGCTGGATAGAGGCGGTTGCTTTTAATATTGGCTTTGGGCCTTTGAGTAAATGAACGTGGTTCCACGTGAGTAAAGTGCGGTGACTTGATGAAGCATTTGGATACAACGAAAGGACAGGTCACCTTTTTGGACGTGAAATGTTACGGATTTGTGGGTTTTGGAATTAAAACTCTATTATTCGTTAAATAGGACTTTGATGCTGGATAAGTGGAATCTGTGTATCTATCCAAGCAAAGTACACCAAACCTTAATGCAAATTATATATAGATACACGTGTTTTTCTATTTAAAATTCTGTAATTTGATAAATTAAGCAATTGCACTTGTGAGACTGTTGGTGAATTGGAGGAGAAGAGTAAAATCGAAAGCAAGAGCGTGACTTTGTAAGCTGCAACTGACAACAAGAAAAGGCCAGAGATTGGGTGTGAGGGAAGGACCATTCCAAACAATTGGAAAGAGAGGCACCTAACCAAGTAGCTCACTTCTTACATCTCACGTTCTCCCAACCAATCCAATCCTCCAGCTTACCAACGGTTAAGGTTTCCTGGATTCGGTTTCTTGGACTGCGACGGACGGCCTTTTGGCAATCCCATCCCACCCCGTGTCCTTATTTGATTCGTCCCTTTTAAACAATACAATACAATTATTTTTGTTTGCTTTCTTTCTTCCCAATTATGTCATTTCCCATACCCTTTTACTTAAGCCCTTCCTTTCTGTCTTTTGATCACTTCTTGTTGGCGTGTGTATATTTGCTTGAAATCCTAAGATTCAATGATTTGCGTCTTAGAGGATGTGAAGAATAAAGATAAATATCTCAAAGAAGCAACCTAAGAGTAAATTTGCTTCTCTTCCACTCTTTCACAACATAGGATCACATCCTCTCCGTGCCCTCAAATCTTCTGGCCAGGTACTCTGGCCCTAACCTGTGCCAGAAGATCTAAGTCATCGATCAGGTCCTTCTCTCCTTTGGTAACTTAATTATACTTTAGATTCAATAATATGGTAAAAGAAGTCTGCAATTGGGGGTTATTTATCTCAGTAGGATAGTGGCTATGTGTTAACTTTACAATTCCCACATAATTGAAGGTAGGTTGAAGCTTGATAGATGCCAGTCCTGCCAATTTCTCAACTCCTTCAGTTTTCAGGCTCATATTTATGCTGCTCAAGCTGTATATTTTTGCTTCGAATTTGTCCACAACTATCCACTCGGCTGCTTCTTTGTAAGGCGGAACCCTACTCTGCCTATATATTTTTACATCTCTATAAGGCCGAAGAACTACAAATCAAATCAGATGAAGCCATTTTCTATTTCTTTGAGGACTGTACCATGAATCAAAATGCTAGTAAATGTATTAAATTTTCTGATTTCAGAAAAAAAAAAAAGAAAACTAATAGCAGCTGCATTCATTATACTTCATTATTTTAAAAAAACATTATAAAGTGCTGCCAAGTCACATAACACTTACGTTCCTGGTTAGAGGTAAAATCTGTTTATAATAATTCAAATAAGTCTCTATTATTTGACTTTTATAAATTAATTTTTACGGTTAATATTTGTTCACATAATAATCTGTTTTAAATGGAATTTAGGATCCATATTATAATGATTTTTTTTTTATAAAAACGTATTTAGACTATGGAACACATCTTTGGAATCTGTCAATAAGTTTTAATATACTGTAAGGGTGAATTATTAAGTTTTAATATATTAAAGACTAATTTGTAAATATTTAGTATATGTTAAGGTTAGAATATTAATAATGATTAATTACTAAACAGTTTCAAATTTTATTGAATTATAATCAGAACTTTAAATAATAATAACAAAATGCTCAATTTTTTTTACAAAAATAGTCCACCGTTAAACCTTCTATAAACAGTGATAACGTGGCTTGCTAATACATTTTTCACATGGACTATAATTTCACGTAAGAAAATTATTTTCATAAAAATCAAAATGATTAATTAAAAAGAAAACCAAAAAAAGCTTACTATGTTACTTTACTACCCATATATCTCTTTTTTTTGTTTCTCTCGCATCAGCCCAAGCTTTATTTCTCCTATTTGTTTCTTGAGTAGATAATATGTGAGTGATGATTTAGGGCACAACTTAGAGTCAGAGTTAAACCACCCCACTTGGTACCTCCTTTGACTATTACTTTCTTTTCTTTTTTCTACCTTTCCTTCCAAACTGTCAAAACATTGCTTACCTTCCAATGCCACTGGAATAATGGAGGTTCCATTATATTGTTCATAAACTATATTGTAGACCTTATACCTCATCTATTCGTCTTTACCTTGACAAAGTTGATAGAAGCTATTTTTGGTAAGGCTTACAAGGACATCAATACAAGGGAGTATGCTTTAGCATTTATGCATGGTAAACTTAGTGGCAAATCTTCTTTGTATTTTAGTGTCTTTATGGTTATTGTTGTACTTAAGGACATTTTTTTACTAATTAATATTGAACCATGCATCAACATATAAGGTGTTCATAAGCTATATTTCAAAAACTACCTCATATATCTATCTTTTCCTATATAGGAGGAGAGGTTATTCATGTTTTCACATGTATATAATTTAGATAGTATGCTTTTGCATTTATGCATTGGTTAACTTAATGGTGCTTTAGATGTTGTTGCATATCTAGTTATCAATACATTCCATTAGCATCATTATTAGAGAGATTATTATGATCATGTTATATAATCTAGATTCGAATATTAGATAGTATCCTATATTGGAATAGTTCAAGTCTTCTACACTTATAAAACTTGATTAATGTTTGCTTTCTATTCGATTGAAGTGTTTATTTTATTTTGTGGCGATCATACAATGATGTTTTTGTTATTTAGGACCCTCAACTTCTATTGACTAATATATTTATACCGTGATATTGTAATAGGATTAAAAACAAATATAAGTAGAAATAAAGTATATGTAGCTTTTATTACTTATACACTTGGTTTATACTTCACATGGGAAGAGTTTAAAGGTATCGTTAATGGATTTATGAATGTTGTTTATTATTGTTTCAACAATTTAGCAGAAGATGAAATGGTATATTCTTAATTTTGTCGAGAGTAACGATAAAACAATATTACTATTTTTTATTGTTAGCATATTGATTGTATTTCATTTTAATTTATATAGTGATCTATATTTATATTATATATTTGTTATATTGATTGCCCTACTTGTAATGATAAGATAAAGCTACAGTTATTAAATATTAGCCAATTATTGGTTAATATTTTATCACTACAGTAATATAAAAGTAAATATTACAATCATTGTTTTGATGATGTCATTATTATACAAATCTTTAATGGACATTCAAATTGCAAGTTTCTTGTATGTATTTAGTATTGGTAAATGAGTTGAAGGTTTGGTAGTGTAAAAAATTATGTCAGACATCTTCTGTTCTTTAAGGTAAGAGTCATGTCTACAAGATTCATTGTTGGCCATAAAAGGTGAGTATATATATTAATTCATTTAAGTACTGCAAAATTAAAATAATTAAAATAATTGTCTTTTTTTTAACTTTATTTTGTAAGTCCTATGTGACTACATTTCTTAAACGTCTGATGTACCTAACTCTAATATTGACACATTTTCAAATGTCCAATAGGTTTTTGGAGTCATGTTAGCTAATTTTTATTTAGATTATGGAAAATTAAGGAATATCAATGTATTATATGCAATGCATTAAATTTTTATGAAGATGAAGATTCTACTTCATGTGATTATCTTTATTATTCACTATATTGCCTACTGTCAATATCAATGTACTATATGCAAGCATGCATAGGGTGTGTATTAAAAAGATGACTTATGCAAGTATACTGAAAAGCGGAAGGAGAGAGGAATTTTTGGTTTGTCTAGACATGTAGGAGATAAAGATAAAAAGATGCAATCTTTTTTACAGAAAAATTGCATGTAATATACCTTAATTTTACATCTTATAGACAATTTCCAAAAGTGTGTACATACCATAAGATCATAACCCTTTCTTTCATTTATTTCTATCTTTCTATTCCTTCTTTTGCATGGTGAATATATTTGAAAATGGGCAAAGCACTTAATTCTCTTTGTTCCATGGTGTCATGTGAAAAAGTGGGCATAACAAATGCAACGTCAAAATTCTCACCAAAGTATAACAAATACAATGTCCAAAGCAAAACAAATACGTTGTCCAAATTCTCAACCAAATCGTAACAAAAACAACGTCTAAATTCTCAACCAAATCATAACAAACACAATGTCAAAATTCTCCAACAAATGGTTCAATGTAAAGTAGATTCATCATCGGCAATTTGAGATTTTTTTAGAGTTGATCTTCGCACCCTCAATTTGATCCTTCTCTTGGTTTGAGTTATATTGACAGTTGTTTTTCGAGAAGCTTGAGTTGTATTTATATTATTCCTTAAAGGTTCGAGTACTTGAAATTAACTTCCATCCATATATGAAATATCAAAAATAAAAAGCACAATATTATCGCTTACAATATAATTACACATAACCAATATAAAAATATATTTAACTAACAAACCATAAAATAAATGTTCATGCTAACTTTTCCAAATGCTACCATATATCCTCTAACTTCCTGTATAAAGACCAATAGTAATGTTACTAAACAATTTGATGTAAACTACTTGAAAATAAATGTAAATATTTGCTAACCACCCTATTCTCCCTTCTTAAGACAAATGTTGTAACATTTTACCCTATAAATCCTAATTGTGTGGGTCTTGTAATTAGACAGCTGCTAATATTCGATAAAGGGAATTGATTTTTTGGTGGCTTTCCTCTTTTTCACTATATTATAAATATGATGAACAATTTGACCTTTTAGCCACGTTTGAAATGAAGACAAAGAAAAAAAAAAGAAAAACTTACAATCACCTCAACTATTTTAAGTCACCTCGAAGGTTGATCCTTATTTTTGCATCCTCTTATATTATGACTAACTTCATAATAATGATCATATCTCAAAGCTACTCCTACCTAGGTCAATTTGTTTAGATTTCATGATTCTTCACTTTTATCCCTTTTTGTATCCTTTTTAGTCTTCTAGGCATCTTCTTAATCATAGGAGACAAAATTGATTGTAAGTTTTAAGCTTTCAACCAAAATTTAAGACTACTAATGGGTTTTATAACATATTAATATCTCTTTAGCTAACGAGTTCCATAACATACCAATAAATCTTTAGATAACATTCACACTTTTAGTATCGACTCATATAAATTCTTTGACAAAACTCTTCAATTTCTTAACTTTGAAATCATCCTAGGCCCGCCTTGGAATACTCTTAAATTGCTCCATTATCTAATCAAACTCACTTTTTTGTGTAACTCACTTCTTACCATAATAAACTCCTATATGTGTGGCCTTTGTGAATACTAGACCAATTTGTATAGACATGTCAGGCACATTTTCTATGTTTAGCTTCTAGGAGAGTCTTTAATACATCCACTAAAACCTAATCGCTAATAAAAAAAGTAATGTAAGTAGAAGAATTAAAAGCATAATAAGAAATGAGCATTACATGTATGAATACCTAAAGTTTACCTTTGTTGATCGCTTACAAAAGTTCATACTTTCCCACTTATATTTAGATCTTCAATAAGAATATTCAAAAACCAAAACCAATATTGGTAATTATCTTTATTAATCATAACCTAAGATATAGAAAATAATTGATTGTTTTTATTATGACATACTATCGCTAAACTCGTGAAAACTCATGGACCTTTAGACAAATGTTGAGATTGAGACCCCAGATCTATCACTTGATGGAGAAACAAGTCGAGAATGGCAAATCAATATGGTTTTGGTTTGATAATTGGTGTGAGATGAGTCTGCTTATTAACCGACATGAACTTCGAAGTTTGCTACTCCGAATACCTATTCAAATAAGCGTAAGCTCCATAACATTTGTTAGTTGTTGGGTTTGCAACTTTCATGGGGATGCTAGCCTTATTAATTTACTCCCCGATCTTACACCAAATGGGCAAGAGGATATAATTATATGGAACGATACCTACTATAAGGAATTTTCTAATAGATTATGCTACAAGCTATTTAAGGTATTGCTACCTAGAGTCACTTGGTTTGAAATTATCTAGCGAAACCCATTATCCCCAAAGGTAGCCTTTATATATTGGCTTGTAAAGAAAGATATGCTCAAAATGAAAGCTCGATGGTATGGAAATGCCACCAATTTTGATGCCACATGCTTTCTATGTGCAATAGAAAGTGAAAGCCATAACCATTTATTTTTCCAATGATGTTTCTCACATGCTATTTAGAGCAAAATCCAGCACATGATGCAGGTATTCTACCCACAAGATAATTAGGAAAACGTAGTGCGATGGACTAAAAACATGATCAGTCACCTACGACGTGATATGGTTATTCTCCAAACCGTTTTTTACTACACAATCTATTGTATATGGAAGAAGCGAAATTGTCGATTGTATACCAGAAAAGCGACAGAAATGCAACAGCTAGCTGGCAACATTTTTTCCTAGATAAGGGAACTCCTTTTGGCCAAAGAAAAACATCTCCACCTTAATTCAAGCATAGGGGATGTTGGAATGTTTGTTGACTAAAGATTATAGCAATGGCGTTCTTCACTATTCGTTGTTCTAGTAAATGTTGGTTGTTTTCTCTGTTGGTTATCTAATTGTTGACTATGTATGGCAGTGTTGAGTGTGGAAGACTAACCATGGTACTATGGCTAATAGGTTTTGTATGACATGTTGCATTTTTCCTTCTCTGCGCTAATTTTGTGACATGTTTCATGAGTGATTTTCATATTAATTTCTCCTACATATATGGGATTAGCTCTTCTTAGCTGTTGATATTGTAATTAATGTTTTATGCCTTTGTGGTGTATTTTTTGTCAAACTTAGGTTGGGTTAATACAAAATTATTTTTTCTTAAAAAAAGCACCTCTAAGGAATATATTAAAGAAACACCCATCTACCCTAATTAATTTCTTGCAACCTCCAAGAAAACTATACTTCGCTATACTAAATCCTACATAAAGCGTCTTAAACATTGGTTGTCTGAACATTCATCAAGTTTAGCTTGAAAAATTAATTATCCATGTTTGTTGACATGTTGAAACTCTTATCTATAAGACCATAACTTTACATAATGACCTTTCATAGATCCTTGTAACTTCATAATAGCTTTCTATTGAGCCCTATTAACATTAGGATTTAGTTACATGTAATGCATACTTTCTTTGAAGATTATCCACCCTCTTAAACTTGTATAAAAAATTTTTTGCTATCCATTTCCTACTAGATGGTTTGTTTCATTTTACCTTCTTGTAACTATGCTTATTTTCTCCTGTCTTAACAATAAATATTTTTTTTTCATTTCCAATCTAGCTAGCATATACCCTAAAAGGACATTATGGCTTATTAATAGTCTCCATCCTTATACTAAATCTTGGCATTAAAACATCATATCAATTAATAATTACATAGTTTCTAATTGCTCCCATAAACTATATCTCATGTTTAAACTTTATGCCAATTTCAAACTAAAAGTCCTTCTTATCCACTTTTGGATTAAATACATTGTTTTTTTCCCTTGTGAAAAATGCCTTTTATGATCTATCGTCACTACAAATTAGTAATTAAACTTTCGCATTATTATCCTCATATTCACTCCACCAACCATATGAACTCCCTTCCTGGCTTTGTAAATTTTTTGAATAAGTGTCTGCTTAATCACAATCTTTAAAACTGCTTCCATCCTCATTGACAACATTGTCGCATCCAAACCCACTATTTACTATCTTGGCACATTTTTTCTCATTTGCACTTATAGTGACATATTCTTTACCATTAGTTGCATATATCATGTCTTCAACTGAATTAGCTCCAAATTCACTAATCTATATAACAATGAAATCTTCATCATCTTGCTTAACTTGAACTTAGAACAACCCTTCATTATTTATACTCATATTTTAATGTGTACTAGTTGTAAAATTATTACGAATATCACAATAAAATTCTTTATCAACTAGTGTAGGGTTCTTATATCTATGCTCGTAATAGGCTTTAGCATTATGGTAGTTAAATTCTTACATTTCGGGTAAGCATTGCTAACATGTCCTTATTATGGTGTAAACTTAACTATTTTAAATATCTCATCGACTCTTTAAGAAATTTGTAAAATATAGATACTACTCTATATCCTTTATCTTCTCACACTCCTTTTAAAATTAACATGCTAAGTTTTTAACGAAATATATTGACAGTACAAAATTGAAAGCAAGAATCTAAATAGGCAAAAAGGTAGAATCTGCTAGCTACACCAACTTATTTTATAATAATACAAATATGAAAGTATGAATCCTTCTAATAAAAAATGAAATCTAATATTAGTAAGCAAAACTAAATAAGTAAACGGGTAAAACTAGAATAATAGAAATCATATAAGATACGCTTTCAAAAATATAAACATGCATTAAACAGAGGTTTAATATGCTTTTTCTTTTTTTTGGATAAATTTATAAGATAAAATATCTAATACAAATGAGATAATGTCATTATAATGCAATACAAAAAGTGAATGGTTCGATTAAAACTTTTTTTTATAAGAAACACAAATGGGCTAATGCCAAAATAAATGTAAAATGGAGTGCGTGTGCGCGCGTGTGTGTGTGGATTGATTGTTCTTATCTCTAATGTATAATGTTTATGTTTATTATTTAGAAGTCTACCTCATACCTCAAGTGTATAATATGGTAAAAACTTAATTATTTGGAGTTGCTTTTGGATTGTAAGTAACTATAGATAATTGGTGAGAGTAATGTGCATAGTACATTCAAGTTATTAGCTTAGCCTTATCCTAAATATATATAACTCTATGTCCCCTCCTAAACCAAATGGCTTTTTTTGTTTAAATATGCAAGGTCAATGCCCCATCAATGTCACCACCTCTAAATCATCTAAAAGAATAACCAACAATCAAATTTTCCAAGAAAAAGGAAAGAAGACTATATCTTTTTATAGTAAAGTTTACCAGAAAGAACCGCAAAGTTATATCTCTATTAACCCAAAATGGGCTCTTCATTTAAATTCCCACTTGAATAAATTCTATATGTTTATAATGAAAAACAACCACAACGTTATTAACTTTAATATTGTTAACATACTCTTTATTTTTCTCAAAGAAAAAATTTCTCAAAAAAATAATGAACTCCCTATTTATCTATATTTCTCATTAATATAAAGTAGAACTAGAAGAATGAAAAAGATCATTTCTTAATGCCAACCACTTGTTTCATTTGTTATCTATTGTCTCTTTCTTCATATTATTATTTCCATACATGTCAAAATGTGACACTCGCACGTAACATTTGTTAATTTCCAACAAAATGCAAAATATTGATTATGAATCTACAAATGCTAGACACTAAACATTTGGAAAGATAGATTGATTATGATTATCCTCTGTGAAGAAGTTCTATGAACACTTGGATACTAACGAAATATTAAAGACAAAGGGATTCCAACTTAGCAAAGGGGTAAAAGAAAAATGATTAATTCACCTTTTGAAAAGCCAAAATTGAGGTTACTCCACAATGGAAGCGAAATGTAAAAATTGCAAATTTGGAAACAAAAATAATTGCAAATTGAGATGTCTTGATTGATAAGTTGCTTCATAGTGGCAATTAAATAGGAAAATTGCAAATCTAGTAGAAGATGAAATTTGAGAAGCTAAGATTAACCTTGACAAACACCTCAGAAAGTTGTAACAAAATAAGGCACCAAATCCCCTCACAACTGGATGATCCATAGAAATATATGTAGGAGAGAAACAAATGTGGGAGGAAGATATACGTTGGAGATGAGATTTGGATTGGGTTCAATTACAAATCCAATAATGGGAGGGAATGCGACAAGAAGTTATTAGCGATGTTAATTACTTGCAAGTTGGTGAGGTTAAGAGCAAAGGGAGGGACGTCACCAGGGAGGATGTAGGAGAAACAAAGAAGCTAGATATTAATAAAGAAACAAAAAGGAGAAAGACAGGTAACAAAGTACGATTTTTTTATTTTATGTTTTCTTTTTAATTAATCATTTTAATTTTTAAGCAAATAATTTTCTTACGGGGAATTTATATTCTAGATGGGAAATGTACATCGGTACTATTTATAGATTAAATTTAAAATTTGATTATTTTATTACCACTTTTAAAATTTTAGGCTACAATTGTAAAATTCATCGAAGTTTGAATATTTTTTTAGTAATTAGCCTTATTAATAACTTATTTTTTGAAAATACTAATCTCTTTATATCTAAAAAAAATGTACGTAATTATGGCCTGTTTGGTTCAAAGAATGGAATAGACAAGGAATAGAATAGTTATTCTTAGGAATAGAAAAGATGAGGAATAGAACTGAATGAGTATTACTTTGTTTGGTTTAAGGGATGGAATAGATAAAGAATTTCTATTCCAATGTTTGGTTTAAAAATATAAACTTGGAATAAGAAAGGAATAAGTAATAAAAAGACCAAAATGTCCTTATTATTATTATTATTATTATTATTATTAAATATTGATATAAATTCTCTACTTATTATTAAATTTATCAATTTTTAATTCTTAATTATATTAGTAAATTTATTATTATTATTATCATTATTATTATTATTAATTCTTATTTTATTATTCTTCTTATTATTAATTTATTATTTATTATAATTAGTTTTTATTTTATTATTCTTCTTATTATTAATTATTGTTATTATTATTTTTATTATCTTTATTACCTTTATTATTCTTATTATTATTAATTATTGTTATTTATTTATTTATTTATTATTATTATTATTAACTTTATTATTCTTATTATTATTACATATTGATATAAATTCTCTACTTATTATTAAATTTATCAATTTTTAATTTTTAATTGTATTAGTAAACTTATTATTATTATTATTATTAATTCTTATTTTATTATTCTTATTCTTATTAATTTTATTATTTATTTATTATTATTATTAATTCTTATTTTATTATTTATTTATTATTATTATTATCTTTATTATTCTTATTATAATTAATTATTGTTATTTATTTATTTATTTTTATTTTTATTTTTTTGATTATTATTATTAACTTTATTATTCTTCTTATTATTAAATATTGATATAAATTAGCTACATGAAATCAAAAAGCGTTAAAAACAATATTGTTTTCCCTCACTGTC
>JAOSBP010000002.1:13663490-13674072 GCA_027563825.1 Erythroxylum mucronatum | reverse complement strand
CACCTTTTCTTTGCCTGTCCGTTCTCTCAATCAATTTGGGGCCATTGCCTCTCTAGCTTTCATTTTCCCACTCCCCATCCTCCTTCTCTTTCAGCTATCCAGTCCTGGTATAGCTCTTCTTCCAAACCCAGAGTGCCTGCCCTCCTTCACTTCCCTCTTTTGCTTTCCACTACCGTTTACCATATTTGGATTGAACGCAATGCTAAGACTTTCAAGAATGAAGCCCAGGCGGAGGAGCAAGTGTCTTTCCGCGTTGTCTCCTACATTAGGGAGCTACTCAACCTTCACACTGTGAGGAGGTAATTTTCTAGTTAGGTTTCTCTATTCTTTTGCAGGTTCTCTATTCCGGTACTTCCAGGTTGCAGCTTGAGGGGTCTTCATGCCATGGTCTTGCCTGTTTTTTCCCTATGTGGTGGCACCTTCCTTGGTTTCTTCGGTGCGCGGGGTGTCCATGAGCAGTCGTCTATCTGCTTAAGCTTCGTCTGAGTTCGTGATCACCGTCTGCCTTTCACATGGATATCGACGTTTTTTTTTTTAGATGGAGTTACTTTATTAGTCTTTATCAGGCAGTTTCTGTTCTCGTCATGCCTTCTTTTAAGTGTCTTTTACCTTGCTCTTGGCTTGTGTGCGCCTATTAGTTTTTTTTGACTCGTTGTGTTTCCAGCGACACTTGTAATTGAACGCTTTGTATATATTTATTCTTTCTAATTTATTACTCTGATTTACCAAAAAAAACACAGATTAGTGATGCCAATTAGTTCTTATTTGCTGCTGATTTTCTAATTAATCAACTTTTAATAGTTCTTTTTTTAACTAAATCAATTTTATATATGTTCTTGTATCTACATAACGTTATAAGTCAAATGTTGGTGCAATTTTTCACACTTGTAGATTTAGAGGAAATTAAAACTAAATTTCGTAATAAAGATTTATCAATGGGTTTATAAATTATTCGTATCTTATTATGTTTATAAACTAGTCATATTGTAAAATTAGAGTGATCTTGTTTTTTATAAACTAAACAATTATTTTCTTCAACTCTCGTTTGTCTCGATATTCTAAGATTGTCAGAGATAGGAACATGAGATTCATATAGGAAAATAATTAAGCTATACCAGCTTGTTTGCAGATACCGAATGCTGGGTAACGTTTAAGGTCAATATCTCAAAACAAGAAAATACTGGTAATACTGCATTATATGACTGACATATTCACTTTAACATTTTCAAAGTCTTGGTATGTAGCCGATGCCGCCAACCTGTTGAATTTATTCAGTGTTACTGGGTAAGCTATTGTTATGGCACTCAGAATCATTCTTTTGAGCAAGAAGCTATTCCAGTGTTGCTGTATGAATTTTCCCAGTTCTTCCCATCGAACTGTCTAATCTCAACATGGTTCAGTGTTCCTGAGTCCACGCACCTTAATGTAACTGATACTCCATCTGGATTTGATCGTGGAATGTAGAATGAGGCGATGCCACAAACTTTACAGAATTTGTGTTTTGCTGCATGTGTGCCAAATGTATAGGTTGTGAGGAATTGGTCGGATCTTTCAAGGAGGGAAAACCTCTCAGAAGGGACAATGAAATGGATATTGCCCCTCATGGAACAGTTAGAACAGTTGCATTGCCAGGCTACAACACTGCTTGGAGCTTGTACACGCCATCTTACTCTCCCACAGTGGCATCCACCATTGTGAAGTACCATATGCAAATCCATCGCTAAAGATGAAGTGTTCAAATATGTTGTCAGCAAAAGGTACTTCGTCCCCTCTGTAAAAATATCAAAACAATTGTGAATGTCATGCATCGCTAGATATTATAATTTATGTTCAGAAATGAGAACTATGTCTAAATGCTCACAAAAATATCAACATCAGTATCATGATGGATCAAATAGCAGGTAAAATGGGCAATTCACAGAGAAAATAAAATGTAGATAAGATACATGTTAACGGCCAAAACAGATATCCTCACATTCTGAATCGTTTACAATTACATATTTGCTTGTACGGCTTAGCAAAACAAAGAGGAAGAAGTTGGCCGAGCATTTTCAATCATTAAGTATGAACACACTGACCAGTAGCTGACTTGTAAAATGAATCCTATGAACGACATGCCTTCTTATATGCAAGTGCAAAAAAAAAAAAAAAACTCGAGAGATTAAATTGAAAAAATAACTGAGGCCTTAACATCCAGAACTCACAAACAAGATACTATTATAACTAACTGCACAAATTAAAATTAAAGGAAAGGACAACCATTTTTCTCTTAGCCCTTTTTCTGGCCTCTTAACCCTTTTAAGCGGAGTCCCAACCACAGGATAAAAGAGGATAAAGGAAATCAAAAGCTAAAAGCACACCAAGTCAAACACTGTAATTGGTGTAAGACATCAAATTTACATATGGAACAAAAAATAGGAAAGTAAACTAATACAGCATCCATAGCTGTAACCTTAGAACCCGAAAGATTCTCAATATTCCTTAAAGCATTTACATCTTTGGACAAGATTGGTTAAAGGGAGAAACTGGGAAAAAAAAAAGGAAAAAGGTAAGTAAATTTGATATGTCATTAACATTACTAGATAAATAGCAATATATATATAGATGAGAAAACACGCTGTAAGCATCAGACCTCTTTCACTCTTGATTCACTTATTGCAACTCATATACACTTTCAGAAACCTGATTTTAGGCATTCCTATAGGAAACCCACCACTCAAAAGGAAGTAAAGAGATTTAATTCACTGAAGCCTTGAGTTGTCCTCTGGTAGCACAACTTTCAACACATAGCCGTTAAGTCTCAAGTTGATTGAGAAACAATATGAAATTCAGACGATTGATTCATTTGCAAAACAAGTTAGTCTAGCCTTTCAAAAAATAGAGGCCAAGTTGTACTACGAAACATACAAAAAATGAGCTCAAAAAGCAAGACAGATTATTGAGATGTATTCTAAAGAAAAAACTCGTACATTCAACAACAATGTATTAAAACATGTAAAATATTGTGTTGCAGTTATGAAGAAAATCAAGACCACAGGTGGTCTAGAAGACTAGAACAATCAATCGTCAGACAACAACTAGCCTGTTGTCCAAGTTAGACCTACAAAAAAGCTTTTCTTCAGCTGTACATATCTTTTGAGGGCAAGTTAACTCGTATTTCTATCAAGGGGCCACAGATATTCGTATCAAATTAACAGAATAAACAAAGAAAAGAATAAATGAGAAAGATTCCAAAATGTGGATAATCTCATGACTACACAGAATATTTGATTCTACTGGATATTAGTACAATAGTGGCAAGACTTGTTCTGATGCAACCTTGAGTTCCACTTTGCCCCAAAAGAACTAGGATCCCAGAAGGATAGCTTCACAATAACTTTTGGACAGAAATTTTCTATTTGTAAACTTATATTCCACTTGCTACTTCTCTGGAAATATCGCATCTTTCTTTCCTCTTTCTCAACAATGGAATTCCACCCCGCACTTGTATAAACATGAGTGTGCAAAGAAGCTAAATCATTTAATAGATGCCACTGAGCTTTCTTTCACCAAGAGATCCCATTCAACCCCACCATCAGTTTCACTTTAACTTAATCCAAAGAGAACTTGATCGAGAAATCATGGAAAGGGCTTGGCAAGAGAAGTACACTAAAACCAATCAGATTAGATTAAATAGCAGAACTTGTTTACTTTCTCGTTATCCTTCTACTTAGTTGCATTGATTTCAAGTAAGCATACAATGGAATCCGTTCTTGTAAGCTTAGTAAAAGCGTACATCTACATGTTTGATATAAACAATGAATTCAAGCTCAATCCAATTCATAAAACAATCAGAAAATTTGAAGAAGAAAGCAGATGTAACACCGTAAAAAGGGAATATAAACTTTACCCAGATGCAACTCAGATAGCAACGGGGACTGTACCCACAAATCTCCGAATATACAACTAGGACAGGACACTAAAGACGAAGCTTTGAGATTTCAGAGGTAAATGTTGGTTTTTTAACTAGTCCTAATCATTTATATATTTGAGTTTAATATTTAAATTCAAATTTTTTAGTCGAATTCATAATATTAAGAATTTGTTTGATCTAAACCTCTTTTAATAAAGAAGAAATTGTGAGGTTGTAATTTGTAAAACTGAAACATAACAGTACAGTAAGGCTATAGATTTAGTTACAAAATCTCCTTTCAATTGTTAGCCATATAAAGTAAGAAAAGTGGGTTTCCAATTGAAACAAAGCAAGCTAAGCTAAGCTAAGAGCAAGAGTGGGGTGATTTTGTTATAAATCTATTATTGGTACTCTTTGTAAATTACAATTATTTATTTTTCTTTTTATTATAAATGTTCAATCCACGAGTTAAAAAGCTGTGCACAACGATGCTACATTCTAATTCCTCTTGAGTTTCGAATTAGATAATGAATTGAGATCATAATTTCATCACAGAAACAAAATCAATGGCCTAATTTTCAAACTGAGTGCTCCCAAAGTGATACACATCAAACGATATGAAATGCTTTCCTACCCTTCAGCTCTGTGTCATTCATGCGATCCAAGAACTAAAAAGATACGTCTTTGGATCAAACTGACGTGTTTTGTCTCTCAATAAACACTGAACCCCAAACAGAACCCTGCTACAAACTTCCCCAAGTCTTGGAAGAACGCATGGGAAGTAAAAGGGAACTCCAAAGTTTTACAGTAGCAAAACATACAGTACCTAACATACATTATTGGATGTAAAATTGACTGCTGGCTAAAACAGGGGCTTGCACGGCTTAAATGTAAATATGAAATGTTTATGTGCAACTTATTGGGGCGATCAAAGTCAAAACCAATAGCTCACTTCTTCAGTAACTGCGCGCTGCATTGGGCCATAATCTTTGATGCCCTAGTAATGGAATCAGTCATATAGAAATTTTCTACAGCAGCCTTAAATGGCGTCGAACTCATCTTCTGATTACTCTCAGGCTTCAGAGAAAACCCAAAAGTAGCTGGCTCTCTCTCATCCAAACTTAAGAGATTTGGTGCCACAGTTCTGATCCGCGATTGGATGGCCCCAAAGTTATCATAAGGCAGTCGCACACCAGCAACTTCAGAAAGAGCCCGTAGTATCTTCCAATCATCCCTAGCATCGCCAACTGTTGGAACTGCAGGCAAAGTCTGTTGTGTGCAGCCTTCTGTGTTTTCATATGTCCCTTCCTTCTCACTGAATGCTGAAGCAGGGAGAATCACATTGGCCCGATATACACCACGATCACCATGATGCCCCTGGTAAACCACAAAGGCATCTTTTGGAATCTTGTCCAAGTCCGCGTCATCAGCACCCATCAAATATATGAACTTGGCAGTCTCAATGCTTTGGTTCGACTCTGGAACAAGCCCAAGGTCAAGAGCTGCAGCTTGGGCAGCATTATGAAGTAATACATTGAATCCATTCCAGTCCGGCCTCACAACATTTCCCTTTTTGGCAATGGCCTCAACTACTGAAAAAACTGCATCCTTGTCCTCTCGCTCAAAGAGCCCAGCACCAACAATTATGACTGGGTTTTTAGCATTTGATATAGTTGAAAAAAAGGGGTGGCGACCCTCAACGATTTCAAGAAGAGTCTGAGGACCTGTGCCAAGATGCTCATAATCATAGTTGAAGTCAGCTGGAGGACCAACATAACCAACCTTAGCATTGCTAGCTCGGACAGTCTTTCGGATTCTAGCATTCACCATAGCAGCTTCTACCCTTGGCTGCCAGCAAGTTTTAAAACAATAATCATTTGATGTAATGAAAAAGCAGCCACACAACAGGATGAATAAGCAAAACTGCTCACTCCATCCATCCATAACATTTTCAAAAGAAAATAGAAAAGATGAAAAATGCGAAAAGAAAATCAACCAAAAAACAACATATTAAATCATCACATACACAATTAATATTCACATTAATCAATAGCTTTCAAAACGATATGCATGCTTAGTTAAATACTTGCAAAACTAAATGCACATAATGCACATTACGCAAATTTGGTTTCAGACTATAGGAACAAGGAAAGAGCCCATGAAATTCCAATACAGAGAAAGTAGCAAGAAAAGATTAAGAAATAATTAAAGAGGAAAAGGGGTATAGAATCTTAAGAGTCTGTTTATTTGTCAAGGACTTTTCCCGTTCCCATATCAATGTCTTTTTTCATTTATTTATTTTCATTTCCATCGGAAAAGTAAAAGGAACACAAAACCATGTTCGATTTGGTTAATACTGAAAATAGTCTGCTGTATAGAGATGCAACTAATTTTGCATAATCTTTAGTACCTACAAAAAAAATTATGATATCAAAACCAATGATGTCATTAATGAGTTTTCAAAGTTGAAAATAAGGAACACTCAATACCATTTTATAGAGTATATTGCCTATAACATCTCTAAAATTACGATTATCATATGTTGTCACTAGTTCAACAAAAATATCATACACAAGTTTCATTAAAATAAGGTTATTAAATATATAGTAATACAATACTAACTATTTTATATCAAACATTTATTACATTTCTTCAAATTGAGGTGAAAAACCAAATAGACTTTTAGGATATAAACCAAATTTAAAAATATTTCTCAGAAAAGTATATAGAAATTTATAGTTAATTTTGACTGAATTTGAAATTTCAAAATCTTGTACAGTTATTTATTAAATAATTTATTTAACAAATACAAACTTTTCAAACCATACAGCAATTGTAAGAAAATGTAGAAAACAAGTTTTGGGCCTTTTGCAAATCTAACAAAAATTTAAAATTAAAAGATAAGTGGCCAACTGTTCCCAGTTTTCCAAATAGAACAATGTTCATTTGCATTAAAAAAATTTATTTTTCCCATTTTCCTGCAAAAGAATTTGGAAACTTATTCTAGTATTCCACGACAAATAAGCCTTAATTAACATTACATAAAAAAACAGAAGGAAACATGTCAATGAAAAAACTAAAAAAATGTCACCAAAATTAGGTTAAATTTGGAAAATTAAATATTAAAACAGAGGTGCCCTCCCAATTTGTATGTTAAACTTTTATGAAAGAAATTTTCTTCACCCAAAACAAGCATTATGGACTCGCACTAATCTGAGTTAACAACTATAATCCAGCACTTATGCATTCCAAAGATTAAACATGTTAGTGTATTACCTGTGTACCAACCAAAAGGAAAACGTCCGCTTTCTCAAGACTACTAATGCCAGTGTTCATAATGTACCCAGATCGTAGATCAGCATTGGGGCTTGGGCCATTTCCTTCACACCACACATTGTTTGACCCCATTCTGTTTAAGAAATCTTTCAGAGCAATCATGGATTCGGCATCAGATAACCGACCGGCAATCCCAACAATTTCTTCTGGTTTAACTTGATGGACAATCTCAGCAACCACAGTTAAGGCATCATGCCAGCTAACAGCCTTAAAACGACCATCAGATCCACGAATCATGGGATCATTCAATCTCTGCCTCTTAAGTCCATCATAACAGAAACGAGTCTTGTCTGATATCCACTCTTCATTTATGTCCTGAAATAACACCACTTGCGTGAACATGTCATTATAACAAATAACAAGTAGGAGCACAAAATAAAAAGGAATAAATCATTTGACTTGTCAAATTTCTTCTTTACCAAAACAAGGTTGCATAATATGCAAATAAAAGTCAGGAAAGAGACCAGACAATGTTCAAACAAAATAACTAAACAATGAATCTAAAAATCCGAGAAATCCCTCTGTGAGCACATAAAAAAGATGTAAATTGTCGGTAAAGAATAAGGCATAGCCAAACATCATCTTGCCATTCTATAAGAACCTCAGGTAGCTCTTACCAGTAACAGATCAGATATAAACCAGGTAAGTAGACTATACGAGTCTAGTAGACAGCTTCAGTTCAAAAGTTCTCAAAAGTTTTATAGTTAGATTAGCTGTCTTATTCGTGCTATCAAAACTTTGGGGTTCATGTTGAGGTAAGATGAAAAACAAAAGATTTGGACAATAACCTGACCATTCAATTTGAATGAGTTTGATCCTTGTATGATGCAGTTGATAACTCCTTAGTCTTTAACCATACAAATAACTTTTGGTCCTAATATCTATTCTTGAGTTTCTTCCTAGCCTTCTCTGAATTCCATACATCAACTCTTGTCTTTGAAGTATCTCCATATCTTATCCAGGTCTTGGTTATAAAATATCTCCCATTTTGATGTAAGCAAAAATTTGGTCCTTGGGTGAAATTAATACCTAATTTCTCAACTAACTATACAGAGAGCAAGCAAATATATATGGAAAGGGATCAACACTTCTTCATCAACATTCTTTATTAGAATATCTATTATACTATAACTGGGGAATTGAAACTGCTGTTAGCCAAGACATTTTTATTTAATCCTGTACGTGGGGTGAGATCCTGCTCCTAGACAGAACATATTTCCTCACTTTTAGAAATATATAAAACTGATACCTATGATTCAATACTATAACTTGTTATCATTCAACTAAATGCATAAGTACAATTTAGGCTCAACTAAGTGCCTACGTACAATTTAGGCAACCTCAGTCATGGATTGCTTTGGGAATGAGATCAGGAACCTGAATCATAGGTTAGGATAGATCATCAAAGGCTCAAGCAAACTTCTTCTAAACAACAAGCTGAAAGTTTTCAAGCATACTTTTCAATGCTGTAATTTTTCAGAAGTGATGGAGAAGAAGGCCCAGACACTGATCTATCACAGTAGATACATACTAAATTGCTTTCTACATTGTATAAATGAATAGTTTTTACTCCCATTGACATTTGACAGTGAATTTCAGTAGCAACCTAGAATGATTTTTAAACTGGTATATGGCAACCCAAACGCTACGGGTAGAAAAGTGCAAACCACAGGTTCCACGGTCCAAGATTAATCAAAGACAATAATCTATTCCATCCCCCTGCCACTCCAACACACACACACACACACACAAAGAAGAAACTACTAAACAATTCCCGTACTCGCTGAACAGATGACAAAACATTGAACCCTCTTCACCACAAAAGCAGTGCCTTCACCGCACAAGGGAACTATGAGTTATAAAAGGTGCAATTTAGTAGTTCATTTGACACAACCACAAAATTTACCTCATTCAACCTTGGAACAATGCGCATAACCTCTGGACCCCTACTATCTATCCGAATGTTTGATCCAACTGCATCAGTAACATCGATACTCTCAGTTCCTTTCAATTCCCAATTTCGGGCTTTAAATGCAAAAGGCTTGGAGGTTAGAGCTCCCACGGGACATATGTCAATCACATTTCCAGAAAGTTCACTTGTCATAAGCTTCTCAACATAAGTCCCAATTTCTTCTCCGCTACCACGGCCTAACATGCCAAGATCCTGCACGCCAGCAATTTCAGTTGCAAACCTGACACACCTGTACCATATAGAAAAATAAAACAAGAAATCATGCGTCAAAGAGAAATATAACCATGTTACATAAAAACCATTGAACAAAATATTTCAAGAATTTCTTCTACTGAAGATTGTTCCTAATTAATACTTATCATTTATTCAAAACTTGGCAGTACTCAAAGATATTGACAGAAAAAGCAATAGTCATCAAAATTTTCTGTTAATTTCAAAAACATGAGTAGAGGTAGGCCTGGGAACCCAAAAGTACACTAAAATTACATCACAAAAATATTATGCTTGTGCACGCTACCCCAAAGCAAAAGCCCTTGTTTGATCTGATAGCACTTGGAACTACTATGTGATAACCATCAAGAGCATTCCTCATAGACATATAGATAGAATCATTAACCTCATTCCTCATAGGATAACTGAATTTCAAAGAAATCAAACTTCAACTAATTTCAAGCAAAGCAAATGGGTCAACAAAAATAAACGTTTTGTTGCCTCCCCAAACATACATACATAAAAGGAATTATGAACTCCCTGCCAACTGTTGCAGCTTATGTCCAAAGAAGATATCAAGAAATAGTTTTATCTCTAGACGATAACCTTTTATAAAGCATTTGAAAAAACAAAACAATCTATAAATAGAACAAAATAGTGTTGAGTTCTCTGTCTGAACAGTTAATAACTTCAAGCCAACTATGAAGATAAGGAAACTTCTCTCACCAGACAAGTTGGGCCAATCAATACACTGTTTAAGATCTCTTTTACATCATTCTTTTTCCAAAAATTACATCCTCAAATTTGACAAAGATGGGTTAAAGAGAACACAAAACAAACACTAAGCAGCAAACAAGCGATATATCTCATAAGAAAGAGACCGTCAAATTCAAACCTTGTGCACTGGATACATCTAGTCATCACAGTCTTCACTAAAGGACCAAGATTCTTGTCCACAACTGATCTCTTTACTTCAGTGAAGCGGCCACGATCAGATCCAAATGCCATGGACTGATCCTGAAGATCGCATTCTCCACCTTGATCACATATTGGACAATCAAGTGGATGATTCATGAGCAGAAACTCCATCACACCTTCGCGTGCCTTCTTTGCGATGGGTGTATCAGTTTTAATCTTCATTCCTAAAAAAAACAAAAATCCTCAAGTAAATA
>JAOSBP010000002.1:13646708-13662495 GCA_027563825.1 Erythroxylum mucronatum | reverse complement strand
TAATTTCTCTATTATGTATTCAGATCGTTTAGTAAGAAGAGAACATATGATCCAGTTGATATTGATTGTATTGAACATACTGATTTTTGGATTAAAAAAAAGAACCATCGCCTTATCTTGATTATAATGAACTTGAAAAGACGATTTATGAAGAAAATGCATTTATCATAATGAATGAATTAAGAACATCTACTGATGTTCAGTTAATATCTTATATTGAATTACAAATTTACAATTGAGAATAATTTCATACATTACTAATTTGTAATTTATTTTAATGCAGTAGAAGAAGTTGATGCAAATGCTTTAAATGAAAGCATAGTATATGAATCTTTAAATAACGTTGGAGAATTTAAAGCTTTTGACGATTATGAGACACAACCTCCTTCAAAAGTATAATTTTGATTTTTATTGTTATTTTAATATTTATATTAGACTCATATTTATTTATTATTAATTTATTATATAACAATGGACATTGGTATATTTTTATTTCAATAAAATATTTTATTTTTACTTATTCTTATAAGTTTTAATTCTTATTTATTATATACCGATTTTATAGCAGTTCACTACCGATTAAATCTCTAAACCTTAAACCTTTTCTTAGACCGATTCGATCCCCAAAATAAAAACCACCCTGCTCGCTCTATAGTTGATTCTAATTTCGATCAAAAGGACTTTGGGTCTTGGCATCTAAAGATTTGCCGAGGTTAATTGAGTACAAGATTCACCCATTCTAGCCGCAGTTAACGGTTGAAATAACTTCAAACGTAGAGAATTCTAGCGTAGGTATGAAGACATTTAAACTTACATTCGTTTCAAAAAAATTTAAATAAAACGTACGTTTCGTCATTCAAATTGGGACTAGCACACAAGTTTTAGCTAACTATATTACACAAACCCAAACCCACAACATTCAGTTGTCTAGTCATCATTATCTATCATTCAGTCTAAAATTCTACAATAAAATAAAATCTCGAGAAGTCTGATAGTACACATTCGATGTCTAGTCAATTTACACAAATTATTATAACAATCATAAGAATTGAAATGCTAATAAAAAGAAGGGGAACGGGATTACAAGTGTTTGATTAAACTATCATTTTCAGAGGAAATCAATCACTTTTGTCCAATTAGAATGTGAAATATAACACAATGGGGTTTCCCTTGTAACAACTTGACATATAAGCAACCCCCACAAATAGTAAATCTTCTAAAAGAAGCATTCATCATTTGAATAGCTTTAGCTAATAATATTAATGAAGCTTAAATAGACTAGTGGCAGCATCCTAGGGAGAATTTGACAATCATATTGTTCAAACACTGTAAGCAATTTGATCCTACCATTTGGTTATCGTGCATGTATGCCCTCAAAAAGAAAAAGTTCCTCAATCCCGTTTCAAAGACTTGGTGATGAGGGCACTGACAAGTATTATTGCAAGGTAAGCAAAGAGGGTGATGGCAATGCCTCCTATTAAAACAAGGTGATCAAATGTAGAATTCTGTACTGTATATACTCGAACACCAAGTCCATTCCAATTACTTTCTGTCCAAACTGGGTCGACCATTCCCATAGTATCTGAGGAATTTGGGGATAAAACATTCCAAGTTCCAGTTCCAGCTTCAAATTTCAACCTGGTAGAATATGCTGGTACATACCTGCAATGTTCCACACAAACTCTCACTCAGGAACAATCAACTAGAAATTGTCACCTGACAAAATAAACATGCTTAACAGAAAATGTCCTATAGTTGATTTGACCAAGTGAGTATACAAATCGGGGCAAGGATGGACTAATGTTTTGTAGGAACAAATGTATGTTGTCAATGAATATGATATACTATATGCAAAATTGGACACAAGGAAAAAATGAAAAGTAGCTTTAATATCTTAGCTGGAAATTTTGTAAGATGGGTTTTATAGTTGATCTAATTAACCTTCTCTTCACTTTTGGTGCTATATGCATGGTAGGAAGATACAAAATCTAGTGCAGTTGACAGGATTCTACTGGTGACACCCATTCAAGGATATTGTACATGCATCTTGTGGCACAGAAATGCTCCATATCTTTCCAACATGTGGGTTTGACACTGAAAACCACTCTCTGAAGTCTTGAACAAAATGTTTAACATGAGTTTGATTGAATTTCTAATTCAAAACACTAGTTTTAACTTTCAACAAGTAACCTACCTGGTTGTGGAAATAACACAAACTCCAACTCCCTTCTCATTTGTTTCTGCTTTGATGCACACTTCTCCTGTGTTGCTGCAATCTTGTGAACAGCTAAAGCTAGCAGTCTCCTTAGGTACAGAAGTTCTATCAGCCAAAAAGTTCCATAAGAATCTGGAAACATCACCGACATATCCAAGATATGGAGTGGATGAAGGTTCCCCAACAACCACACCAACATAATGACTTGGGCACGTTGTTGATGGAGATATATAATTCTTCACCAATTCACAAGATAAGCCCGGTTCACATTCTAAGAGACAACCCATGAGTTCTTCAACTAGAGAGGCATTTACACTGATAGCACTCAGACTTGAACTACTAATACTTTTATCGCCACTAGCAAGGATGTAAAGGGTGCGGGCAACAAGAGAAGCAGCTGCCACTATAGCTGAAGAGTTTATTTTTGCTGCATAAAATATATCAATCAAGAACTTGCTGTACTTATTATAAACCACATATGTATTTCTTCAGGATGTCTCAAATTTATAAAATTGTTTCCATTGAACTCTTTTAGAATATTGATAGCAATTCAAGATTTTAAAGATTTTTTTCCTAATCTGTCACTTTCTCCATCTCCAATTATTACATGAGATCATCAACCGAGTTTCAAAATTTTATAGAATGGATTAAAAAGGAGAGCCAGAGAATAGGACAAGCGGGAAGTAGAAAAAGGACTGCAAGAATAAAATGACAATTGAAATAGATACAAAAATTTGAGGACTATGTCTTGAAAAGAAGCCCACATATCAACATAATCCAACATCATCTCACCATCATTTAAAAATTGCATTGAGTAGGACCAACAAAAATCAGCACAAAGTGCTCCTTTTTACATTTTAAATATATTTTAGACTCGATCAACAGAAGTAAAAGTATTAGGGCTTGGCAACAAACATGTACAAAGAATTAGGAATTTCAACGTCATTATCCTCAATTTCTTAGCAGGTAAAACTTAACTTACAAATGTCATCAAGGTAACTATGATAGAACTTGTTGCTGAACGAACTATCGAAATCTTCCAGTACAATCCCAGGAGTTGATGAATTCTGCTGGCAGGTAGGAGAATATTAGCCACGATACTTGCATATCCCCACAATACCATATCTTTTCTCAGACAAGAAACAGTCTTCAAATTATTGCTATCCAGTCATAGTTACTCAAAACAAAGCTAATGCATGAACAGGAAAGCGAAAATCCTTTTCACCAGTAGTCATAAAAGGAAGTCACTAATCCCAAATGCTCTTCACAGGCAAGTTAATCACAAATTTGAATTCCGAGTAAGAGTAGTTCAAATTTCAATGACAAGTGGAGATTTCTAAAAGAATCCAATATTTGACAACAGGACAGTGTCAACATTTTTACCTAACCTCGCTTGTCCTGCACTTGCCAAATTAATCAAACAAGATATAATGGGACAGGTATCCCGATGCATTCTATCAATTTTATCCCGACACCCATGTCAAATCCCTCTGGAAAACTTTGATATAATTTCCACTTGCAGAAAATCCCTTATTCTTTAAATATGAAGGAGTTATTGCCATTTCTTAAATGTTCCTTTCATTCTAATCAATAGCATGCATCCAGAGAATTTGACAACTTCACTGTCACGTCACAATTAAACTGGATATAAATTGGGTACGGTGCCCCTTTCATCATCCTTCCCAGTACCCATATACTACCCTATGTACTGAAGCCAGAGCTAAATATCCCAAGTTAACACAATGGATAAAGGGATAAAATACGAGCATAATCTTATATTTCAAGTTTTAATGGGTAATCAAAGCTGCAACGGAAATGGAATATTTCTATGGAATTTTTGCAATTTCTACTAATTCATGCAAAAAAGACAACAGTAAAAGTGTATGACCAAAACAAAATCAATGCATAACGTGTCTCAGAGCTTTGTACCTTCCTCAAGAATGCCATCAATGACGATGGAGGAATCCCAGGATTTGAAGTGCTAGAAGATTTAATCAAAATATTTTTGGATTTTAGGGAATTCTGAGCACGTATCAAGGCATTCAACATTTCGTTGGTGGTAGATGATACCTACACTGATAAATGCTAGAATTAGTCTACCTAAATGAGCTCAAAGCTGAGATGATAATCAATAAATACATCAAGGGAAGTCGTGTCATGATGTGGCATAATTTTGCAGACATTCTAATGAAAATTAACAAGAAAATTGTTTTATAATTTGAGAAGAAAGCAAGTAGAAAAAGAGAGAATATAACTTGTCCTCTATGATGTTAACATTATTGGATGAAGAACCTAAAAGCATGTACAAGTGAGAATATTATTCAAATGAAAGAAAATCATTTTATAATTTGAGAAGGGAGCAAGTAGAAAAAGAGAGAATGTAACTTGTCGTCTATGATCACATTAATATTAATGGATGAAGAACCTTAAAGCATGTATAGTGAGAATATTATTCAAGTGAACTGACAGGCTAAACAGTTGAAAGAAAAAAAAGAACACACTGGAAGAGATGAGAGAAAAAGAATTGACGGAACGATAAAGTTAGTTGGTGTAAAATACTAGTCAAAATAGTTTCACTTTGTGTATGACTAGTAGCCATTTCCATCACTTAGTGAGCTTCAGGACAATGAAATCACCACTTAATTGCTTCCAGAAACTTTGTTTTCATGAAGACCCATATGCACATTCAACAAGATGAACTCTCCTCTTCCGAGAAAAAGAGATTGTCCATCTAACTAGAAATTTTAAAGGGCAAGAAAACTCAACACATGATTTGAATCACATCCAAGCATATTTGTTGTGTGAGATTAAGATATTGATGTGAGTGTAAAAGATGACGATTCCTGTTAAAGGTATTGTAAAACATATTCCTAGTTAAACACAATACTTAAAGCTTTTAGTTTGACAGCTTCTTGACATAGTATAAGAGTGACCAAGAGATCTCAAGTTCAAAAATGCTACCCTTGCCATGTCAAAGAAAATTTTGGTTTCTTTTGAGCTTTTTCCATATCGTCAACCAAACTGACTTCTAACTAAAGAAGTCTCTATAGCTAAATATGCTACAACATTCCTTGTCCCATCTAAGAGTTTAGACATTTGAGCTGAATAAGTTTTTACGCTCCCCAATATTTTTTTCCATGAATACATTATTAGCTTCAATGCCATTTTGCATCAAAACACATAAATGTGAGAAATCCCCTAATTATCAAAATGGCATAACCATCAACCATCCAGTAATCTTCATGTTTAGAACTTCTTGAAGTCTATCTAGTTGCTAATAATACACTTGGAACAAAAATATCTGTAATAGAAACTAGCAATGAAAAAAAAAAGAAATAGATGGAACCTTTTATCACTATATTGATCTGCTGTCCAAGTTTACAAAAAGGCAATATATAGCAGCATCATTGCATATAAACCAAGCGTTAAAGCATGCATATAAAAAATAATTAACAACTCAGCTTGGAATTTACATTGAAGTAAAGCTGTTCAAATAGAACAAAAATACTGCAGTTTAAGCTTGGAGAATAAATTAATTCATACCCCTGCTGCATGAGCAAAAAAAGTTGCATTGCCTCCACTGATGCCTTTACCAACAGATCCTATTTCTAGAACCTACAAAAATAAGTTAGCACATTAACTGCTAACCTCATCACATGTTAAGACGCAAAGCACCAAAAGAAGCAAAATACAGCCACATATCAACTTACATACGAAATTCATGCACCTTAAGGTGATATGGAATACAATTATAGCACTTCATTTTCTTTTTTGGATGCTAAGGGGGTTTCAAACCATTGAGCCACTACAACTAGGAGAGAAAGGGAAGGGGATATGTCAATTCAACCAAAGGGTCAATGGCATGCTACTACAGGACTTGAATCAAAATTCTTTAAAAGGCGTTATTCACTAGTGTGGCTTTTATGTTTGTGAAAGTCTATAACTTAATAAAATCTGCAATATCAAAGCTGGCAATTCTGTTCTAGACATCTTGGAGGGTATGAGAATACCATATCAATCAGTGTGCTGTTGAGGCCTTTAACAGCATCTGATTGTAAATCAAGTTCCAGCAGAAAACGCCTGCTACCAAGATAACCCCAGGCCTCCCCAGTGAAAACTGCAAAAACAAGCTGTATAAATTATTGAAATCGTTAGCCAAGTCAGCTGTTACAACAAAATGTAGTTGTGCTAGATTATGGAACTGACGACATTAAGTTACTAATTCTGAAAAACTAATTATTACATGTTAGGGATGTTACCGCAGCTGGAATATTTACCCAAGAATGGGGTTGTCCAGCTGACAAATTTTTTTAGTAATAATCAGTCGAAAATGCAAGTAATTTAACCAGAACAAGACAATCAATCAGTAGACTTTTAAACTTTACTTCTTTTCACTTCTGTCACGTATATTTACACATTAATTACATGCAGCAACAAGCAAGTCATTACATATTAAAAGGTTCTCATTATTCTTTAACAGGTTGAAAATTTAAACCAAAATCCTAAATGTATTAGAGTAAACCTGGAATCTATGCATAAAGTCCAATTTTCTTATACAGTGAATTATTACCGAACATGAGATATATTGTATTATTAGAGGTTCATTTGTATTCCTTAAGTTGAATGGAACATGAATATAAATGAACCATACAACAGGCTTTAGGGTCGAATCATTTTGTTAATACACTTAGTAGGAGGGAGGTGGAAATCAAAAATTGAAAAAAAGAATGAGATACCACATTCCCACTCCCTCAATTCTAGTACCAATGATGATTAAGAAGCAACTCAACAGAAACTATTGGATATGTTAAGGGAAAATTCAAAGATCGAGGACTACGCCCAACTCGTCCAAGTTGATGAAGGTATCTTCCTATTCGAGAATAGCACATATGAAGGTAAAAAGTTATGCAAACTTCACATCTTGGCTTTTATTCACTAATTGCACATGAATATTGACGGGTGGCTTCTCAGCCTCCTAAAACAGAGGTGCTAGTTGAGAGGCAGATTTTTCTCTAGAAGAAAAAATTGGTGCCAATGATTTCTAGTTAAGAAGTTTCATAAAACTCCTATAGAAAGTACTTGACTTTGGATGAAAAGTTGAATCAAATTGAAACAGAATTCATTGAGTTCTTTCCAACCAGTATATGTGGATTTCTCAACAAAATCAAGTTTCCCATAACTAGGGAGCTGATGCAGGATAAATAGTCTAAAGTTACTGAAGAATGGCATTTTCACATTACCATAGTGCAAGTGCTCTCCATGCTAGAACTAGAATGAAATAAAATGCCATCCTTGTGATATTAAAATTCATAATAGTTTGATTCTGGATGAAAAGTTGAATCAAATTGAAACAGAATTCATTGGGTCCTTTCCAACCAGTACATGTGGATTTCTCAACAAAATCAAGTTTCCCATAACTAGGGAGCTGATGCAGGATAAATAGTCTAAAGTTACAGAAGAATGGCATTTTCACATTACCATAGTGCAAGTGCTCTCCCTGCTAGAACTAGAATGAAATAAAATGCCATCCTTGTGATATTAAAATTCATAATAGTTTGATAACGAGCAAAATAAGTATGTATCAGAGTGTGACCATAAAAGGAGGTAGTACAACTTCCTAATTTAAACTAATTTCTCACTGGTCATCACAATTGAAAAGCATTCATTAAAATAAGATTTTATCAATGATAGAATAGACATAATTTGCCAATTCCTGAAAGTAAACTTATAGGTATGTTTTGCGGAAAATATTAATCCCACAGGCCACATTAGTGTATCCAAGTCATTTTTAGCGTTTAATTGTCTGTGTTAGATTGTAATATACTGTAGATGTTTTTTGCTTTTGGGGTTAAGTTTAACTTCTACTGTTTGTAACTGACATTTCAGGATCCTTTCCCAGCTGTTTGGCCATCAGATAAGTGTTTAGCCAAGTGCTAATTTTCTAACTTCTACACCTTATCTCTCTATGAAGCTACTTGAACTTTGTCCTTTGATGCCCATGCTACTTCAAAGAGCAAACTTAATTTCTTGACATAAAACTTACCTTAAAAATTGACCTATCCGTAAAATTTCTGAAATATTCTTTAAGATGAATCTTATGACACAGATTGAAGATAACCAGCAAAATTATACAACACTCTAAAATGGTTCTAACAATGCATAAAAAATGAAACAATTGGACAACTAAATAAATATCAATGCATATGGCAAGAAAACTCCAAGAATGGTGAGCTGTTATTCTAACAAATTATTGTACAAAAGACACCAGTCTGATACACACCTGCTTACTAAGATCACTCAACCCATCCAAACGTGATAGTGAGTCAACTGCTGCTAACAAGGTAATCAGTCCCTAAAGACACTCCAAAGCATAATTTGCATTAAGTTTATTAGAGAAAGAAAACAAATTATCATTACTTTGCACCAAAGGAAAAGAACTTACAGAAATTGGAGACTCTGCACCCATGCTTTTGTCTCGGAAAAATGATGCAGAATCCATAGTGGCTACTGTCAATATGACGGGCTTCATTTGATTTGAAGATGAAACATTTACAGGAGGGAGTGATGACCAAACACTGCCACATTTAAGACAAGCAATTATGATGCAAAACTTAAACAAGACAATCATAACCTAAGACCCAATCTGGCTAAGTAGTAAGAGACATTTAACTTTCCCAAAATAATAGAGGTCTTTTTCCATGGAACAGTTCATTAAAATAACTGCATGATATAATGAGCCACGTTGCTTGAAGCTACTTAAATTCACTATATGAAGAGAAGAATTTGGGAACTTAGAAAGAAATAACAAAAGAAGATAATCAAATAAACTGTGTTAACTTTTCTAGAAATTATGAGCATAAGAATGAAGTTTATGAGACATGTGCCGCATCAGCCACAATGATCCATAGAGCTCAAGTTAAACATTGAGAAAACAATTTAATTGAAAAAAAAAACTACTTAACTAGGGATCAAATACAAGATCCTATCCTATTACAGGAAACATGTTGAACCACTTATTTAAAACTTTTAGATGCATAACTAATCCCAAAAAATGTGAATTCTAGGACAGAAGAAACTGAGAACAATAAATAGGATCCATAATTTTTCCAAGGACTCAACAGGACTTTGGCACACTATTAAATTATATGCTTCCATGTAATCTTTAGAATCAATTTCAAAAATGGAATCTCAAAACATTTTTTATCCTAGCTCCTATAGTAATAATCATTCTGCACATCAGAGTAATCAAGACAGATATAAACGAAGCAGCAAAGGGATTTTCATAATTAGAGTAAGTAAATGACAATAGGCCAACTATTTTTGTGATCTGTAGACCATGTGGATCATGAGCTGACACAATAAAGCTATTAAAATTAAGAAATATCACCAGTGTTTACCTATATCCACCTAAAGGAAGGCAAGTTCCTTCTCTCAAGCAGGACTTTGAATCACGTGTCCCGGACTTTGTTGTCTAATGAAAGACAAATGTACAACTCATCATTATATAGCAATTGATAAGCATATACACAAAGTCTACCTAACCAGGTGCTAATAGAGGCCATAAAGATTATCAAATGGGATTATCATAATCAAATACCTGCATCACCATATCAAATTCAGCAACATTTGCAGTATAAGGATTCTTTGTCTTCTCATTCTTCAAGGCAGCCTGCAGGATGTGTGTTTAAAAGTGTACATTATGCTGAACTCTAAGCTAGCCAAAAGATGAAGTGGATTCTTCCCAAAATGATTTGCTTTAAAATGTAAAGCACAGCTCAAGAAGATTACTCAGAAAACTATTTTTAGTTTATGTCTGATGCAGCGAATAGTTCATATGTGATAGAAACACTTAACTCTTTGTCAGACTTGAAGTTTATCTAACTATTTAGATACTTATAACCCAAGGTTACCATTCCAAACAAATGAATTTAGTTTAAAATACCATAAACAAGCTGATGCAGAGAAAACTGTAGACATCAAGGGTTTGGCTTCAAAATAATGAGTTGCAAAAAATAAAATTTTATTCTCATCAGACTTAAACCTAAAATACGAAAGAAGGCTTCAGAGCATTCTCCTCGTGTTGCCCAAGTAAAGAGAACTACAATAAGAGGTTGATTGAGGTTTTTTTCCCATAAATCCAACGAGACTTGTCTGAAAATAGGCTCAAACAATATATGGTAATGACAAGTTAAAAGATGTACGGAAAGTCCACAATTATAACATGTTACGAAATGTACAGCTAAAACAACAGACTTCAGCAAGCAGCTTGAAAAGTACAGGATTATTATGCAGAAAAATACAGGATTTACCTTCTGTATATACTGTATGCTGCCCTCAGAGACTAAGAATACTGGGAAATTATAAGTTTTGTGCATGACACCAGATCCCTGCAAAATGCAATTGACAACAGTCCACCAAATCAACCAGATATGCAACAGAAACTCCTGCAATCTAATACTTAGCTGTTGATTATGTGTATTTTAAAAGAAACACGAGGGTGTACCAAAGGGGAAGTATTTGTGAAAAGGTTTGATGATATTGAACCAAATAACAGGTATATTTCCTACAAAGTGGACAAATTTGTAGGCCACTGAATCATTGTATTCGTTCAAGACGACTGAAAAGGATAAGGCCCACAAACTAAGGCCATAAAATGTTCAACAACAAGAAGCTGAGTACTGCTATTAATACTATGCAAATAATGAAAATAAATTTACTAAACACTCGTGTGAAGCATACATTTGCATTCCATTCATAGTTAATGTTTCCATATGGTGCAAATTCAGCTTCTGGAAACTTTTGTGCAGGAGAAAATCCTGTAAGAAAAATGCAAGTACTGGAGTTAGTAGAACCAAATTGCAACACCCTGAAAACTTAGCTGCAACGAGAGGTTGATAATCTAATATTGGAAAAAGCTTAATAAGAGAGAAAGCATAATCTAAATCACATTTACCTTTTATTTTATTTTTTATATCAGTCCCTGATTCAACAAGAACACCTCCAACATTATTTGCAAAATTTGGATTTTTTGATATTCTGAAGCAGAAACAGACATCTGACATTATCATCATCGAGGAATTAAACTTTTAAGAATATTAAACTCAAAAAAATATCAAAAACCATACGTGAAGGTTAAGGAACAGCCCTTCCACTCCACACCAAAATGGTGAAAATAAAAGAAATGTTTTAGTTCCCAATAAAGTTCAAAAGGCCATTTCAGATAAAATTTCTAGTATACAAATGCCCAAATAGCAACCAAGACTCATCAGCACTCTACAAAACAGTTATCCATTTTGTCATTAGCAGAAGTACATCTTCTATTGCATTGTATCTGAAAAGAAGCAGCGAAACACATGCGCTCAATAACAAATGATGCAACCCCATATATTTTAGAAATCCCAAGCCATTAAACCAGCAGTAAGTCACCAAACCAGCTTAAGTTGCTTTAGGTTGACATTTTGGCCTGGGCCCGACCTGAAGTCAATGGGCAAAGCTCGAGTTGACCGAGCTTTGGGTCGAGCTCAGGAGGCCAGGCTCAACACCCGAAAAGCAAAAAATCTCTAGTTGGACCTTTGGTTTTTTGTTCAGCCTGGCAGTCCAAGCCCGATAGACTCCGGCTAGGTTCGAGCTTTTTTTGAAAAAAATTGGGCAGATTCCCCAGCCCATTGCCATGCATAAGTTGCTCCATGAGGTCAAATTTATGGACAAAGGAAAAAAAAAACAGCCAAAGATTTTGAATGGCATTTTCACTTCAGTGATTGTATTCCATTTCATTCATCAGTGAAAAGTATGACATGAAGCACTAAGAGGGACGTGGAAAACATGTGAAATCTAGCTATAACAGCTAGACTATTTCAAAAAACAAAAATGAAACAATATTTGGCTTTTTTCATCTCCAATATCAGAGTGGATGAGATTTCTTACGTTCAAACTTCAACATCTCCAGTTGTAGACTGGTCATATAATACAGAAAACAGTTAAGCAATTCCGTCACAAAGAAGTTTTAATCAAAGTTCTATAAGGAGAGTCCTGATACGCATTAAGAATTCAAGCATCCGATTTCAACCTATATAATGGCAACTGAGAGATCATGCGTTGCTTTTGAATGGGAAGCATCCATTAACCAAGTATCTTAGACTTGAAACAAAGTTTCTTCTACTAGTAACCACTGATTATATAGAGAGATATGTCCATTCTCAAAAGTTTAGAGATCAGAACAAATAAAATCTATGAAATTAGAGGAAAATTCAAAACGCAACCCAAAAGGTTAATTTCTTTCTTTCTATTTTTCTGCAAGGGATAATAAATGAAGAAAAGATACGCACACATGCTATGGAATGGATATACATGCCTGTCAAAAACTTCTTGAAGCTCATCTAATGAGACTAAAACTGCAGATGAATGTGTCAGATCATCAGCATTCCTGAATCTTACGACCGGAGCTACAACCTTGTCTCTTCCGGGATCTAATATAAAGGAGAGATAGTAACCAAACAATTCTTATTATTATTACCATTATTATCGATATAGTTATTTATGTCTTTAGATACACTGTAATATAATAAATGTCAATGAAGAATAGCTACTATAAAACAAAGGGGCAAGCCAATAAAGCGTCATACTTGCACAACCGATCTCTCCAGTAAGATTGAGTAGTCGTACACAAGGATCTCCATTTACAACAATATACATAGATTCCTGAAGATCAGGAACTGATGTCATTGAGTCTGTCTTCCCTGAAAATATTTTGCAACAAGTCAAAAGAACATCATGACTCGAAGCAATTCAAAATGCTATCATAAGGAAAAGCAACACAAAAACAGAACTATGCGACTAATGGATGGTAAATTACCGAATATCACAAATCTTCGGGGAAACTAAGACGGCCATTTAGAAATGCAGATAGCATGATTTCAACATAAATGGATAAAAATAATATAGTTGAGTCAAAAGAACTAGAATCAACGACCCAGAAACAGTAAAATGTTGACGTACTGAAAGATGATGTAGCCTCTCGCTAAAGCTTACTCGCACGCGCTAATTAACAGAAGATATTTTCATGTTCGTTAACGAAGGTACGCAGGTACACAGACAAACAACACCTCATAAGGGAAAAATAATAATTATATCAAGCGGAAGAGAGAACTGACCAGAGAAAGAAGGGAACTGAAGAATGAAGAGGAAGAGAAGAAGGAGGAAAAGGAAATTTAGTTGAGTGGCCATCGCAGTGCTTGTAATCGTTGATTTGTAGAAACCCTAAGCCACCATTGCCATGTTTTCTTTTCACCTTAAAACTAAAACAGTCTGTTGTTGACTCAGGAATCACAAGGTTTACTCTCTTCTGTTTTCCCTTGCCTTGCCTCTCGCATTCGTTTGGATGTTCATGTCAAATTGTATTTTTTCCGATGCTGTAAAAATATTATTTTCACGTGGATATAAGATTATATAAAAATATTATTTTCGCAATTAAATTACTAATAAGCAATTAAAGATTGGGTCCATTTTAATTAAAAAAATATTATAAAAACAAGAAAAAAAATTTAAATTTTTTTTAAGTACGTTAACAATCTTCAACCACAAATATATATGCATATACATATACAAACATATATATATATATGTTCATACATATTTAAGGAAAAACTAAACATATGTTTACATTATATTCTAGATTAGTTAAAATTAACATATTATATATTATTAACATTGTTTAAATATATAACTTAAATTACATTTTTATTGTTAGTATTTTTAAATTTTAAACCTTTGACGTATTTAGGCTCTCGTTGACAATCAGTAAATTGTATTAGCTGGTAGGGGATTATGGCCTTATTTGGTGGGGAGTTGATAACCTCTTTTTTAGCCGATTGACCTATTTTAACTTATCGACTTTATAAAAAAACTATTTGGATTATTTGGTTATTAGCTGATTGGGTTGACTGATTTAACCCTACCAACTTATTTGAATAAGCTTCTTTATAAGAGCTTTTCAAGCAATTAGTTGAAATTTTGTATGTTTAATGTCAATTTTGCCCTTTTCCTTCGAGCCCTTTAGGTAATTTAATATTGATCCTTCAATATTTGATATTTAATAATTTAGTTCTATATAAAAATCAAAAAATATTGCAATATTCTGTGATATATATTACTTTGTATTTCTTAAGCAAAAGGCTAGTAATTTAAATTGGAATGTATTATATTCCAAATCTAAATTTAATGTTGACTTATTTTGATTTTAAAAAATTGATATGATAATTTATCTATAATATAAATCATATTAAATATAAAAAACTTAATAGTTTAATCAATTGAATCAATTATAACATTATTATTATTATTAAATGTTCTATGTTTTTTTAATTAAAGGTATAAACTTAATTTTTAAAGAATTAAATGTCTAAAATTTAAATTCTTATAAGAATATTTAACTAAATATTAAGATATATAATATTCATACCCTTATATTTTTTTTAAATTATATCCTTATAAGTTATTTTACACCTAAACAGTTAATACTAAACAACTAATTTTATCAAATATCTATATAAACAACAAATGCAATCTACTGGTCAAATCAAATGATAGAATCAGTTATCAGCTAACAACTAATGTAATCAGCTGTTTGTCAAACAGAGCCTAAGACAACAATAAGAGTTCCTTAGAAATTCCCTCCGTGCAAATCAATGTTTCGAGCAACATCAATCAAAGGATTATCATTGATAGAATTGATCTCCCACTCAACAGAATGAATTGCTGCTCTAATCACTTCAATATGTGGTCCAAGCCATT
Organism: Erythroxylum mucronatum; assembly: GCA_027563825.1. Lineage (NCBI taxonomy): Eukaryota > Viridiplantae > Streptophyta > Magnoliopsida > Malpighiales > Erythroxylaceae > Erythroxylum > Erythroxylum mucronatum. Next base: position 13,647,491 of record JAOSBP010000002.1, on the reverse strand, counting down.
ATGGGGAAGTTCTTAGTGCATAGGGCTTTGTAAGAGGGTCATTTTCATGGCAAATCTTACCTTATTTCATATAGTCACTTTCATCCAACAAGTGCTTCATAATAGCAACTACTTCAATTTAACTAGGATGGTGTTTTAGTTCATGAGTTAGTGGGTATATGTGTACTTAGCCTTGCTATGCATGGCTTTGTGGAACAAAGCATAGAGAATATCCGCAAGAAGGGCCAAAATATTGGCATCAAAGCAAATGTTGCAGCCACTACAGAATCGACTGCAGTTCCATTATATGAAAGAAAATAAAATAACAGAGAAGATGATGAATTATGAATTTAGTTTCAATTATGCTGCAGTGTTATTGATGTCTTCTTTCACTTCTCTTGTTTGCAACACTTGATTTAGGAGACGAAGGTGATTGGAAGAGAAAGCGATGAAGGTGTTAGTTTTTTCGTTGGCTTCTATTTGCAGAGAAACGCAAGTAACAACAAGAACTTAAAGGGCACAATCATCTTTCGTATATTAAAATTTCAGCTGTTGAGTAAAATGGTCCTACATTAGAGCTTATTCAAAACTAGCTGAATTAGGTTTGGTTGGGTTGGTTGGACCGGCTTTACCAGGCCCAGCTCCAAGCTCGGATATTGACGGTCCAACGACTATGGCCCGTTTAGCCCATCAGGAGTTAGACTCTCATGCAAACGCAAAGATCTATGTAAACCTAACATCCACGCCATATATAAGGTACTATTCTACCGTAATTCAGGTATGAGACTGTAACCCTAGTTGTTC
>JAOSBP010000002.1:13628182-13640685 GCA_027563825.1 Erythroxylum mucronatum | reverse complement strand
CGGACATGGCTCTTATATCCTGCGCGACACGAATGGCAAAATTCTGCCGAGGCCCTGGAGCTCTCAAAACCTGAAGGTGTTTTATCAATAGATAAGCTTGCTTTATTTTCTTTCCCTCACATTTTACTGCCTTTTATGCATTTGTTGTGGAAACCTTTTTTATAGCATTAACAGTCAGGTTTTTTAACGGCCCACACTTTCGTTGTCATCAATAAAGGATTTTAGATTTCTTAGAAGAAACAATTTAGTTAAATTGGATTAAGGGCAGGACAATCGACCAATCAATCGACAATCGACCAATCGAATGACATATGAACAATCGATCGACGATCGACCAATCGATTGACAATCGACCAATCGAACGACATACGACTAATAGATCGACAATCGACCAATCGATCGACAATCGACCAATCGATCGACAAATGACCAACTGATTGACAAACAACTAATCGATCGATAATCGACCAATTGAACGACAAACGACCAACCGGTCGACAAACAACTAATCGATCGACAATCGACCAATTGAACGACAAACGACCAACCGATCGACAAACGACTAATCGATCGATAATCGACCAATCACGCAATAAACGACCAATCGGTCGACAAACGACTAATCAATCGACAATCGACCAATCGCGCGACAAACGACCAATCGATCGACAATCGACTAATCGATCGACATCGACATCATTCGACAAGGTTGCCAACACGAGATATTGGAACCACGCGATACCAAGACAAGATCTTGGGTCGTTCGACGTCAACTAATCATTCGACGTTGACGCCGTTCGACCTGAATGCCAAAATAATCCCTGGAAATAGGGGATATTGGGAAGGTTGACTCCGATCGATCGGCTCATACAGGACCAGGCAATCGACCGACTTGCATCGGACGTGCTAGTTCACTACTTGTTATCCGAGAGGGTAACCTATCATACAAAGCCAGCGATAGTTCGAAGCTCCATCAGACAAAATTGAAAGAACAAATGAAGAGTAAAGACAAGATTCTTTTTATTTCCAATAAGTTCGCCCTGGTCACAAGCTCGACCAGGTGAGCATTTTTACTTAGAACAGAAATATCTTTCCTACCCAATCTACTACAGAAATATCTTTCCTACCCAGTCTACTGCAAGTATCATCAATGAGCTTCTCCATTCCAAAGTTGAACAATCTGTCCATCATATGTTCTAAATGGACAGACTAGCTGACAAGTCCTATGATAGCACCACCACAGGACCTCGTCAGGAATTACCTCTCACTCTATTTCGATCGTCAGGAACTACCTCTCGCTCTATCTCGACTATTCCCATTTTTCCTTCTGAAAGAAGGCGGAGCCCGAGTAAACGCAACGTTTCGACAAGGCAATTTTGGAAAAAAGGACACGTCTGATTTAGGGTTGAAACCCGGAGTAGGGACAACAGTGAAAGACGCATTCTGACAACAAGGGCTGAAGAGACGAAAAACAGAGGCTAAGAAAAGCCATACAGAATGAGGAAAAAATTGTTTTGTCCTAGAATTTATAGTATCGATTGAACAAACACACACCAATCCGGATTGGCCGCGTGGAAAAATCTAAGTGGCTGAAGCGGCGCGGCAAACGAAGGGACACACGTAACTGCGCGCGATAAATGCACGGCGGTCCAAGTGACGCGACGTTCCAAATTTCAGGGGCGCCTGGAAGAGGCAAACCATCAATAACAATTACACCAAGCGTTTTGGATTTCAGCACCCTCAATCAGCCCCAACGCATGTCGGCTGTGCAGCAGTTGAGGGGGCGCACCGTTTCAGATTTTTGACGGCACCTAGAAGATGCGAATTGTCCAGTAATAATTAAACCTCGACTATGCCCGGATGGTGACGACTGACCGATCACCCTATCACGACAGAAGCCAATCGATCGCCCCTCCTTAATACGACTTAACCGATCGATCAGCTGTCGCTCGAGCGATGGCCCGCTAGTCCAATCAGTTCCCTGTTATAGCAAAAATTACTACATAAAGGACGTTGATTTCCGATCGACCGGCCTCGCCACGGGTCATCACAACGATAGGCCGCACAATTTTTTATATACTCCTTCGACCCTTCTCTTCGGTCAGACTCGAGAAGTAGGGGGCTTATGGTTGGGTAGGCTGGATCGGCTTGACCAGGCCCAGCTCCAAGCCCGGATATTGACGGTCCAACGACTATGGCCCGTTTAGCCCATCAGGAGTTAGACTCCCATGCAAACGCAAAGATCTACGTAAACCTAACATCCACGCCATATATAAGGTACTATTCTACCGTAATTCAGGTATGAGACTGTAACCCTAGTTGTTCTCCCGTATTCTCAGCTACCAAAACCTCTCACCAATATTAACTTGAGCGTCGGAGGGGCCTCCCAGGAAACAACTCCCGGTTTGCTGTTATCTGTTTTGCAGGTATATCACGGCCAAAATCGCACAGACCATGGATCTAAACAACGACGTTCAACCTCAACAGAATCCCGCTAAACCAAGGTTCAATCTGTCAATTCAACGAGTCATTTACCAAATATGTCCATTAATAGTTTGACATGATTAAATAATCAAATACCTCTCAATCTGTCAAAAATTAGTTGATTAGCTATTCACCATATGAAGTCTTAATATATATAATTTAAAAAGATAATTATAAAAATTATCAAATTTTATTCAATTTTATAAAATAAGTATGAACTTAAAAAAATGAGGCTAAAATATTTGACCTTTTAATTTTTCTCATAAATAACCAATTGTTAAACCATCTATTAATAATGTTCACGTGACTAATCATATTAGATTTTTTTGCCACGTGTATGACACATATATTATTTAGTATTATATGTAAAATAAAAATTTAAAATAAAAATAACAAAAAAAACTTAAAGCACGTACATCCAATTTTTGCAAGTTTCTTAGACATTCCATTGATTCTTATACGAGGACGATTGGTTCATATAAGAGAATGATAATAAAAATGAGGATGAATATAGTGAGAAATAATAATAGATATTATTATTATAATTACGATGGTTGGTTAAGAGAAAGAAATGTTTACCATTACTATTGATAGTGATTGATTGGCATAAAATATTGAGAAATAAAAAATAATTATAATTTAATCAATTAATTATATTATAATTAATTAATTACTATATATTAATTAATTAAAATAGTATTATAATATAAATTAGTTATAATATAATTAATTAAAATATAATTCATTCATTAATTAAAATAGTGTAATTAATTAATTATACTATTTTAATTAATGAATGAAATTAATTACACTATTTTAATTAATGAATGAATTATATTTTAATTTATTATATTATAACTAATTTATATTATAATTAATTAATTAATTAATAATATTATTAGTTAAACAATACCAAATCTTACTAAATCAGAAAAAAATCAAATATTACTCTAAGTTACAGGATAGCAATAAATAATGATAACAAAGTTACTGTATTAAATAACAAAATATATTAGAAGAATGACTCCCATGCTACAATTATCTTGTCATTTTTAGCATAAAGGGTAAGCCTACTCTAAGCCCAACTCAAGCCTCTGTATCTATTTCTTAAGGACATAGCCTCAATTCCTCTCCTCTCCTCTCAATCTCAATCTCAATCACGGTAGGAATTTAAGTCCGAACTTATATAGATCTGGCTCAAAATCTAAAACACGATGTGCGTTGGCCCAACCATACGGAAGCGAGTTTAGTTGTTGAAGTGAATTAGCTTCACAGGATCCAGTTCATGGTCCGTCTGTTTTACCCCTCCTAACGATCAACTTAAATAGTTGCAGCTGCAGTTACACTTCCAGTTCCAGTTGCAGTTACTGTTTTGTATAATGGCTCCGGTTGGTCCTCGATCTGGAGATGCAATCTTCGCTAGCGGAGAGCGTGTGGTAAGCGACTCATCTCAATTATACTGTACTCCTGATTTTGGGCTGTTTGATTAATCACATGTTTGTGGCTGGCTTAGAATGCAGAGCTATTTACCTTAACCTATGGAGCGATAGTTCGCCAATTGCTTACCGATCTGGAGGAGGTTGACGAAGTCAACAAGCAGCTCGATCAAATGTATCATTTTTTCCCGATAAATTTAAACTATTTTGTGGTGCCTAATTGTGACTCAATTAATTGTTAGCATGCAGGGGTTATAATATTGGAATAAGATTGGTTGACGAGTTTTTAGCCAAATCAAATGTCTCCAGATGCGTTGATTTCAAGGAAACAACTGATGTCATTGCTAAGGTCTGGTCTGCTTTTTTTTTCCCCCCCTTCTAAATTTCCATTCAAGTGTCAACCAAAATTTGCATTTGTAATGCTATGTTTTTAATTCTCGGCTGAGCAAGTTATAAAATTTGAATTTTGGGTAAAAATTGTTATAATGCATAAAGGCTTTAAACTTCAAAAGTTGTTCCTACTCTTGGATCTGTTTTGTCTCTCAACCTAATCATGTCCTTTGATTTTTGAGAATTGCATTTGCGGAACCATTGTTGACTTTCAATTTTTGACAAATTGGAATTATTACTTTGTTCCAAATTCAGCCTTATACGTGGTGACGACCTTCAGGTTTGATGCCAGTTAACTTTGCAAGTTTAATTTCTAGTTCCATGTGCAACAAACTAGTAGCTCAAGAAAAGAAGAATAAGCAGAAGAGATTTAGAGACGGAGAGATAAAATGTGAATTCTAGGAACAACTTTATATAATGACTAACTTTCCCCTCCTTAATAACCCTTGTCTATACGGGAGACACGAGGTAACTGCTGCCAAAAAGTGATTGAAGTATTCATAGCTAGCATCTTCTCGTAAGGCATGGCTTCACTTCACTATAATTGGATTACAAACCTCATGGCTCCTTTTCACCATTCTTCCAGCTGAGATAACCATATGTTCATGATTTAAAACATCATTCTAAGGGATTAGTTATTCTGGACTACTTGATGTGGCTCCAAATGCTTCCTGAGTTGATATGTGAAAGGTATGATTCTTTGAATGAGGTGGTAAGTTAAGCTCGTAAACCACTGAGCCTATAAACAAAGTAGAAGGGTGCCAATTTACATCTAATTCAGGTTTTCTAGTGAATTCTTGTATGGCTGAAGTTGAACAAGAGCCAGGTCTGCAAAATCAAAAGACATATCTGTGCTGTGTTTTTCAGCTTGCTGCTTCTTCCTGATTTGAGGTCTTGGAAATGAAACTCAAGGCCAATGAGAGCCGCCTTGAGCATTGATTAGGAGTGTCACTAGTAATGCACCTGGGGTATGCTTCCAAGAACCTGCTGACTACCTTGATCTTTCCATTGGATTGGGGGTGATATGCATTTGAAAGTGAAGGCGAACATAACCCTGGAGTCTCACAATTTATTTCCAAAATTGACTGAGGAATAATAGGCTGCTATCAGCATATGGTATCCTTTGTAGTGTCAAAATTCCTCTAGCTGCTGGATAGTTGAAACAGAGCTAGGAAATTATTATACTTAGTTCCTTAGTTTGATTGCCAACTACTAACAGAATCACATCCTTCCCTTTGAATTTAAGCAAGCCTTGAACAATGTCTGTTGATGTAGTGCCCTTCACAGAATCAGGAATGGTAATAGGTTGGCACAGACCGGATTCAACAGTGAGCTATGGTTCAACTTGACAAGCTTGACAAGACACAGGATCATATGAGGTTCCTGATGTCCTCCAAATTTTGCATTTTTAGTTTTGTTTTCCTCCTTTTCAGTCCTTAGTTGAACAGGTTATCAGTGTAAATTGTCGGTAAAGATTGCTTTAGTGCACAAAAGGCTTTAGACTTGAAAATTGTTCCTGCTTTCATAGCTAGCCTGTTTCTTAACCTAAATACACCATTTTATTTTGAGCAGGTGCGCAACACAGAACTGCTGTTGACTTTCCTAATTTTGAATAAAATTGTATTGTTAATGTGATGTAGTTTTAGCTTTATACATGATCATTATCTTCAGATTCTGTAGTTTTCCTTTCAGAGTGCACTAGTTGCTATTATTGATGCAGAATAGTATTTTCTAACATCTCAATTTCATTAGAATGGAATGAAGACCTAAATTTGTGCTAATAAAGCTTTAATACAGGTAGGTTTCAAAATGTTTCTAGGGGTGAGTGCATCAGTGACAAATTGGGATGCTGATGGGACATGTTGCAGTATCATTCTGGATGATAATCCTCTTGTGGACTTTGTGGAACTTCCTGATACATGTCAAGGTTTATATTACTGCAACATCTTAAGTGGAGTTATTAGAGGAGCTCTAGAGATGGTGAGTGGTGTCCTTTTCTAAAATGCATTATACTTTTGTTATTCTATTACTCACCAAGGCATTTTATGCTTTCTTGTTAGAGTTGATGGCATCAATGTGGTACTTGGGGCATGTACAGTAATAAAAATGTTTTTTTTTTCCATTTTCTTCTACTTCTTTTTTCTTTTCCATGGAAAACATAAAAGGACAAATAACAATGAGAAGACAATAAGGAGGAGAGAGAAGATAAGGATAGATGATCCAATGCAAACAGGAGAGAAGATTAAAAGAAAGTAAAATAATTTATAAAAACATAAAGATTTGGACAAACAATAAAAAAAGAGTAGAAATTATTGTTTTGTAGGCTTGAGAAAGAAAAACCTATTCACTTTTTTACAAAGGAAAAATTCGAAAACATATTTTAGAGGGTTTTCAATTTCACATTTCCTAATTGAAAAAAATATTATTTGAAGAGCAAACTCTAATTTTCCTTTTCTTCTAGAGAATGTTTATGGAATATTGTCCCATTTTCATGATTTGAAGCACCTTTGCTTTATTGTATTAGTTCATAGTGGCTTCTACAGAAAGATTTGAGGATCCGATTCGGCCATATTCAAATAATCTTGTACATATTCTTTGCTGGGATCCTATTCTAGAAAATCAGTGTTATAGTACTATTATAGATAGTAGAGCTTGATCTAAATAAACCAACTAAATTATTCCCCCATCTTTGTTTTCTGTAGTTCTCAATCAGATGACTTTGAGCTGAGGCTTCTTGCTCTATGAATTTTCTCTATTTCAAGTTAAATTCTGTAGTCGTAGAAGGATAACTGTATTTCCTTTATTACTCATGAGTACTATTGGTTGTAATGAACTCATAGCTGCTACAGCTGGGTCTATGATCATCTGAACTGTGAATCCTGTCACTTCGGAAAGAGAAGATTTACAATGCTTTGGTTATTACTGGTTTCCATCTTTTCTTGCTATTGTATTGATTTTACTATCCTTCATGTTCAGGTGTCAATGAAGGCTGAAGTCACATGGGCTCGTGATATGCTTCGAGGTGATGATGCTTTTGAGTTGCAGGTGAAACTTATAAAGCAGGTTCCAGAAGAGTATCCATACAAGGATGATGAGTAAATTCTGGGATGTCCTTAATATTTCCTCTTTGCAGATGATGACACTTATTTTCTTCTATCATTGTCATTAAGAATAGAATTTGGCATATCTCCAGAAACTTTGAGTAGGTCTATAATTATCTCACACATTCTAGGGATTTATTGCTCAATAAAGCTTTGCTGATTTTCCGTCCCATAGGGGCACTGGTTTGTTTTGGTCAGATTATTTTCTCTTCATAATGGCTTGGTTTCGTTGCCCTCTTTAACTAATGCTTGGGCACGCACGCTCGTTGAGAATTTTGAGAGAATTCAGAATATCTTAAGCTTTCGTATTGTGAATTTACACATTCCTGACCATTAAATTGCCCGTGAACCCTATTTTGGAGATTTGAGTGTATCGTGTGAGAGATGAATAGCTTCCCAACCTTTTGTGCTATCTATCATACAAAGCTAACAGAGAGCCTTCTGCATTCATAATCCGGGGATTTCTGATGGATTTAACCTTTATACAATATGTGAAGATGTTATAATTTTGCATATATTTTTGTGACATTCATGTACTAGGATTCTTATGTCTTGTAACTATAGCATAAATATCTAATATGTAGTATTTTCTTCACACTTAGTTAGCCTAAATACTTTCCTACTTAGCCTAAATATATTTTTTAAATGGCTTGTTAGACCTGTCTTTTTGCTTTTTGTCTATTTATTTACTGGATTTATCTTTTATTTTGTTTCCTTACCTTATTCTATTTATTATTCTATTATTTTATTTTTATTTATTCAAATTTATTTACTTATTATTATCATCATCTTTTAGGTCTATTTTTATTTTAATATTTTAAATAAGCATATATGTTTTGTCATGTGGGTCGCTTTTTAGCAATTAAGTGTAAGATTGCGTATTATAGAATTTGCTCAAATTTCACGTGTTAGTGAATTTTTACTGAGTTCATTCTGAAAAATTATTGGTTGGATAAATGAGGCTTTTGAGATTTTAGTCTTCGACTCATCTACTTATTTATCACCATCTGATTATTAAGCTCACGTACATTTTTAAACTGTCTGAGGTTGCTCCAATATTTTGCTATCGAAGTTTTATTGCACAAAGGTTTGACCTGACTAATATTCACTGCGGTTAATGATAGTCATTAAGAAAATGGAAGACACTTGTCCAAAACTAAACTTGATCAGAACAAAAAATCTCAATTGTTTTTCAATATCTTAATTATATGAAACACGTGCACTACTTGACAACATACTACAAAAGTTGACAAAAATTAACCAACTTTTGAAGCTAAGTTTCTGTACGTCTAACCGTTACAAAACTGTGGAGGGATATCATATAATCCCTCTTTAAGTATAAGCCTGTTTAATATTTAAATTTCGAAAGCTAAACGTAAATTTCACAGACCATATTCGAATTCAGCTCGTTTTAGGATAGATGTAACCCTCTCAAAATATTGTGGCTCCTTTTCCTTGATATCATCAAGTGTTCTTGATTCATGCTCGATTGCCTGTAAATAAAAGCTCCATCAGATATAGATCCCAAGAAATAGTTGTGTCCTTTTGTCACCAGTCTTCTATTTTTGGCAAAATACACATAAATTAGGCCTTTTCATAAACAACCTTTGTCCTAGTCTGATGCTAGATTGATGTGCGAAGGGTAAGGACAGCGTCAATATTAATAGAAAATGGAATAAAGATTAACTTTGGTTTTCTCAAAGAATTAGGGTCGAGCAAAATGAAAAGTAAACAGAACTACTAACCTCACAAATTATTTCGAGGTTTTAGGAATCAATCCCACCCATCCTAAGAATCAAGTCTAATCCCCATCTCTGAAGATTGCTACCAAAAAGGTTTAGTGAACATACCTCTTCAAATTTCAGAAGGATTAAGTTCGAAATAGAAGCTGCCTTCCCCCTGTCCCATCTGAAGATGAGAGAAACATAAGACAAGAACATAGGTGTGTGTTAGTCCTATTTTACCATCAAGTCATTGCCAATGAAAGGACAAGACACAAGATTAACATCACTAAATCTGATATTCTCTGGATGCAAAAAGAAAAACAGAACCCTTTGATGCATGATTCTTGACATGATTCAATTGGTTCCAGAGGATGGAAATACGGGAAAGAAAAGATTTTGAATAAAAGGTATAATGCTCAGGCAAAAGACTCACTTATTCTCTATAAAATAGGGAGCGGACCAATTTTATCAATAATTTTTTTTAACCGGATCATATCAAGGCAAGATAAAAAGAAGAGAAAAACGAGCTCCCTCATTTAAGTGATGGTTCATCCTTTTAGTGAATGCCGTTATGCCACTAACCATTGTGCCACTCTCTTATACACCCTCTTTTGAAATGTGTGTGGACAAATTTTAAAAGATAAAAATGCAAAAGAATATTATCTTTATTCAGATTGATTGATTAATAATTAAAAAGAACGAAGCACAAAGAAAACCCTACCTGACAAGCATTAATTCATTAACAGCCCGCCACATTCCACGGCCAGTATCTTTTGCAGACTCTTCTCTAGCACTTCGTCCTTGCCACAATTCCTTGGTAATATACATTACTTCCTCAACATCGACCTAGATATGTAGCAAGAAACAATTGACAACGAATTAGGAAACATCATTTAATAGAGACTATTATCCACATGCACAATATCCATTGAAGAAGTAACAGAAGTTCTCTTGATTGTTAGCTATTACAAAATCAATTAAAATTTCAATTTTCAGTAACCATTATTAGATATCTGAAAATCTTGCACATATGGGAAAACAATTGTCTGATGATGGTTAAAAGGTAAGAGTAAATTCAAAAGAAGGTCATATCCAGACAACCAATGTTCAAATCGTTGAAATAAAGTGTCTATTTCCGTGAAACAAGGCAAGCATCCACACCTGGACTTCCATGGCGGTGCCATACAATGACTCCTCATGCTCGACAAGGCGCCGATGTAGCGTTCTGTAATGATCCAAATCTAGATTTACAACTGGTTCTGTTTGAACTTGCAATCCTGCAAGTTGTGTCACAACGTAGGAGGCCATCACTTGTCCAAAAATTGCAGGGATGGTACCAAGAACAGGAATTATGCGGACTCTAAAGCCAGGTACTATCTGGCATCAAGTTATGAAGTTAGAAAAGCCAATAAAACCAAAGTTCTATAGTATAAGAAATGTTACGAGAAGTATTAAGAATTTATATTCATTCAAAGCAGAAGGTTCTAAACATAATTTGTTTTAGATTAGATAATCAGTAATCTCAAAAATACAAGCACTGAAAAGGTATAAATGATAGTAAATATCTATAGAATTTTAACCTGAAATTCAGAAGGATTATCCTCTCCGTTTGATCCCACAAATGGAAGCAGCTTGGCTTTAGGTTTTTCGAGAGAGAAGACTACAGGGATACCACCATCAATACCATAGCCTTTCCTCAGTCGGTGTCTTACCTAAATAGTTGCAAACCAATTAGCCCTAAAAGTGATGATAAATCTAGAACACAAAATCAAGCTCTTTAAGGGGTTCTTAATTTCAACTTTCTCAAAATGCACATCAATAATTGATAACATATGTGTTTAGGGAGCTATGGTATTGACTAATCATCCAGGTGAAAAACATCCTACAGCTAGTTATATTAACTAATCATCCAGTTTAATAACAGAGTGCAAGGGAAAATCAAACAGCAGGAACTGAAAATTTCACCAAGAGGGTCAGGCCAGGCCTACTGGCCCATTGCCATCTCTAGTGTAGCATGAGTAGCCCTATAACCATGTTAAATAGAAAGGCTGACAATACTGAACATATTTCATTCACTGCCCATTCTTCTACAACAGGAACCAGGTAACTAGAAACAAAAGAACAACACATAATAAACATCATCCAATAATTTAAGCATTATAATACCATGATTACCACATCTGAAGAAGAAAATTCAGGCAACAATGACGGAAAAACCCAATGATAGACTCTGATAACATGAATCCGAAAAACTCTGATACCATGAATCCAAAGAACTCTAAACCCTATAGAAACTCACTAACCAAGCTTGTTGATACAGGATTTTTAACATTTAAATTTAGGAAAATCCAATATTATAGCATAGTTCATACAGAGCAAGACGACCATCAAGATAAACAAGATAAACTAAGCAACTAATTCAAAAGGAAATATATTACGGATCGAGATAATGGATCATTCTTAGATTCACTTAGATCAGCCACACGGATTCTTGTTGGATCAGCTCTAGCACCAGCTCCAGTTGCAGATAAAACCTTTAAACCCCTGCGCACACATGCTGCAAGAAGTGCCACCTATTACATACGAAAATATGAAAGTTATACTAGAGATCCCATCACACAAAAGTAACTGTTCTGTCCAAAAAAAAAAAAAAGACAAAGCACGTATCTGCACTATATAGCCACTTCAAAAGTTAGGAAAACAAAATGTAATATAGAAAGAGTTGCGCAACAGCAAAGATCCATTTTTTCAGTACTACAGGCAGCACAAAGAAAGAGCATCAAGATATATAATATAAAGCAGCATGTGAAACAGCAGGTCAAATCATGAGGTGAGGAGAGGTACCTTGGTGTCAATATTATCTATGCAGTCCAAGACAAAATCAGGGTGGCCAGAGAGAATCTCCTCTTCAGATGATGCGTCATACAAAAGCACTTTGGCTTCTACATGGCACTCAGGGAAGATTGATATGAAATGCTTCCTTAGGCACTCAGCTTTTGGAATACCGACATCTGCTCGTGTTGCAACAGCATGTCGATTTAAGGATGACAGAGAAACCTTTATAAAATAAGCAATCATTTGCCATGTACCATAAATAAGTAAATCATAATCACATTAACCAAAACATAGCTAACTCAACACCTTACATTGTTTATCTTTTTGATCTTACCTATAATTTAGGAGGAAGATTAAAAATACCACAAATAGGTAACAAAGACCAAATAACAAGTGATTACTGCAAGCATGAAACTACTAATAGATACCAGCCACACTTACGCTGTGTATGGTTACTGTTGTAGACGCATTTATGGGGCAGCAGTATGTTAGGCGCAAGAATCGTGCTAATGGCGACAATCAGGTGTGAAGAT
>JAOSBP010000002.1:13586344-13599758 GCA_027563825.1 Erythroxylum mucronatum | reverse complement strand
TTTTCATACAGACCAATTCATATAGCTTAACTTATCCTTTCCCTAAATCTGAGCACACCCTGCCAAGGTGGTACTCAAAAAAACAATTCATCTCTCCATTGACAATTCACTTCTCTTTAGTGTTAATACACTCAACTCTTATGCCCATTTCACTATATCAGGTGTTAATCCACCTAACTCACTTATCTTTCATAAATCACTTTACTCTTATTTCAGATTCATCTCACTTACTAGTAGTATCTCACATTTACTATGACCTTATACCATTTTAGGCCCTCTTCATCTCAATTTAAGGGTGAAAGACCACTTTTCTGTTATACAATGCCCCATAGAGTACTTTAATAATGTCACTAGGATAACAATTGTTATACCTGAAATCAATGGGGATTATACATCAATCCCATATTCCCATGAACTCCAAATATAAGCTTTAAACATATTCCTGACAGTTAAGACTGTTGACAATTCAAACACTCAATCACTTGTCTCGACATCCTTAGCAGTTAAATAATATTTCTGCGTATTCCTACTAGGATGACTAGTGTATGTTATTATCTGTGCTTTCTCTAGTAATCTCTTCATTCAATCATCCTTCCTATTTCTACCACCCATCATCATCCTTCTGATTCCCCTCGAAAGTTCATATTCGTTTTCAATTCCTCTAAGGGACTCATAATTCTGAATTCTTAGCTTTTAGGATTTCTTACTTCGTTCCAGAAAAATTGATCTAAATTTCAATGCAATTAGTACCCCTTCATTTTTGCCCCATATACCACTCAACATTTTGCACTCTTCATTGCACTAGATTTGGTAACCTCAATATCTAAATTTGCACTATTTCTTTATAGAATTGTCTATTCAATGTGTCAGATTACACACTATCTTTACTAGTAAATATCTCATTTGTACATTCCTTTCAAACTTAATAATTTTCTCAAAGTTACAAAATTTGAACATTCCGAAAATGACTTTGCACATCTCATGATTCCAAGACCTCAAAGCAATTTTTATCATAGTAATTCTAAACCATGTATCATAATCAACTCACAAGACCTTGATTGTCTCTATACATACAAAAAGTGTAAGATTGTATCTTACTCTCAGATGTGAACTCCAAATCCAAAATATCCTATTGACATCGATGTTATAATTCCTCAAAACTCTCTTTACATTCGTCATTGATATTGTTTACACAATTTTCCTCAAGTTTCTCAAATATACTCTTTGCTCTTCAAATACACTTGATATATCATGTCTATCATAGTCACTATTTGATTCAGTTTTACTAGGGTCACTTACCATAATACTATCGAGGCATTGTTAACTCCAAGATATAACTCAAAATTCCTTGTGCCCATGATTTGTTCTCGTAATTCCTAACGTGACTAATTCCTCAAATAAGGTAATATCATCTCATGTTATTTTCATTCTCCCACTTGACTTCTTGTCTCTAATGATTTTCTTTGATTTCACATTGACTTATTCAAATGTGTAAACAATATCACATTGATTTCACAGCCCCCACTTGTGTGTGAATGGAGATTTCTAGGAAGAGTGAATGTTCAAGGGCTGAATCTAGAGTCCACGTTGAAAAGCTCCCCCTTGGTGTAATGTTTGTAACGTTGGTGGCTTCCCTCATCTACCTGGTTGTTCACGCCTATGTGCCATGTCCCACCAATTTTGTTGCTTCCTGCTCCTAGCTCACGCAAGTCTCCACTAGGTGATCTTCTTTTTGTGTTGTATGTCATTGAGTGAGAGCCTTTCTTCACACCAGCATGGGACGCATGATATCTGTCTCTCTCCAACGTGATTTTGTCATTTTCTTTTAGTGAGTCAGCTGCGTCCACTTCTCTTCCTAGCTTCTCAATTTTCTCTTTTGGCTGTATACGACGTGCTTCTCCTCTTTACTGCTTGTCACGTTTGCTATCCTCTAAAACCCAGCTGGTGCAGGTCTGCACATGCCTCTTCAATTTTCTTGTGTAGCTCTTGGCTTTAATAATGTTTTTTTTTCTTTTCAAACAACCAGCTCACACCTCTATTTTGCATGCGTGGTGGGTCATCCTTACATGCTTTTCTTGATTTTTGGCTGCTTTGGTGAGAGATTTTCGCCCCCCACTATAGCGTGAATTTGTGGTCTGCGTCCTTTTCTTTTCTTTTTTTTCTATGGCCTGTCTTCTTGTGTGATTTTTGTGCTTTTTTTCCTGTCGGCGTGGTGTTCTTCTGGTCCCTCAAGCTACGTCGTTTTACCCTGGACTCTCCTTCCTCCATTTAATTATTATTGTGGTCTTTTTCAATTGAAAACAAGTGCATTTCCTACAAATTAAATAGGACCTATTATAAATGCAGATTAAGATAAACTAAACAATTTAGTAGGAAAAATATGTATAAGACCCAATAATTATTCCAGAAATTAAGGGAAAATGCCATTAATTCTAATGATAAAAATGCCTCCAACACCTACAAAACCTAAAGCTAAAAAGAATATTGATCCATCACCCTATACACCAAGATAGTTGATTCATGGATAAAACCTTTACATATCAAAGCCCCAGCATCTTCACCATCAAAAACCCAACTTGTTTTGTCAATTGGAAAAGACAAAGCTCCTTAATAAAACTCTTAAACTAGTATTTGTTTCAGATGAATTTGAAAGCCAATTTTATGTATCTGAAGATTCTGACCAATCTTTAGAGATTTCTAAACAATTTGCTGGTTTATCTGAATTAGCCCAGATAATGATGGCTATTTTAGATATTTCTCAACCAATTGAGTTTGAACTAGAAATTGGTGAGGTTGAATTTACAAGGAGTAAACCAATCAGAACTTCACCACTACTAATACATATACCTCCAACCAAGTCTACTTTAGGACTTTGGTTTACTTTTGATAATCTTCTAACTAAAAAAGTGAGATTGTCTTGATGAATTTGGTGCTTAGATTGATTTATAGATGACTCGACCAGATACTCCTATAAGAGATATCTTGTCCTAGTTTACTTCTCATTTCACTGGTGCTTTAAAGGAATGGAGGCAAAGTTTAGATGACTATTGAAGACTCCAATATATTCAAGTAACATCTACTGTTATTCTTCTTAGAGTTATTTGTAAAGAATTCATTAGAGAATTTCAGCTTATTAACGAACAAACTCAACATGAATATTTTGAAATGAAGTGTTGCTCTTTAGATATAAGAGATCTTGAAAAGAATTTTTAACGTATAGCAGAAAGATACTATTTGCTTAATAGTTTTAATGATTTCAATTTCTGTTATACATTAATTGTATCTCTTCTAGATGAACTTCAATAAAAAACTTTAAAGGACCATTCCATCTTTACACAGAGATAAGGGAGGAAAATCTCTTGGTGAGATTTATCAAGCAAATTTTGATGAACTCTGTGATCAACAAGCATTTTTCAAAAATATGATCTCTTCTGACAAAGGCTTACAAAAAGCCTTATCTCAATATCAAGTGTAAGGAGAAAAAAGATTGTAAGCGTCCTACCAAAAAGAAATATCATCACAAAAAGTTCTCCTACAAACAATCTCAAAGATCCCGGTTCTCTAATGGATGATATCAAAAACCATTTAAAAGAAATAAACGGCATAGATTTGTTCATTTCTTTAAATAAAGAGCTCTTCATGCTAAAAAAGCATATCAATGTTTTATTTATGGAAAACTAGGACATTTTGCTTAACAATGTCCTCATAAGACCAAAAGGGATTTAAAATTATTAGAATCTATTGAAGCCATCATACCAATCCATGAAAAATGTGTGGATTTTTTGAACGCACTTCAAGCTCTTTTTCAGCTTCTTCCTCATTGCTAATAACAAGAGTCTTGTGTGGTGCCTCTATTTCCTTACCACTTCTCAAAGTAATAGCATTTGCATTCTCTTTCGAGTTTATAATTGTTCGAGAAGGAAGCTTACCTGAATTTTAAATCTCCAATCGGCTCACCGTAGTAGCTATATGACTTAGTTGATTCTCCAGATTCTGGATGCTAGCTCTTGTTTGTTGTTGGAATTATATGGTATTATTCTAGAGTTGAGTGGTATTCTGAGGTAAGGTTTTCTTCATTTCTTCCAATGAAGGTCCCGAACTCGATGGTTGAGCTTGTTTTTGATATGGTTGTTGATAGGAACCTTGTTGTTGTCCTTGCTGCCCATGGGTGTTGAATGGAGGATTCTTCCATCCTAATTTTATGCATGTGTGGTAGTTAGGATTCCTTTGTGGTTGACCCAGAAAGCTTCCAAAAGCATTCACTTGTTTTGTAGATATATCCTGCAAAGTTAGACACAAATCAGTGGGATGTCCTACCATTGTGAAAATTCCACATACCTTGACTTATTATGCACCACTTGCAGCCATTTTCCTAACCAAAGATGTCAACCCAGCTATTTGTTGCTTCAATTTAGCAGTACTAGCTTTATTCACCTTCAGGGCAGGGGCCCTATCGAATACTCAATTATTGGGAGTTAGCAGCCATATTAGAAATGAGATTTCTGGGTTCAATAAATGTTTGGTCCACTAGTGCTCCTCTGCTTGCTACATTTATCATATTTCTTTCTTGTGGTAGAAGCGCCTCATAAGAATACTGTATCAAGAGTTGCTCATTGATTTGATGGTACAAGCAGCTAGCACACAACCTTTTGAAATGCTCACAGTACTCATATAATGTTTCCGCATGATGTTGTTGAATTGCACATATCTCTTTCCAAATATTTATATCTCGAGACGTATGAAAGTATTTCTCCAGAAAATGTCTCTGCGTCTCATTCCAAGTGGTAATTAATCTGGAGGGCAAGTAATATAACCAATCTTTAGTAGTGTCTCCCAATAAGAATGGGAATGCTCTCAGTTTAATATGCTCTTCTTGCACCTCGGTTGTCTTCATGCTAGAACATACCACATGGAACTCCTTAAGATGCTTATGAGGATCTTCATCTGATATACGGCGAAAGTAGACAAAAGACAAATTAAACTAGATTTAAGCTCAAAAGCCACATCAATAGTAGGAAAATCAATGCATAACGGTTGATGATTTAAATCAGGGGCAGTATTAGAAATGGAATCACTAGAAGAATCAGAAAGTAAATCTAAAGCTATTTGAATTCCTGGTGAAGAGATAAGTTTTCTGTACAACTTGTATTATTGCTCTACATAACGTTCTTTCAAGTTTTGGATCAAATTTCAATTCACCAGTATGAGAAGTGGAAGGTTTTGATCATGCATCTCATACATAATATATATCAAATATACGCAACAAAAAATAAAACAGAACCTAAAAAGCCAGATCTACTCATGCATATAGATACTGATAATAAAAACATGAAATGTAAAATGTTTATATACCTTTTCGATGATCACTTTCGTTCTTTAATCTTCTCCACGTTGGGTTATCGTAAACCACAACGATCAATGCAGACTGTCTCTAATGAAAGTTCACACAAAGATAGAAGGATGAAACTTGACTAAGAGATGGCTAGAATTTTTTATTTGTGCTAGCAAAAACAAGAACTCATGTGAAAGTTAGAGAGAAAAGAGTGTGTGTGTAAGAAAGAACCTTTCTTTCACTTGTGTCTTACACAAGAAGCACGAAAATCATCTATATTTTTTGCACCATTTGGCCTTCCATAACCCCCGTCACTAATGGAGAGTTATAGGAAGTTAATGGTCATGAATATCATGCAATAATGGAAGTTATGAGAAATTAATGACCATGAATAACATGCATTAATGGAAGTTTTGGGAAGTTAATGACCAAATTGGCAGCCAATAACACTTGTTTCTAATCCATTCCATGCAATGTTTTCTACCACAATCACATAGCAACACAATCCCGAAACACTCTCTCATAACTTGAATCACCATTCAATACCATTTTACTCATCCTTTGGATCTCCTATATGTGTGACCCATTAGATTCCTGGTTATGTTGGCCACTTGAATTAATACTTAATTCAAGTAAGTTAAGAGCAGTATCTAGCAATACGTCATGACCCCCAATTGATTGAAAAGTCAGTGGTTTAACTACTAACCCTTCCATACACAATGTTACCATGCAATTCGTCCTTTCACCAACTATACCCCACTTAGTTCAGAGTATGGTCAAAGTGTCAACTCCGAGGTTAAATGTGCTTGGGAGAGAGTAGTTTCAGGATGGATGACCTCCTAGAAAGGCCTCGGGAAAAGTAAAAACCATGAGGGCTTGGCTGGCCCATGGCCCAAAGCGGACAATATCTGTAAGCGGGTGATCTGGGATATTACAAGTGGTATCATATTCAGTACCTGAACCGTTGTGTCAGCTACGCTGGACCCAAAGAGGGCTGGGCCCTAAGGGGGTGCAGAGTATGAGATCCCACATGGGTTGGAGAGGGGAACGAAATATGACTTATAAGGGTACGGATACCTCTCCCTTATAGACGCATTTTCCATGGCCTAATAGACCAGATCCCATCGGAACTCCAAGGTTAAACGTGCTTGGGTGAGAATAGTTCTAAGATGGGTGACCTCTTGGAAAGGCCTTGGGAAAAGAAAAAATGTGAGAGCTTGGCTAGGCAAGGGCTCAAAGTGGACAATATCTGTAAGTAAGTGATCCAGGATGTTAAATCTTGTCCTGAGGATCTCATTACTCTATGTATCATTAAAGACTCTCTTTATGACATATATCTACTCTAGCCAGAGACTCCCGAATAATGACCCCAATAAGAGGCCGTGTGCATCATCTCCTTCTATCAAGAGCGGTGAATCCTTTATTATCTACTCAATTACCTCTGAATATCTTAAGCTATACCCAATCACTACTCTACGAGTAACCGCTGAAAGGCACCGATGAATGGAGTCAAAGCATATGATTAGTATTCGAGATATCCTTGAGCACCTCAAGTCAAAGGATACTTGCACCATTGCTCTGATAAGACTATCATTGACACTAGAATAGAATATCCATATGATTGTCTTATAGTAGGTCAATTCAATGTACTTACTACCCTTAGTAAGCATCTGCATGTTAACTCTAAACAACTCATGTCTACATCTTATGAAATCTACTGTTTGATCCAATCAAGGAGTATAACATGTGCTAGTTTATCCGGATTAATGATACCCTATCTCATTAATCCTATGACTAGGGAAAGTTTAGATACTAATATAATTACACATGATAGGAATCTCATTATCATGATCTCATCATGATTTCCTTCATGCTATGTTTTGTATTAAGGACTTCATTAAATCAATTTAAGATCAACATCAAATCCATAAATGTATGAACATCGAAATAATGAAGAATTCCTTTATTAATCATAAAATGATTTGTACAATAAGTGCTAAAAATGATTGCCTTTAGAGCACTTCTCTAATAAAACTTAGCTTGAATATTCTACGAACTAAATTAAAACCAATACTGGAAAAAAATGACATTAAGGAGTGACATTTACTTTTTTCGAATATATAATAGTTTGAATTAGCTATTATTAGTTTTTATCATTAAATTTCAATGGAATTTAATTAGAATTGCCCTTAGTAAAATAGATAGGAATTAGAAAAATGTGATAAGGTTGGCATGCCAATTAAGGAGTTAGCAGTATTGCGTCATGATATATGTTACCGAATTATATGGCTTTGAGAGGTCGGTTCCGGTATAAGATATTTGATTTTGTCTTATGGCCTATATGGCTCCGAGAGCTTGGCCCCATAAGAAATAGATATGAAAATAATCCGTATGGTTTTAAAAACTCGGTCCTATATTTTTAAAATCTCACTTATCTGACTCTGTGATGCAATTATGTTAGATTTTACCTGGGACAGTTATAAAAAAGTTTATAAATGCATGAATAATGATTAAAGAACTTCAAATGAAAGTAGTAGTTGACTGTACAATTTATTGGTCATTGTGCAATTAGATATGAATTATTATAACAAATATATGCTTGTATTTCATAAATTGATGCTAAATGTCTATTTATGCTTAGAAATAAATGAAAATATTTATATTTGAAAAATATTATATGTTATGCATGTTATGATTGAATGAATTGAATTGAATGAGAAATGGAATTGCTTGAACACCACTAAGCCTATAGTTTAGTGTGTGGATTTTCGTTCTGTGCGTAGGTTTTAAAGAGAAGTAGAAGAAAGTTGTGGTGGATCTACTACGAGGAGGTATTTCCTGAGGAGTTTCCAGGGTTATCACTAGAAAGAGAAGTTGAAATTTCTATTGATTTGATACTTGGTACAACACCAGTATCTATTGCACCATATCGAATGGCACTTGCAGAACTTACAAAATTGAAAATCCAACTGCAAGAACTTCCTGAGAAGGGTTTTATATACCCTAGTGTGTCTCCTTGGGGTGCACCTGTGTTATTTTTCGAGAAGAAAGACGGGTCTCTTAGGCTCTATATGGAATATAAACAACTGAATAAAGTGACTATAAAGAATAAATATCCACTGCATAGAATAGATGACCTTTTTGATCAGCTTAAAGGTGTATGTGTTTTCTCTAAGATTGATCTGAAATCGAGGTAATACCAGTTGAGAGTAAAGGAAGAAAATGTCCCTAAGATAACTTTTAGAATAAGATATAGGCATTATAAATTTTTAGTGATGCCTTTTGGACTCACAAATGCTCTGGTAGCGTTTATGGATCTTATGAATCGTATTTTTCGTACTTGCTTGGATCAATTTTTGGTATTCTTTATTGATCATACCTTATTTTATTCTAAGAACTGAGAAGAGCATAATAAGCAGTTGGGAATTATTTTGTAGACTTTGAGGGATAAATAACTTTATGCCAAGTTCAGTAAAAGTGAATTTTAGCTTGATGAAGTTTCTTTCTTTGGTCATATCATATCAGCAGATGGGATTAAAGTTGATCCTAAGAAGATAGAAGTCATTTTAGAATGGAAGCCATCTAGGAATGTTATAGGGTTTAGAACTTTCTTAGGTTTGACAGGATATTATAGAAGATTTATTAAGGGATTCTCCATACTCGTAGCACCTTTGACCAAGTTACATCACAAGAATGCAGAATTCGTGTAGAGTGATAAATTTCAGGAAAGCTTTGAGAAGCTAAAGGCCATAATGATTGAAGTATCTATTCTTACACAACCTTTACTTGGTAGAGATTGCATGATCTAAAGTGATGCCTTACATAATGGGCTTGGATGTGTACTTATGTAAGAAGGAAAGGTAGTTGCTCATGCTTCTAGGCAACTTAAACCTCATGAAAGGAACTACTCGACTCATTATTTAGAGTTAGAAGCCATAATATTTGCCTTGAAGATTTAGAGGCATCACTTATATCGAGAGAAATGTTATATTTACATAGATCACAAAAGTCTTAAATATTTTCTTACACAGGAAGAGCTGAACTTAAGGCAAAGAAGATGGATAGAGTTGATTAAAGATTACGATTGCATCATTAACTATCATCCAGGAAAAGCAAATGTAGTAGCCAATGCTCTTGGTAGGAAATCATTATCATCTTTAAGAGCAATGAGTGCTAGTTATCTGTAGTCAGTGATGAAGCCATTGTAGCTGAGTTGAGGCTCAAACCAAAGGTGTTACAGCAAGTCAAGGAAGAATATAAGAAAGATGAAAAGCTAGTTGCCATTCTTAAACAAATTTAAGAGGGGAAGGATAGTGAATATGCAATCAAAGAGGATGGCTACTTGTTTTATAAAGATAGAATTTGTGTCCCTAACGATGATGAGCTAAAAAAGAACATCATGAATGAAGCCTATAACAGTTCATATGTTGTGCATCTAGAAAGTACTAAAATGTACTAAGATTTGAAGACACATCAGGTATGAAGAGAGACATTGCAGATTATGTTAATAGTTGTCTTACATACCAATAAGTAAAAGCAGAGCATCAAGTTCCATTGGTTTTACTTCGACCAATAGCAATAACCGAATGGAAATGGGATTGAATCATAATGAATTTTGTGTTTGGTTTGCCTCAAATTAGGAAGAAGCATAATGTTGTATACATGATTGTCGATAAATTGACCAAGTCAACTAACTTCTTGCCTGTCAGAACAGATTATTAACTCCCAAAGTATGGAAACTTATACTTTAGTGAGATAGTGCAGTTACATGGAGTACCATCTTCCATCATATCAAATCGGGATCCAAGACTCACCTCAAGATTTTAGAAGAAATTACATGAGGCTTTGGGTACTAAGCTGAATTTTAGTACAACTTTTCATCCTTAAACAAATGAACAATTAGAAAGAGTGATTTAGGTGTTAGAAGATATGCTTAGGAGTTATGTTGTTGATTTTAAAGGAAGCTAGATTGAACACCTCCTATTGATTGAATTTTCATACAATAATAGCTATCAAATAAGCATACAGATGGCACCATATGAGACTCTTTATAGTAGACAGTGAAAAACATTCTTATGTTGGACAAAACTTACTAGAAGCAAGTTCTTATGTCCATAATTGATAAAGGAAACTAAGGATAAGGTGAAAATTATAAAGAAAGGGTTGAAAGCTACTTCTAATTGCCAAAAATCATATGCAAATTTAATGAGAAAGGAAATTGAATATATTATGGGAGACAAGGTTTTCTTGAAAGCTTCACCGTGGAAGAAAGTGTTTCGATTTGGTAAAAATGGTAAGTTAAGCCCTAGATTCATTGGTCCATATGAGATCATTGAGCGTGTGGGACTAGTAGCCTATAGATTATCATTTCCATAAGATATATAAAAGATTCATGATGTCTTTCATATATCTATATTAAGGAGATATTGTTATTATCCATCACATATTATAAAACTAGAAGATATTGAAATACAATCAGATTTAACTTATAAAGAGAAGCTAGTGAAAATTCTAGCAAGAGATACAAAATAGTTAAGGAACAAAACGGTTTCGTTGGTGAAAGTAGTATAGACGAACCATGACGTCGAGCTACATAGGATCCAGAAGAAACCATGAGAAAGTATTATCCACGACTATTTGACACATGTAAAATTCAAAGATGAAATTTTATTTTAGAGGGGAAGAATTGTAACGCCTCAAAATCTTGATTTCATGAATAGTACCATTTGGGTCATGAATAGTGCATTCCGAGATAAATAGTGGCACCTAAGACCAAACTGCACTTTATTTTATTTGGTATCGGATAATATTATTCAAGGATAGCCCAAGGATCAAATTAGAGGTCAAAATAAGTTCATTTTTAGGGTTTGAACAAGAGTTAACCAATCGTCAAAGTTTGGCATGAGAAAAGGGTGAAAGTCAAACCTGAAAATATTAATGAAAATAAATGATATTAATTAAGTTACTTATATAGGGTTGATATTTTTTAATGGGTGTTATTTATTAAGAAGAAGAAAGAATAACATTTGTTTTTATAGGCATTAATGAGGATTATTTTTTTAATATGACTAATAGCATTAATTGCCACCTAACACCCTCTTCTTCATTAAGAATTGCCGAGAACAATCCCTCTCTTCTTTTTCTCCATTTTCTTCTACTGTCAAGCCAAATTTTTTCGATCTTTGACCCCCCAAATCAACTATTAAACACTAAACCATCAACCTATGGTCCCTAAACTCACCATATCAACAAGAATGTTGCAAAAAAGATGAAGAAAAAGTATATAGGTATTCTTAATGAATAGTGCCAAAAAATCAATAGGGTAAGTTATTGGAGATTTTTTTGTTTTTAGTACATGATTTTAGTATAGTTGTATGCATTAATGAATAAAATGCATGAAAGTGAATTTTATGCAATATTATGATAAAGAAGATGAATTGAAGGAGAAAGAGAAAGAGAAAGAGAAGGAATAAGGCATTGATGGTGAAATTGAAGCTTAATTTGAAGATTTGGATATCAATTTGGTATATGTTCTTGCAATTCTATTTTTCCCTTAAAAAATTATGTATTACGTAATTTAGGGTTCTTGAGATAAAATTGGGTGTTTATGAAATTATTGTTAAAAATTTTTAATTGGATTGTAAGTGAAGTAGTATATGTGATTTGTTTAGATTTTGGACTTATAATTTATATTTTTCCCAATTGACATACATTATGTTTGAATTTGAAACTTGATATACATATTATTTTTGACTAATTGGTAAGATGAATATGTATTGAATTTTCTATTAACTAAATTAAACCAATAATGGAAAAAAATGACATTAAGGAGTGACATTTACTTTTGCCTAATATGCAATAGTTTGAATTGGTTATTATAATTTTTCATCATTAAATTTTAATGGAATTTAATTATAATTTCCCCTAGCAAAATATATAGGAATTGGAGGAATGTCATAAGGTTGGCATGCTAATTAGAGAGCTAGTAGTACTGCATCATGATATGTGTTACCGGACTGTATGGCTTTGAGAGCTTTGTTCGAGTATAAGATATTTGATTATCTTATGGACTATATGGCTCTGAGAGCTTGATCTCGTAAGATATAGATTTGTAAGTGGACCTTATGGTTCTAAGAACTTGGTCCTATATTTTTAAAATCTCACATATCCAACTTAGCGATGCAATTATGTTGGATTTTACTTGGGGAAATTATAGAAAAATATATAAATGCATGACTAATGATTAAAGAACTTTAAATGAAAGTAGTAGTAGGATCATCTTGCTTAGTGTCTTTGAAGAGGATTCAGGACCAAAGTAATACGTTGATGATTCCAGAAGGGTAACTTGGGTTGTTTCGGTTCTTTGATAGAGTATTATGCGTTTATTCATTTCATGTTTGATCCAATCTCTAGATATTTTTAGTAAAAAAATTCTAGATTTTGCTTCGATTTCCAATTTGGAATTTATGATAGCTGGTTAGATCTGGAGTGAGATGATCCTGGTGTTGGCGTGACCTCATTTTCTCTCTTATCATTTTGATTCTCTGTTATGTTTTTGAGAAAATCCAATTCTGTTCTCCACCGTCGCCATTGGTTTTTGCATCCACAATTTTGTTGGATTCTTGAAGTTTAGGGTTAACAAGGTTAATTTCTTTGGGCAACATTTTTTTTCCTCTTGCTTTATATTTTGTGTGTGCTTTCATCTTTTTCTTTCCATTAGTCACTTCCCTCTTTTACAATCGAAAACCTCTCACATATCCCTTTTGCAATCTTTTACAACAAAAGCAAGGAAGAGTTAAAATGTTAGGGTTTAGTTTAACCTTTTTGTCTTCTAATATGTTTAAATGAAGCATTGTAGTGAAGGATTGTAGCCAAATTAAGTAAATGACATTCTACGATCGTGCTATCTATTTTTTTCCTTGATTCGTTTGCTTAGCGTTCTGTATTCTGAATTTTTAATTGCGTATGTCTACAGAGGCAACATTCGAAGTCCTTCCTAGACTTAATGAGATCAAATTTGGCAGTGGAGTCATTGATGAACTATTGTTTTTGGACATGCCACGGGAATGTAGATTTTCTTCT
>JAOSBP010000002.1:13572724-13586244 GCA_027563825.1 Erythroxylum mucronatum | reverse complement strand
GTCTACTTTGGTCGTTATGGTTTGACTCTTCATATAGACACATGGATCCTGGCTTTCGGGAACGTCCCGGAACAAAACTTTTTGTTTTCCGCACCGTGTGTATGTGATACACACATTGGGATTTTCCTACATTGTTGGTACTTACAGTAGTTCCTCCATCTAATCTCTTCTTTTATGGAATTATTTATTCTAACAAAGCAATAAAATTTCCCACAATAATAAATCTAATATTTCCTCTATTTTGAAGGAATCAAAAGTGTATTGAACTTGAGTAGTTAGTGCTTATATTTTCCTTTTGGCTTCGAGTGATTTTTTGTTTTAGAGAAACACAAATACAAGTTCCAAGGATATAAACTTCAACTATTGTCTATTCATATAAACTTGTTTATATAAAATAAGTATCTACTAAGCTCTTTTTTCAATGTTCTTCTCCCTTAAGCAGTTCGTCATATTGTCACACTTTTGTTGTCGGTTCATAAAAATAATATAATTCTATACCTTGGAATTTGTTTCAAAGTTTACTATCAAGACCCCTATAAGTTAGCTTCAGGTACTCGATCTGTGGAAGTGTAATTTGACATTGACTCCTCTTTCTCCTAAACTGAGTGATGAATATGTCTGCATTCTCTTCACTTTTTTAACTAGTTCTAGAAAAGTCAACTATACTGACTTTAGGTTCAATACAAAAAATTGTGTATGAAGTAGTCTTTCCATTTCTATCTATAAAAGGACATAATTTATAAGCAAAAGAATATACTAGGAAGAAGTTGAACCTGTCAATAAATTTGGAAAGTCTAAGTTTGAAAATTTTGAAAATTTCTTAATTAGCCAATTCATCACACTAAATAGTGAATATAGTTATGTACTTAATAGTTAATTGCCCATCTTCACTAGAAATCAAAGTAAACTTAGGAATTATGTGCCACAAAGATAAGGATTCGTCAATATGCTTTGAATAAGGCTTATGAAATTTTGGGTGACCAATCTGTCTCAAGCCAAGCCCATATAGTTTTTGAATACCTCATATCAACTTGACACCTCTTAGAGGAGCAATAACAAGGATAGGATTATAGTTTATAGCCAAAATTTTGCTCCTAAGTCATAATTTAGTAAATTATTTTTACTTTAAAACTAAATCCTTGTCTTTTAAGAGCTTGAGGCCTGACCACCCGTTGTACATTTCTAAGATTAATACGCAAAGGCGTAACATAAATATTCTATCTTTTATGAGCAAAAATGTATGTTTCTTTAATAAAGGAAAAAGCTAGAGTATGAATAAACTCATCAACTTTCGTCGCATTTATTGCAAGCTCCCCCCTGAGCCCTTTAGAAATCTGTCTTAATAGAGACGGAGAATTCTATCTAGTGACATATACCAAAGCGACAAACTGTTTTTCCATTTTCTTTGTTAACATATTGATTGCTTCATCCGAAGAGGCTAAATTGGAATTTATATTATGA
This sequence comes from Erythroxylum mucronatum, assembly GCA_027563825.1. NCBI lineage: Eukaryota > Viridiplantae > Streptophyta > Magnoliopsida > Malpighiales > Erythroxylaceae > Erythroxylum > Erythroxylum mucronatum. The sequence goes on along the minus strand of JAOSBP010000002.1, from coordinate 13,584,783 downwards.
AATATCATTTACATAAACAATATTATTTATTATATCTAGATGTGATGATTTTAAATTCTCACTAATTAGAGACTTAATTGAAGGTGACATTGCCTTTTTAAGTTTTTCAATTATTTGTGATATAATTCCTTTGTTCCTTACTCTAGTAAAGACTTCTTCCTCCAAGACTGATGCACAACAAGTTCTTTTCCATCCCTTATATGCAACATCGTAGTCTCACCGGGCGTGCTAATCGATCACTTTTATGATCAACTTGAAATTTGAGTGTGCCAGGGAAGAATTCTCTTAAAATTGCAGTTGACTTCTGATCAGCGATATAAGTGAGCTTTGGAAAACTTAGATAATAAAATTCTAAGTTACCAAGTTGTTAAATGCTAAAGAGTATTGGCCTAAAATTTACGTTAAAAAGATAATTTTATTTAAGCAAAGGAAGGGTACAAAGTGCAAGTTGAAATAATCATAAGATCTTTTGTTTAAGTTGTGTGTCTTTTGTGCGCTTACATACCTTTCCCAACTTCAACTACCTCAAGCAGTGTCCCTATAATTGCTTAACCTCCAACTATTTTTCAATTTTGACCACATGCTGAGTAAGTATCTACCACATATTATTCATGTTTTCAACCTCCTTGACCCTCAAATCTTAGACTTCCTCATTTATTCATGTGTCGAAGAATTTTCTAAGCCTTCTAATAGACTTATAAAAATCCTAACGATTGGGCCTTTTCATTTTTGGGCCAAATTCCACTTAGGTTATCAACATTACTTTATTTAAGTGCAATCATTTTAATTTTCCATCATTAGTAATTGATTGTATTAATACATTTGAAACCTATTTTTAAAGTGTTATTTTATTTTGGTCAAGAATTTTCCAAATCAACACTAATCGAGAATAATAAAACATTCTTTCTAATCAATTTATGATGACAAATCCTATATTGATTACTTAACTACATTCATATAATTTATATTATATCTATTGACTATCGATTGAGCTGCCTTTGACTAGAATGTCATAAGTAGTATTAAAACATAAAAATCCTTATATGAGATTAAAAGATTACTTATAAGGTCATCATAATGAGAATTTCCATAGACCTATAAGTAATTTTCTAAATAGAATTCTTATATGGGATCCGTTTAGTGAGCTTGTTTTCTAATAAACACTCAAATGGTTATTTAAGTATTTCCATGCTTTGGTCTATAAAATCAACATCTTCTTTTATAAGGAAGAAACATAACATGTGTTAGTCTTTTAATTTTCTATTAATGTCCAATCTTAATAGCATAATGATTAGAAATAATTTAGGAAATAAGAATCTCATAATTATGATCTTATTATAATTTTATTTACAATGTACATTTATCTTGTAGACTTTATCATATATATTTGAATATGTATAAGATAGGGAATATTTTAAAATAATTATCTCACTAAACTATAATCAATCAATTGATTATAGGGTATAAACCAACTTAAAACTAATACATGAAAATGTTAGTCAAAACTACTTTAATATTTATAATATTTGGGTAGTCATGATGCATCATTAAACACCAATCTTAGTCTATTAATAGAAATTATTTATTTAAAAACTAAGTATAAGTTTAATTTATCAAATCTTAAATAAAATTTATAACTATAAATTATATTCATTTTTAACATATTTAAGAACCTAATGAATCATATAGAAAGAATAGGTGATGCGAAAAAATAATTTAATTATCTTAGACTTGATTATAAAGTTTGAGAAACTTTATGATCAAATATAATATATTTGACTAGTATTGGATATCGAATTTTATTAAACTTTACTGATAATTAATTTTAATTAAAATTTAGTTAAAATTAAATTTAAAATGCAATTAAATTAATATCCAATTATAAATATGTACACTACATGCTTTATATTGTTAGTAGAGATATTTCAATTTGTTCATATAAATAATGTTAGAGATCATAAACCATAATTTTTAATAACTTATTTCATAAATTAGAGTTATTAAAAATAAAATCAAATAAGGTGATTGATATGTTATGATGTTTATGAATTAATTATATTATAAAATTAAAATAATCATATTTCAGGAGAAAATATGAAAAGTTTTATTTATCCTACAATGCACGTGTTGCCACGACGTTGTGGTTGTGGCCGTGGTGGTGTTCTATCTCCGTATGATGATGAGATTCTGAGTAAGCTAATTCCGGCCCGTTCAAGCTAGACGCGTGAACACAGTAACTGCTCCACGAGACTGTCAGCTTTCAAGTCGCCGCATCCCCTAACTGGTAACTGCCGGCGGTTAAAAAAACAATCGTTTCTTTATAAATGCCCTTGAAACCAACCATCCATGTACAAATAATAAACCCATTCTGAACACATTCGTAATTTAAAGGCGGCAAACCGTTGACTAATAATCTTAACTCCCTAATGAGGGGTATTTCAGTCTATCAGTTAAGTGTTTCCAATTCTAGCGGGAAATATAACTCTGTAACTAACGTTTGAAACATCTAACAGATTGTGATTTGTTTTCTAACCCCGAACTGTAAGTACCTTTTCCTTCTTTCACTTTCTTTCTCTTATCCACTAATTAGCTTAGCCTCTTGCATTCAAAGAATTGTGTATGTGTATGCGTGTGCTTGAGTAATTGGAGTTGGCATTATTAGCAATGCCAATCCCAGTTGTTGAATCTTGCAAGAAGAGAAAACGAAGGCCTAAATTTTACAACTTTCACACGTTTGGTGACCCTGGTTGTCCCCTTCGTCCCACTGGACCATTTCGCGATAACATTCGACTGTTTCTCAGGGACTGCACCCAACCTGAAGATTACGATGTGGAGGGTATGCCTGTTAGCTGCACCCTGCTCCTCCTTCAAAGTAATAACTTTGTTGTCCCTCTCTACACCATCGAAGAAGATGCCCATCTCTCTTTTCAGCCCTTCTGCGATCACTGTAGATGTACCGGTTAGGATTCTTTGCTTTTTCTCCACCATCTTTATTATCCAATTCTAGTATTTCAACTGGGTTTTTGTCTTCTAGTGAAAGGTTTTTCCTTTTTTCTCCATCTTTCTTGTATGCGTTTGGATTTGCCTTTGATTTTTTTCGAGGGTATTGCTAATTCTTTTGTATCTGAGGCCTTGCAGTAATTTCTGGATTTTCTTTGAATCTTTGGTTTTGGGATTTAGGTTGGAGTGGTAATTTTGTCTCCAAAAGAAAATATCATCTGATCATACCACCAGACAGCCACTGGAACAAGCGATTGGACCATGATGCTTTTGATCTGCAGACTCATCTCTTGCATGGATTAGTTCACTGTAATGGTTTTGGTCATTTGCTCTGCATCAATGGAATAGAGGGTGGTTCCAAGTACATTAGTGGCAGGGAAATCATGGATCTTTGGGACCGGATTTGTAACAACCTCCGAGCTCGGTACCACTAATCTCTAAAATGTATTCCACTATTTTTATGTGTGTATTCCAGATTTTGATTTTGAGTTTCTTGTACACCTTATTAGGAAAATCACTGTTCAGGATGTTTCCAAGAAGAGGTCCATGGACCTTCGCCTTCTCTATGGAGTTGCATATGGGCATTCGTGGTTTGGTAAGTGGGGATATAAATTCTGTCGTGGAAGCTTTGGCGTGACTGAGCATAATTACAACAGAGCAATAGAAATTTTAAGTTCATTGGATGTCGATGAGATCATCCAGAATTTCCATGATTCGGTTCAATTCGAAGATATCAAGCAGATAATCCGATACTACAGAGGTTTCAGCGAAACTCAGTTGATCAGTCTTGGAGATCTTCTCAGGTTTATGCTCACAATTAAATCTTGTCCTTATGCAGTCAAGAAACAAAGTAAAATTTCTTGTGCTTCAAAATCATCTATCAGTTTCCCCACACAGAAGAAGCATTTGACGAAGGATAAGAGTACAAGGTATAGAAATTTCAGTTCTCTGGCTACAACTTTGGACAGTAGGTGGCCTATTAGAAGGCTGGAATATGCAGCAGAGGTGATAGTGGATACATTGAGAAGTAACAAAACGGGAACTTTGAATCAAGAAGGGATGAGTAGACAAGAAGTGAGAGACTCAGCTCGGCTGCATATCGGTGACACTGGTTTGCTTGATTATGTTCTGAAATCAATGAACAATGTTATTGTTGGTTCTCATGTAGTACGCCGTGCAGTTAATCCTAAAACCCGGGTGCTGGAATACTCTCTGCATGATCTTGGTGATCGATCAAGGCCTATTAAAGCCAGTGAACATGAACCAGAGATCCTCAAAACACCAGCTCTAGCTCGGGGACCTGGGGCTGGGGTTGATGTATATAATGATATAGTTTATTTGTATACAAACTTGCTGCTGAGCTACCCTCAGTCAGAACTTGTGCAATCAGCAATTCAGGTGATCCTAGACAGCAAGCATTTTGTGAAGGAGTGGCCTTTTAAGGATGATGATGATGCATTATTCAGGTTTATATGTCACGTGTCGCCGGCGCCGCTACTATCTGGACTAGAATATAGACTGCACAAGGACTTGCCGCCCGGTGAGATTGTTGTGCTTCCGTTGTCTGCAACAGTTCTGGAATTGAAACAAGCAACTGAGTATGCACTCAAGGACACTTACTGCATATTTGAGAACTTTGAGCTGATGGAGATAGAAAACATGGAAGAGCTAGAAGACGGAGAGTTGCTGTTTGGAGCTGTTGAGTCGGGGGTAAAAATTTCTGTGAGAGGGCATGGTATGGACATAACTACACCCTTGATGTATGAAGGTGGCCCTGATAGCTGGAAGATAAGATGTGAATGTGGAGCTCAAGATGATGATGGGGAGAGAATGGTGGCATGTGACATGTGTGAAGTGTGGCAACACACTCGCTGCAACTTTATCGACGACTCTGAAACTGTACCTCCGCTGTTTGTTTGTCGTAGATGTTGCAATTCTCTTGTGCAGTCGACAAACGAATATGAACTGGAGTATGATCAGAATGCCGGTGATTGTTTTCTTTTATGATCCCAGAAGTTGAATATGCACCAAAGCGAAGCTGTCTCAGGACCAATGATCTTTGCTGATTCTGCTGTCACGTAAATTCTTAATTGCTTTTGGAAACTAGAGTCAATCCCATAACATGACCTCCTCCCTTTTTTTTTTGTCCCCCCGTATAAACTCTTTTAACTGAAGAACAGATAACAATGCATGCCTTAGTCTTCTGAAGCACATTATACCAGTATGCCTTCTTTTCTTAACTTTGCCGCAACAAACCACTGGCAGGCATAAAATTGATAAATTGGAAACTATCTTCACAAAGTCATGATTTCGACAGCTTACTCCAAACTCCGGCTTCTGTTGTTACTAAGAGGATAAATTATTTTGTGCAATGTAGAAGAAAATTATTTTAGATGAATCTTTACTCGTGTTAAATCTGCAATTTATTCTTTTTTTAAGTACAACTTTTAAAAGTGTCATATATTACAAATAAAAAGTTTCAAAAATAATGGAAAGTTTATATTCATTATTTAATTAGAAAACTATATAAGTTAATATGATAACAAGATTACATGAGAAAGGTGATTATAACAAAGATGTCAACATACTGATACCTAACTATGATCATTAAATGAAAATCTACAAACACCGAACAACAACGTGAGGAACTGAGGAGGATATAATCAAACAGGGGTGTGGTCCCAGACCGGTTAGGATATGGAACATTTTAGAGGTGGGCTTGAACTGTATTGAAATCCATTTGTCCACAGTATCATCGACCACACAAAATTGCTATCATGTATGATTCATATTTACGGACAAGTAATCTTCAAGTGCTTATAAAAGAATGTAGATATTTTCGGAAGTTTCTAGATGAACGCAATCGTGTATCAAGGTGTGTGTGTGTTTTTTTTTTAAACATAAAAGTGAAAATATGAGGTAAAACATAGACCCAAAAAAAAAACTAAAAAACGATTCAAAAATGGAGAAAAATCATGAGATGAAAAACTAAAAAAAAAATTGTTTATGACAATCTGATCACGTAATTGCTCTGATACCACATGATAACAGAGAAAAATCATATGAGCGTGGGACGGTGGGTGTGTGTCGCGCACGCTCCCATCCGGACCATCCACGTGGCACGGGGCGATGGAGACAAGTGGCGGCGCATGCGTTGCACATGTCGTACAGTAGATGCGTGTCTGCGCGCGACCTTTACGTGCCAGACCCATCTGACACGCGTCAGCGCACGCGCGATCCACACACACGCATTGACGTTAGTAATAAATTAAAGTTTAACTCTAGAAAAAGGAATTAAGGCATTCTGAATCCGATTTTGAATGAATTTTCATGCTTCGAACATCGTATAAGAGAGATACATGAGATTCTCCTGTCTCAGGTCTCATTTTCAATGTTCAAGATTGTATGATAGTCGATCGGAAGAGGAATTAAGACATTCTGAAGCCATTTTTGAGTGAATTTTCGAGCAATGAACTTACCATAAGGGATACATGAGGTTTCCGTGTCTCGAGTGGTCGGTTTAGTATCCAGTAACGTGCAATAGTCACTCTATTGAGATTTTTCTTTTATGAAAGTCTTAAATAAAGATTTCAGAGAATGTCTTCAGCACAAATGTGTGACAATGAGACCGTGTATTCGAACTTTTTTGCACTTGTTGATATTACATTGTCACATATCATATGCCCATAAAGAATGTGAGGATAACATAAAGATGTATCCTTTGTGTTTGTGGACTTTTTAAGTACTGATGATAATGTAGTCACCAAAGTAGCCTTTCAAGTCAATATTTTGAATTGTTCTGCTTGCATGTTGGGGGATGTCTCTAATTTTATGTTTAGTTATTATGCCCAAAGGTGTTGACCTTACATAACATTTTGAGATGTCCATAAAGGCATTAGATGGAGGAAAGTTACTACTCAAGTGATCTATTCACCCAAAGGTGGTAGTTTCATAAGAGTTGATAATTTGTACTCTGTTCGCTTTTATGTGTGGAGGTCTAATAGCATATATTATGTATTCAGCCCAAAGGGGTTTCATAATATGTGTGATCGGGTTTTCAGTAAAGATACTATTTAATGGCTTTGAATGTCGCTGTTATCCTAAATTTATGCTGATTTAAAGATTATCATCTTAAAGTCACCTTTTTAGTTAACAAAATTAGTGTCACCATTGAAACCCTGTCCGATTTCAATTTAAAGAAGTGGACGGAGGATGTATTGAATTCTATGGAGATAGATGCGGTTGATATGATCATAAAGATGGATAGGTCATCCTCACCTACATCTATGAGCTTAAAAACTCATAAAGCAACCTATGAAACTTAGGATCGATTTAACAAATTATATCTGATGACCATTAAGAGATCCATTCCTAACCATCTACAAAGTGGACTTTTGGATGTAGACATAACAAAGGAGTGTCTTGATAATGCCTCCTATAGGTACACAGTCTCATCTGGTGTTAAGACAAGTGCCTTGATTAAAAAATTATTCTCCATAAGGTATGTGGGAGAAAGGGGGAGTAATGGAGTACATATCGAAAATAATTCATCTTCACAGTAGATTGAAGATGTTGAGGACTTCAATGCTTTGATAGCCCATTGCGTTGTTGAGGAAGAGAAACTCAAGCTTGCTTCTCCTACAGCCCTCAAAGCAACTAAAGGGAATATAAAGATGAAGCCTGCTAAGTTCAAAGGTAGAAAAGTTCAAATCTTCTCTACATACTGATGTTGGTAAAACTAGTACTGATAAAGGTCCTAAAGGCATAAAGAAATCAGTAGTATGAGGTTTAAAAGGAAAGACCGAGACCATTAGGTTACACTACCATCAGGTTACATTATAGCTTGTCAATTATGAATCTAACTTGCGATAGTCGCATTAAGTACATGGTGACTATGTAGTGGAACATCTAATAAGGTGCTTCCGCGATGCAGTAGTTAATATCAAGGATAAAGCCAAATAAAGGGAAGGATAAACTGATGGTTCACAATAATAAAGAAGTTGAAGTAATATCTATAGGGGATGTATGTATTGAACTTTACTGTAAGGTTCATTGGGTTTTACAGATACATTTTATATATGATCTTTTGATCAATTTTGGACAAAGAAAGTTGACATTTTGCATTTAATGCTTCTGTTGCACAATTGTTGTTTAATGCAAAACATAATGGTATAACTTTCTTGTCATATAGTTTGTATAGAATGTGTCTTATCCCGAATTAGATAAATGCTTCTTCGTATCTTGCCAAACAAGTTATGAAGGACCCTGATGAATGGGAACTCATACATGGTGTGTCATAAAAGTTTAAGCCACATTTCCAGAGCTAGGGTTGAGAGATTGATCAAGGAAAGCATTTCTCAATTCTAGATTATGATGATATGGGAACATATGCTGACTGTTGTAGGGTAAGTTGACTAATAAAGATATTAAGGTCAACTTATGCTTTTGACTTGATGAGTCTGATACATAAAGATATTGGTAAACCTTATACAGTTGCATTGTGTAATTCTAAATGTATTTTGACATTTGTTGATGATTATTCTCTTTACAGTTATATTTTCTTGCTTAAAAACTAAAGGTTAAGAACCAATTAGGAAAATTTATCAAGATAGTCATATTTGACCGTGGAGGAGAATATCCTAACAAACATGGTGCTTCGGGACTTTAAAAAGGTCTATTTGCCAGATATTTGGAATCAGTTAGAATAATGACTTAATTCACTATGCTGAGTAGTTCTGAGCAAAATGATGTGTTGCCGAAAGGCATAACTGCACCATAAAGGACATAAAGAAGTCGATGAAGAACAAGGCTATTCTACCTAATTATCTAAAAGTTTGGAAACTCAACCTTGCACACATTCATGTATGGGGCTACCCTACTGAGGTAATATAATCCTTATAAAGATAAATTGCATGCTCGTTCTGTTCATTCCTATTTGGTAAGATATCTTGACCATTTTAAAGCTACAACTTTTACTATAGAGAAGGATGGATTGGAATAGTGGAATCACAAACAACTAAGTTTCTAGAATACGATATTTATGTGATGGTGGGCCCTCTGACCTTCGAATGATAACAGGGCAGATACTATAGTTATCATGTACCTGCTACTTATACTATTAGATCCGGTGGATCTAGGTCTTTATACCTTGCTTGTATAGGAATAGGAACCCATACCTGTGCACATAGAGGTTCCTGAGAGTACAAGATCTAATATAGTTAAGTAAATCCACCAGAGTGAGATGACATACTATCCCATTTGATTTCATAATCTATCAGGTGAACATGACTAGGCTATTAGACATGTTACGGATCCGGTTACTTTTATAGAAGTTGTTTCTAGACCCAATGCAGATTTGTGGTGGGATTTAATGATTGATTAGACATGTGGCTCGCTTAGTTGTCTAATAGTTCACTTAGAGAGAAAGGTTGACTTTATGTTACCTTTTCTCTCGTATCCTTGTAAGATACATTTTCAGTGATTAAGGCAATTATAACTCGTAATGATATAGAGTTACATTAGATGGTTGTCAAAACTACTTTCTTGAGTAAAGACCTTTACGAAGTGGTCTATATGGTACAATCTAAAGGATTTCAAGATCCAAATAGAATTGACATGGCTTACATGTTAAGCAGATCAATATATAGTTTATATTAAACCTCCTAAAATAATACCTTACAGTTGATGAGGTTATGACCTCTTTCGGCTTCATGGAAAATAAAATTAAAAGATGCTTGTACTATGAAGTCAAAGGGAGCAAAGTTATCTTCCTATTACTGCATGTTGATGATATATTGCTCATGTCAAATTACTTAACTATGTTGTATGAGGTTAGGCAACTTTTGATCAAGAACTTTGACATGAAGGACCTTGGTACAATGTCTTCTATCCTAAGTATTCAGATTCACCAGGACAAGTCTCAACACTCATCAGACATCTCATACAATGCATACATTGAGTATGAGTCACAAAGGTTTAATAAGGTTAACAGTTAACCTGTTATTTCACCTATCTCTTATAGTGAGAGATAATCTTTGGTATAGTATCCAAATAATAAAGTAAAGAGAGAGGTTATGAGGAATGTTCTATATTCTAGTATGGTTAATAGCCTGATGTATGCTCGACTATATACTAGGCAGGACATTGCATTCACCATTTAACTATTTAGTCAATATCTGGTTAACCCAGGTGTAAACCATTGAAATGCAGTCAAGCGAGTGTTGAGATACTAAAGAGAATTAAGAATTATATGTTGACATATAGAAAAGTCAACAAAATAAACCTCGTAGGGAATTCAAATTCAGATTTTAGCTATGTGTCTGGATGATCGAAAGTACACTTAAGGTTATAGTATTAAGTTTGTACTTCCTCAACTATGCATGCAGAGTGCATGCTATGGGGCTGCGTCACGGACGGTTTAGCTCAGAAACTTGATTTCTAAGTTGTCTGTGGTTAATTTAGTGGCTATACCCATTTAGCTATACTACTGTAATCTTCTTGTCGTGTTGTTTAATAACAACAATGAATATCACAGGGTCTTAGCATTTAAAAATCAATTATTTAGTCATAAAGGTGTTGATACAAAAAGGTGACATTAAAATTTGGAGCATTTAAAGACTGAGAAAAAGTCAATCGATCCTTTAACTAAAGGACTTCGCCCACTTGTGTTTGTGATACAAGTATATAGTATGGGTGTTTTGACGTCCTTAGACACTATTAGTTAGGAGATTGTTATGTTTGCTTTATGTACATTTGTACATTTGATATGTTATGAAATTATGATGGTTCATCAATAGAGATAATCATCGTTTATTCTCAGTCATATGTGTTATCATACATTGTCATAATATGTATAAAAGTCTTAAGATTTGTGTCGATCTTAAGCATTTAAAGGTCATTGGGCATATATACATATTAACCTTGTACCTATGTCATTTAGACGCATACAGTTTTAAACGAATATCCATGAAGTTTGACATGACATAGGGGGATATAAGTTTTTAATCCCATAAAGGTTATCTAATGCAGTTTGGCATTCAGTTGGAGAACATAAAGGTTTTCTCTAATGAAGTTTAGTATCGAGACCTACAAATGAAGATGATATAATTTAGATTATACAGGTATCATTTTAGTTTATCACACTCCATTTTCCTATTCATGTTAGTGAGGTATTAGATATATGTGATTGTATTGGATTTGTGTCGCATATGACACATGCATTTCATACTTTTTGGAATCGAAAGCTTTACAGGACAGAATGATGGGCTTTAGTTATTTTTGGATCAAATGTTTTATTTTTAAAACCTAGTTGACTAATACAGTAGTGTGACATAACTGAGTTTTTAAACTATTTTTAAAATAGAGTCAAAATTGCAATTAATGCTTGTCCAAATGGGAGAATGTTAGACAATTTTGTCCTTTCTCATAAAGTTAGACAACTATTAATTGTATTTTTTGATTTTTTAATAAATTATCGGTTAATTTACATAATTTGATCTAGATAAAGATAATAAAGTGGCCCAATAAATGACCTAAATCAATAGGTCAAAGTCCAGGTAAAAATGGATCCCAATTATTATGGACCGGACCCATATCGGCTTTATGATGGGAAAGCCAGATATAGAAGCTATATATAAAGGTTAAGGTCTCTTGCAGTTGCTCAGATAATCAACCGTAAGCATAAGGATTCTCTGACCCGTTAAGAGAGCTTGCGTTTTAAGAAAACTATAGAAAGATCTTACCTGCGTCCCGGAGAGTAGTTCTCGTAAAGACGGTGGTGGATTCACGCTCGTTTCGACTTCAAAAAGCTCGTTTGAAGTTACGGAGACTGAAATCAAGTATTTCCACATTTCTTCGTTTATTACCCTTTCACGTTCGAAATACGTAACTGTAGGAAAATCCCGGGATGAACATCACATGTTCAGGCAGCGGAAAACAAAAATTTTTGTTCCCGGGACTATCCCGAACGCCAGGATCCCGGTATCGGTATGAAGACTCAAACCTAACAGCCAATAGAGACTGTCTCTAAAGGTGATCCACGCAGAGATCAGAAAACCTAA
>JAOSBP010000002.1:13434858-13445835 GCA_027563825.1 Erythroxylum mucronatum | reverse complement strand
CCGACTCCTTATTTATAGTTGAGTCTTCAACTGCTTCTTGAATAACTGTTTCTTGATTCTTGAAAGAAACGGTTAGTTAGTTGAAATCTGTAACTTCCTCAGACTGATACTTCCGTCTGCTTTTCGCTTCCGTCTGCTTTTTGCTTCCATCTGCTTTTGGCTAATCTTCCGTCTTACTTTGTATCGTCTGATTTTTATAAAGCCTTCGTCTGCTTTTTGCATCGTCTGATTTTTATAAAGCCTTCGTCTGCTTTTTGCTTCCGTTTGCTTTTGTATCGTCTGATTTTTATAAAGCGTCCGTCTGTTTTTCTTCCGTCTTAACTCTGTTTCGTCTGATTTCTGTTTCCGTCTGAATTCTGGCTTCGTCTGATCTTTGTTTTGTCTGAATTCTCGCTTCGTCTTATTTTTGTTAAGGTAATTTACGAAGTTGAATAATTTTATTGCAACTTCCTTTGGATGCCTTATGTTGTAACGTGTTTATTGCCTTGAGCTCATCTTTCACAATTCAGGGGCCTACTTTTCCATGGTTTTTTCTTAATGAGACAACAAGTTGCCCCCTTAAACACGAAATTCGTATGCTTCGAAAATTTGGAGAATCAACCATGCTGTACCACCTACTGATAGTATTTACATAAATTATGCATCAAAACATCATTCCCTTCAAATGATAGTGAGTGCTTATATCTCGCCTCCTAACGTGCTTAAAAAGTTTCAAGGTGACAACCAAATTAGGTGAACTTGCACCTAGCTTTGACAATTTATAGGCTAATAATATATAAAATGGACAATGATAGTCAGATTATACTAAGCAGTTGAAAAGGAAAGAAGTGTCTTAAGAGATATGACTCTTAAAGTCAAAGTTGGTGGTTGTCTTAAAAAAAGAAATGTTGCAAGTGACATGAATGTTAAAGTTGTACGTTATTGATTATTTCTAAAAGTAAAGTAAGTGACATAATTTCAATGTTTTTTTTTTAGGGAACATAATTTCAATGTTTTAAATTACAATTTTAATTTTGTGGACTAAATGTTCAATTATTATAATTTATTATAATTATAATCAAATAGTTTTTAATTGTTTTATCGCTTATAATTATAATATATCTTGTAATTTTCAGATAAAATGAAAAAAAACTAATGAGACCGAATGCCGTTCTTTCTCATCTATTGGAATGAATGTTCTGAGCAATCCCTAGTAAAAGTAATAACAGCAATACTTGCCAGGAATATTTAGATAAGAATCTGAACTAATGCAACAAAATAACAAGCTCCCCCCTGATGACTACGTAAATGAAAATAATATTACAGCCTCTGTTTGGTTAGACTTATAACAGTAGAGCTTTTTCCTAATTCACTAGTTTAACCAATTTATTTCATCTTTATTCTACACTATTATTTGCAAAGTATCTACATTTCGTTACCCATCAAATCCGCTGAAAGAACTACATTTATTGTATTGAATTTTCATATTAAAATAGAAGAACATTCTAACAGATTGGAAGTGTTAATCAGTTAATATATTAGGATTTAGGGAAGCCAATGCGAGGAACTCAGGATCTTTTTCCAGCATAGACATTATCTTCTCATCCAGCATTATCCATGCCTCCAAAGAGTTGTTTTTTCCCGTTGCTTTCAATATGACTCCATCCAGGGTTCGATTTCCTGCACTAATCTCTCCTGTAACTCCAACCCAAACTGGCTTTCCCCACCCAAAATCGACGTCATCGAAACCGAAGGTATACCAACTTGAAAAGGCGAATAGATGTGGGCTCTTCTCGTAAAAATCCACCTGTCGGTTTAGCTGCTCCATAATGGCAGCTGATCGTTCAACACCGCATGAACCCTTTAGATTCTCAGCGTTAACATTTGCAATGGCGTCTCTTATAAGGGCGGCCAAGTCACAGAGCTCCGCCTCGATGTCAGTGGGAATGAGATTCGTAGTTGGAAATCGAAAGAGATTTCCAAGAGAATGCTTATCTAAGCATGGGTCCATACGAGAGCGTATGTTTACCATTGGCATTGCAGCTGACAACTTCCGTGAATCAGATATTGATCTACAGGCCTTCATGCCATGCTTCCAAATGAAAGCACATAATGCTTGAAATCGAGTTGGATTTTCAACAAGTTTGCTTTTTGCCTTTTCTTGTAGAGCAGAAACAGCACTTGCATCAAACACATATCTCCTTCTAACACACTTTCCTTCACTGAAGTATGCGCTTTCTATTGAACTGAAAAAGGTTGCTGGAAGTGATGGTTCAGGAAAATTAGATGATGCATCCGAAAAGTTGGGATGAGCAATTTTTTCAGGAGAACCACTGGCAATAGCTGCCCAACTTTTAAAGAATGCACTTGCCGTTGATCCATCAATAATCTTGTGCAGTAAGCACACACCGAGGACAATCCCACCACATTCAAAAATATTAAGTTGCACAAGTACTTGTGGCACTGTCAGGTCCTGTTGTTGGCAATAGGGTGTGCATGGTATAAATTGGTTAAGTGATTTCATATCAGTATTCTTAAGATAGGCTGCTAAATTTCCTTTTACTCTGGTTTCGATGTAAGTAGCACCCTCGTTGTAATGGCCGATGGTGAGGAGATCATCCCTTATCCTACCGGATAGTGGATAAAAGAGATTCAAGGTTTTTGAAAGGGAGACTTTAAGGTGACTGGAAATTTGGTCACTCTTCACACGCTTCAAATGGTCCATCGAGTAGAAAAACATGAAAGGAGTGTAGGTTGTGGGAGCCAGAAGGTCCAGAAGAGAGAGCTGGAATGGTGGTAAACTATCTACAGGTGGAAAAGGTTTGACGCTGCCCTCATATGTCACAGACATTTCCATGTTGAATTCTGTTAAAATTGACAACAAAACGATCTTAACTTTTAGCTTCTTTTACGAACACATCCAATATTATGCATGCTATTTAAAAAAATAAAAAATAAAACCTTGCTTTAATCATTGGAAATGGTGGTTATACAGAAAACTATGATCTTGTAATATATGAAAAATGGAGAGCGACAGGGACGAGCACACCTTACCTTGAATCCGTAAATCAACAAGTTGGAGTTAGAGAGGCTGTTTTCGGACTTGAAATGGCTGCGTAGGCTTGAGATATTAAGTTGGACTTGATTTATAAGAACAAGCATTCATCATTTTTAAGCTCATCAGCAGGTCTTATCATTAAAACTACTGTAGATTAACACGTTTACCGAGCTTTAGTTGAAAAAAGCGAGCTAGATATTTTGTCCATTTTATTTTGTCTATAATTGAAATTAATGAAACAGAATAATGACAAGATAAAATAGACAGAAGATTCCGTCCTAAAAAAAATGCAGCCGCAAAATTATCTAGATGTAACACTATTGATTATGTTTCACCACAATTTACTTCATTGATGTCTAAACAACCTCTCAATATGGGTTTTCCAATTAAACAACCAAGAAATATTCATAAATGGAATTAGTTATATATTATATGGGCATGCATGCACGTGTAATACTTGTAAATCTTGCTAAATTTAACATACAATGTTTTGTTACTTCATCTTTTTCTCTCATGTTCAAGCTATTATAGTTTAATGCCTAGTGTCAACAATAAAGCATATTAAATTAAAAATTAAAAAGTCATAGCCCAAAATGTAGAAAAGAAAGTTCTGAACCTGTCAAGGGAGAAAAACGAAAAAGGTTAGGTTGAAGATATAAATGTGCCATTAAACAAGAAACCTGGTTTATGGTTTATAAAACAATTATATAATAATAATCATTCAAATTTGATAGGCTGCTTTCTTTAACCACCGCAAGGGCAACAAATCCCATTCAATTATGGAGGCGGATTTTACTGTGCAAACAAATTGAAAATCGAAACGTGTCAACAAAAAGAAGCGTGCTTGTTTGGTTCAAATTTAGGTGGAGGAGAAAACTCAACCACGGGTAGACATAAACTTTTCATGAACAGCGGTTGCTGTCTTTCCATGCTGCACCTCCGACAGACTCTGCATTTGTCGCCTTCTTCAGCAATGACCTCGATTACAACTCCTCCAGTATAGGGAGCGGCAAACCTAGATGCGAGCGGCAACAGTCTAGTTTTTCTCTAAATTCTACCACAGGCCACAGCTGATTTTGTTTTTCACTCAGATGTACCTAATGGGCCCTCCCATTTATTGGCCAATACATCAAATGGCGTGTTTAATGGGCCCTTAACTCAGCCTTATCATTTTACTTCTGACCCTAAACTTCAGTCTAACTTTCAGCCAATAAAAATTACGGTTCAACTCAACATCAAACCCACCTCAACCCTTCTTACCCTAAACCGAATTTCAATAATAAACCACCCGCTTAATGTCAAATTTGATGGAAGTAGGGGGCACATTGCTGCTCGCTGTCATTTTCAATACTCCGAATCTCATAATTGGCTGCTCGCTGTCATTTTCAATACTCCGAATCTCATAATTGGCCCATAAGATTCCACCACGCTACAAATAATTTTACCACAACCTTCCTTGTCATGCATATTTAATATGATAATGAACTAACTCCTTTTAATCAAAACATTGTTACTGACCGGTTACCAGTTACTGATGTAATTACACACGACTCCAAATCCTGATTTTGTAGAATCTGTCACATCTTCTAAAAAATCCAATCAAGTTTTATTTGTAATCGAAACAATCTTTTTATTTCATCCGCTGAACTTTTTCCTATAATCTTCATATTTGTGATATATTGATTGCTCCTCATATTATTACTAATCTTTTATCTGTTGCCATATTTGTCATTGATAATTCATATGTCATTGAATTTAATCTATCTAGTTATATTGTAAAGGATCTCAAATCCTAAATATCGCTTCTCAATGGTCCCATTCGCAAAAATCTCTACTCCATGAAGATTCCAGAGAACTTCGTCAATCCAGTTGCTCTCACTGCTACCTCTACTTCAATAAATGTGTGGCATCAACGTCTTAGTCATTCATTTCTTTCCTTATTATTTAGATTAAGTCAGGTTTTGCAATTTAAAAATATTTTAAATCCATGTACTTCTTGTGTTCAAGACAAAAGTGTTCATCTTTTATTTCCTTTATATTCCCACAGTTTTATCAAACCTTTACAATTAATCTACTATGATATTTGGGGTCCTTCCCCTTTTATTTCCCACTCTGGTTATCAATATTTCATTATCTTTGTGGATGAATTTAGTAGCTTTGCTTGGATGTTTCCTCTCACCCACAAAAATCATGTCTTACTTCACTTTTAATCCTTTAAAATCACGATTGAAAATTGTTTTCCCACTACCATCCAAACTTTTCAATGCGATGGAGCTCATGAACTCACTAAAAATGCCTTTGCTCACTATCTTTTTTCCCATGGAATCACTCTTTGCATGTCTTTTCCTTATACACCCTAACAAAATAGCCTTGTTAAACAAAAAATTTGTCACATCATTCAAACTCGTCTTACCCTTCTTCTTCACGCATCTCTTCCCAAATCCTTCTTATATGAAGCATTAAGCAATGCTATTTATCTTATCAATATCTTATCTACTCGTGTTCTTCACCACAAGTCCTTTACTACATTAAACCTGACCTTACTCACATCATGTTTTTGGTTGTGCATGTTTTCATCATTTGGGCTTCACCCGTCCAAACAAACTTACCCCAAAATCTATCTAATGATTTTTTCTTGGATATGCCTCCCAATATAAAGGCTGTAGTTGTTTTGATTCCATCACCTCCAAACTTTTTATTTCTTGTCATATCCACTTTATTGAACATCTCTTTCCATTTCACAAATTACCTATGTCATCTTCTACCTTACCCTCCTCCTCTCCTCTTTCTTTACCTTTACATCTTCCACCTCTACCCTCTACTTCCTCTTCCCCTACCATAAACACATCAGATCCTCCTCATCATCCTATGGTCACTCATACTTGAGATGACACATGTACCCTTGACATTTTCTAATTATATCACTTACACTGTCATCACACCAAATACTCATTCTAATCTCATATCCTTTACTTAAGAAAACAAATTTCCTTACTGAGGCCAAGCTATGCTTAAAGAGTTTGGCGCCCTCCATGGCAATCACAAATGGACCCTTGTTCCTGTAAGGTTCCAATCATGCATCTCATACAAAATATCTCAAATATACGCAGCAGAAAATAAAATGGAACTTCAAAAACCATATCTACTCATGTATATAGATATAGGAAACAAAAACATGAAATATAAGATGTTTACATGCCTTTCCGACGATCTCCTTCTTTCTTTAATCTTCTCCACATTGGGTTGTTGTAAATCATAACAATCAGTGTAGACTATCTCTAATGAAAGTCCACACAAAGATAGAAGAATGAAACCTCACTAGGAGATGGCTAGAATTCTTTCTTTATGCTAGCAAAGACAAGAACTCTTATGAGAATTAGAGAGAAAAAGAGTGTGTGTATGTAAGAAAGAATCTTTCTTTCACTTGTATCTTAAACAAGATGCACAAAAATCATATCTATTTTCTACACCATTTGGCCTTCCATAAGCCCCATCACTAATAAAGAGTTAGGGGAAGTTAATGGTCATGAATA
Organism: Erythroxylum mucronatum; assembly: GCA_027563825.1. Classification (NCBI taxonomy): domain Eukaryota; kingdom Viridiplantae; phylum Streptophyta; class Magnoliopsida; order Malpighiales; family Erythroxylaceae; genus Erythroxylum; species Erythroxylum mucronatum. The sequence goes on along the minus strand of JAOSBP010000002.1, from coordinate 13,439,265 downwards.
GTATGCATTAATGAAAGTTATGAGAAGTTAATGACCATGAATAACATGCATTAATGGAAGTTTTGGGAAGTTAATGACCATGAATAGCATGCATGAATGGAAGTTTTTGGAAGTTAATGACTAAATTGGTAGCCAACAACACTTGTTTCTAATCCATTCTATGCAATGTTTTCTACCATGATTACATTGCGATATAATCCTGAAACACTCTCTCATATCTTCAATCATTATTCAAGACCATTTTACTCATCCTTCGAATCTCTTATGTGTATGACCCATTAGGTTCCTGGTTATGATGACCACTTGAATTAACAATTAATTCAACAACAACACGTCATGACTCCCAATTGACCAGAAAATCAGTGGTTTAACTACACCCCTTCCATACGCTATGTTGTCATGCAATTCGTCCTTTCATCATCTATACCCTACTTGGTTCAGAGTATGGTCAAAGTGTCAACTCCCACTAGACTGACTACGTTATTTCTAGTCTAAGTGATATTAGACCTTGTCCTGAGGATCTCATTACTCTATGTATCATTGAATACTCTCTTCATGACACATATCTGCTCTAGCCAGAGACTCTGAGTAATGACCTCGACAAGAGGTCGTGGGTATCATCTCCTTCTAACAGGAGTGGTGAATCCTTTATTGGCTACTCAATTACCTCTTAATACCTCGAGTTGTACCCAACACTACCCTATCAGTAACTACTGAAAGGCACCAATGAATGGAGTCAAAGCACAGGATCAATATCTGAGATATCCTTGAGTGCCTCAAGTCAAAGGATATTTGCACTATTGCTATGATGGGACTATCATTGACACTAGAATAGAATACCCATATGATTGTCTCATAGTATGTTAATCTAATGCACTTATTACCCTTAGTAAGCATCCATATCTTAACTCTAAATAACTCATGTCTACAACTTATGAGATCTACTGCTTGATCCAATCAAGGAGTATAATATATGCTAGTATATCCGGATTAATGATATCCCAGTTCAATAATCCTATGACTAGGGAAATTTTAGATACTAATATAATTACACATGATAGGAATCTCATTATCATGATCTCATCATGATTTCCTCCATGCTATATTTTGTATCAAGGACTTCATTAAATCAATTTAAGATCAACATCAAATCCATAAATGTACGAACATCAAAATAATAAAAATGTCTTTATTAATCATAAAATGATTTGTACAATAAGTGCTAAAGGTAATTGCCTTTAGAGCACTTCTCTAACAGTTCCCCTACTAAATACAAACATTGTCAGCTATAAATGGGTTTTTTGCACTAAAAGAAATCCCAATGGCTCCCTTGCGCGTTATAAATGTCTTCTTATCGCCAAAGGTTACCATCAAACTCCAAGAGTTGATTACACTGCTACTTTCAGTCTAGTTGTCAAACCCACTACTATTATAATCATCACTGCCTTGGCCATGTCTTATAATTGGCCTATTCGCCAACTTGACGTTAATAATGTTTTTCTTTATAGATACTTATAGGAACCCATTTACGTATCTCAACCTCATGGATTCATAGATCCATACAATCCTCACTATGTCTGTAGACTCTATAAAGCCTTATATGGTCTTAAACATGGCCCTGGAGCCTAGTTTCATCATTTCAATAAAAAACTTATAGAACTCAATTTTAAACCCTCAAAGTCTCACACCTCTCTCTTCATTTATAAAATAAACTCTTAAACAACTTTTCTCTTAGTTTATGTGGATGATATCTTGGTAACTGGTTCCTCACCCTCCATCACCACACTCATTCATGACCTCAACTATGTGTTTTATATTAAAGAGTTAAGTCCTCTTCATCATTTTCTTGGTGTTGAAGCTCATACCACTTCTTAAGTTCTTCTCACCCAAACCTAATACACCAAAGATCCCCTCTTTTGAACTGACTTTGAGAATTCTAAACTAGTTTATACACCCATCACTCTATGTCTTCCTTTGTCCGAAAATGATGGTGTTCCTCTTTATGATCTTATTGAATATCATAGCACTGTTGGTACTTTTCAATACCTTTGTCTTACTAGTCCTGATATTCAGCTTGTTGTTAATAAGGCCTCCCAATTTTTATGGTGCCCCACAAACATTCATTAGTTTGCGTTGAAATGGATTATGCGATATCTTCGCTCCACACCCTCTCATGGCCTTCATTTCACAAAATCTTTCAATCTTTCTTTACAAGCCTATTATGATGCCGATTGGGTTGGTTGTCCTAGTGATCAACTTTCTACATCTGGTTATTATATCTTTCTGGGGCCTAATCTTGTCTCTTGGAGTACCAAGAAGCAACCAATGATTGCTCGATCCATTACTAAAGTTGAGTACCGCTGCAAAATTATATTGGATTACTACTATTCTTGGTGAACTTGCTCTTGCAATTCTTTCTCTTTCTTTGGTGTGACGATCTCGATGCTACCTTTTTTAGGTTCAAATCTGACTTCTCATGCTCATACTAATCACATTGAAATTGACATTCATTTTGTTTGTGATCTAGCCGCTAGCAACGCTCTACTCATTTGTCACATCCTTTGCTCAAAACGTTGTTATTATGACCAAAGGTCTTTCCTCTTCAACATTTCAACAACTACGAGACAAGCTCACGATTGCATCCTCCCGTGACCTTGAGGTGGCTGATAACATCATAGTATCTTAACCACCATGTACTCTATATTATTGCCATTATCTTCACATGCACATATCTTTTATGCTGTAATCCTTTATTTACTCTTATCCTTTATTTTATTTATTCTCATCTAATTATCTTCAGAGCTGTAACAAAACATTTCTTTTTCTTCCTATTTATCTACTCGTTCAGAATGCTTATCTAAGCATGGGTCCATACGAGAGCGTATGTTTAACATTGGCATTGCTGATGACAACTTCCTTGAATCAGCTATTGATCTACGGGCCTTCATGCCATGCTTTCCAAATGAAAGCACATAATGCTTGAAATCGATCTGGATTTTGTACAAGTTTGTTTTTTGCCTTTTCTTGTAGAGCAGAAACAACATTTGCATTAAACACATATCTCCTTCTAACACACTTTCCTTCAGTGAAGTAAGCGCTTTCAATTGAACTGGAAAATTTCCTTTTACTTTGGTTTCGATGTAAGTAGCACCCTCGTAGTAATGGCCGATGGTGAGGAGATCATCCCTTATCCTACCGGATAGTGGATAAAAGAGATTCAAGGTCTTTGAAAGGGAAACTTTTAGGTGATTACAAATTTGGTCACTCTTCACACACTTCGAATCGTCCATCGTGAAGAAAAACATGAAAGGAGTGTAGGTTGTCGAAGCGAGAAGGTCCAGAAGGGAGGGCTGGAATGGTGGTAAACTATCTACAGGTGGAAAAGGTTTGACGCTGCTCTCATATGTCACTGACATTTCCATGTTGAATTCTGATAAAATTGACAATGAAACGATCTTAACTTTTATTAGAATTACTAGTCGACCAAAAAAAAAACTTGCTTTAATCATTAGAAATTGTGGTTATACAGAAAATTATGATCATGTAATATATATATGAAAAATCGAGACGAGAGGGACGAGCACACCCTACCTTGAATCCGTAAATCAAGTTTGAATTAGAGATGCTGTTTTTGGGCTTGATCTATAAGAACAAACATTCATCATTTTTTGAGCTCATGAGTAGGTCTTGTCATTAAAACTACAGTTGATTAACGCGTTTTCCAAGCTTTCGTTGAAAAGCACAACTATCTAGATGTAACACTATTGCTTATGTTTCAAAGGGGAAGAAAAGGAGTCCAAAATCATGTTCCAAAAGCCTAATTAATAAGACACGTTAACCTTAATTATCAATAAAGATTAATGAAAATACATCATTTTATGATAAAACTAAACGATGTCATTTTAACAAAATTAAATGTGAAAATCTGTCGATTCCCTCCTCCTAGACGCACACACCCTTATTTCTCTCTTTGTTGCCGTCATTTAATCCCTCAACCCTTCCCACCAAACACTCCACTAGACGAAAAAAGATTTCTTCTTGTGATGCAAGGTGATGGGAACCTTGTTCTCTACCCATTAAATTCTCCACACACCCCTGACGATGCTTACCAGAGCACTAGGACTTATATTAAGAATAGGTTATTTCTTTGTCTAAGCATTACCGGTTGCCAGCAGCTTATCAATTAATGCCACCGATTCCAACATTATAGAAAGCATCACAGATTGCTCGATGATGGCAAATAATACCATATATCGTGTAACTATTGAAACTGGTTGGGTCGGCCATTTTAGGCCCAGTCCTAGGCCCAGGCGTCGACAGCCCATTAGTAGGAGGCAACCTCCTTTACATACATGAAAACCTAAACCTAGCAGGAATCTCCTATATAAGGTACTGTTTCACTATGAT
>JAOSBP010000002.1:13417080-13428042 GCA_027563825.1 Erythroxylum mucronatum | reverse complement strand
GATGTAAACCCTAGAGACAGAAAACCAAATTCACAGACCCAAACACACCACAGAGAAGAACAGGAAGAAGAAGAACTCATACAAAAAGTCGTTGATCCAATATTTAGAAAATGGAATTTTATTAAAATTAATCTTAATTTTACTATAAATTTTCAATAGTAGGATTGGTAGGGTGCGTAATGGTTCTCATAAATTTTATATTTGGGCTCGAGCCGATTTGAAGTCTAATCAAACTTGAGATTTTATACCAAAAATTAAGTTTAATCGAGTTTAGATGATCAGAAATTTAATTAACCTTAAACTAAGCTCAATTAAATATTTTGTAATTTAAAAATTAAAAATAACGATATTTTACTTTTAAAATTTTATATTTTAGGTTAGATTGAGTGGAACAATTCAAGTCTAAGTTTTTTTTTGGACTTAATTCAAGTCTAAGTTAAACCTAAAATCTAAATTTAAGAAAAAGTTTGAGCTCAATATAAAAATCAATAAACTTGGAACTCAATTTGTCATTCTTATTAAATATTATTCCAAAAATACCAGTAATGTGATCGTTTCTAATTTTTAAGGAAAAAGAAGTTTGAAATTATTCGATTTAACTTGATGGGTTCTAAAATTGATTAAAATTAATTTGATCTAGTTTAACCCTTTAAGTCTAATTAAATTTGTTTGAATATGACTATTTATAAAAAAATTAATTAACCACTATTATTTGGAGGGAGAGGAACTATCATATTTATCGGAATGTTGCTGTAGGAAAATATCAGTTAGTCCACAAGATACTAAACTCCATCCGTGAATTACTTCTGACGAAAGGGGTTGAAAACCAAATATCCCCAGTTATGCGATCAAGATGGCACCTCCAAAGTGAGTAATTAAACTGTTTGTAATTATAAGCAAGTCCCCCAGTGTGATTTTGTATGGCTAACGTTTAGATAGGAGTTCATCTGGAGGTTGATGATTGACTTACCTTTGTAATTTTAGCATTAACTTAGCTATTGTTTATCAATATATATTTCATTTTCAAAATATATATTGGTGCGGTTGGTGCGTTAAAGGCTGCAGTTGAGATCAATATGAACTTGAGCTCTATAAAACTAAAGTACAAAATTGTTTATTAGTAGTATTTGAAGTTGGAGTTACATGTTCATCCGAATCGCCCGATGATCAAATGAATGCAGGGGATGTCAATAGTAAACTACATTTGATCAGAAATGCTTTTATGCGCAATTAGGTCTGTAGATGTTGATTACCAAATGTCATGTTCCTGCTTTCTTCTTCATCTACGTAAAAATAAAACTTATTAGCAGTTAAGTGTTAATGTTTTTAAATAAAGTTTTTAGCAATAGATTTCCAATTGCCAACAACTTTGATAGAAGTATTTCTCTTTATAGTATCATAACTTGCAAGAGTTGCAACGTACAGGAACTTCTGAAATGTGTGACACTGTTCAAAAGGACTCGTGTTATAGATAAAGTCATTTAAATGCTCCAAGATTTTGCTCCAAACATTCTCTTGCTTGTTCCTTCAAAGTCAGTAGAACTTTCACATCTCCTGTTAGTACTCTTTTCTCAATCCAATGAGAAGAAGTTTACAGTTTGGAAAGGTATTATCTACTTTTTCCAAATGATCGCCGGAATCACCTAGAGACAGAATGATTATGGGAAATGATAACAGATATCTACATTTGATCAAGAAGGCTTTTTTGAGTATATAGACTCCACGGATCATATTTGACCATAAACAACGGTGATAACCCGTAGCAATTATAACATTTAAATTTATCCAAAATAAACTGTCAAATATATGTAATAACTTACTGAAATAACTCAGTTATCTATAAATTCGCAGATTATCCAAAAATAATCTTTTCGGCACGAATAAATTATCAATCTCAACCGCAAAACACCAGAAAATAAAACACCGACGTTTGGTAACGCAGTTCGACCAACTTGCCTACGTCTGCGGGGCCCTCACCCAGATTAATTTCTTCCACTGTAGTTCACAAAAAAATTACAATAGATTGATCTACACCAAAAGGCCCAACCTATGTAATAAACCCACAACCTAACTACCCGTGAAAGATTTTCACGCCCGATAACACGACCGACTCGTGTTAACCTCGTCAGAGGATTTTCTTCAAACTCTTCCTACTTAAAATCAAAGATAAATAAAATCAAGATCACTACTATTTCAATTCTGAACTAAGACATCAATAAACCAAGTAGCAGTACCCACAAGTTCTTCAACTATCAATCTATTAATATAGAATATCCAGCAGACAACGTCAACTACAAATCACGATTAAGTTACTTGCTAAAGGTCAAACCATAGTCATGTTTTGCTGCACCAAAATAAAGCCTCACAATCGATCACACCAACAAGAAATCAGAGGCGTCAACAACACAGCAGCTGCAAGATTCAATCACCCACGATTTTTCTTAAACAACATATATGCCAGTCTGCGCAGCACACCCAAAAACAAAAAACCTATTTACTTTGCCACATCAGCCAACAGTCACGTCACCTTCCCAAATTGCCGTAGACATAAGATCCTCTTCAAAAAGAGATAATATTAGAGATAATTTCCAATTCTAATCCACATTCAAATTTAGGCACATTAACACAGGTTAACAGGAAAAATCACATGTCCAATTAAAATGCCAAAAATAAAAATAAACATAGGATATATTGAAAATAAATCCTAACACGTACCATAGATAGGACCTTACTATAACGAAACAAAAATGTTACAGGAAAACTACAACAACTCCTGCTTAGAAGAAAGCGTCCAATGGAGTGTTTGAGTGGGAAGGGTTGAGGGATTAAATGAAGGCAACAAATACAGAAACAAGGGTGTGTGCGTCTGGGAGGAGGGAATCCACAGATTTAGGGATTTAATTTTGTAGAAACAACTTTGTTTCAGTTATATCATAAAACGACGACGTTTCATTAATCTTCACTACATGTGATAATTAAGGCTGATGTGTCTTATTAATTAAGATTTCTGGAACATGTGACAAACCATGTCAGCAGAGATAATAAAGATACTAACGTCGCGTTAGAATTGAAAATAAATTAAAAGTTTGAACATTTAATTGTCACTTTTTAAAGTTCAGTCCATAATTACAAAAATTGGCAAAATTTAAGAACTTTGTTGTAATTAACCCTAAGTTTAAAATCACTAAAATGCGAAGCAAGATAATCAAATTATGTAGTTTAGTATTCTAAAGGGGTGTTTGTTTAAAAGGAATGAGAATGAATCAATGGGTAAGGAATTAAAAACATTGGTTGGTTATTTATTATGATTGAATCAATATTTATTTGATATCCTACTTTTCAGTATTACTTCATACCTCTCACATATAAGAGGAATAACTTTCATTCCTTATTAACAAGGCAAGTGCAAGTGTTACGACACAAGTTATTTTTTTTAAAATTTTTCTCAATTAAATATAATTAATTGATTAATTAAAATGTAATTAATTACTGTATTACTGCTTTTTAATCATTCAACAAAATTCTGCTTCTAAAAAAAAATTCATTCAACAAAATTAGTAGCCGTCGACATTGAAAAGGAAAAATACGTCAGAAGACACAAGAAGTGCTGAAGAGAGAAAAACGAAACAGGAATGAATAATCAAAAATCTCCGCATAAACTTGATATGCAAGGATTTGGGGAAGCATATGCCAAGAACTCAGGATCTCTTTCAAGAACACGCATTATCTTCTCATCCAGTATCATCCATGCCTCCACTCCATTTCTCCTTCCAGCGTTGTTCAAAAGGATCACATTGTGTATACTAGGAATACATCGACTGGTGTTTCCCATAACACCGAGCCATATTGGTTTCCCCCATCCAAAATCTATGTCGTTAAAACCAAAAGTATTCCAACTAGCGAAAACAAATGTTTCTGGGTTTCCCTTGAAAATCTCTTCTTGGCGGTTTAGCAGTTCGAAATAGGAGACAGATCGTTCGTCACCAATCATTTGTTTTATGTATTGGTTGTTGATTCCTGCAACACCATCTCTTATGAGAGCCACCAAGCTATCCATCTCCATATCTGTGTGCTCTGGATTGAAGTGCGACATTGAGAATTGAATAAGATTACCAATTGAGTGCTTTGACAAGCGTGGTTTTGTCAGTCTTCGGCTTCGTATGTTGACCACTTCCTTGGCAACAGATGGCTTCGACGAACCTGATATGAATCTAGATGCTGCCGTTGCATGTTTCCAAATAAAACCACTTATTGCTTGGACTCTAGTTGGATACTCTACCATTGTGCTTGCAGCTTTGGCCATTAAAGCAGCTACAGCGTTGTCATGAAACCCAAATCTCCTTGTCACACATCTACAGTCGCTAAACCAAGAGCTTTCTGCGTTAGAGATATAGCGCTGGGGTACGTATTCTACTGAAGGAAAAAGCACAGAAGCATCTGATAAGTTGGGATGAATATTGTTAGGAACTCCGCTCGCATTAGAGGCCCAAGATTTAAGGAAAGTACTTGCAGTCGTTCCGTCGACGAGCTTGTGTGATAAGCACACACCCAGTGCAATACCTCCACAGCCAAAGACGTTTAATTGCACAGTTACTGGTGCGACAATTGGATCATTCAATTGACAGAAAGATTGGCATGGAAGGAATCCATTGAGCAATTCTATCTGAGGATCTTGCAGAAAATCAGATAAACACCCATGTATCCGAGTTTCTGTAAAGGGAATACCCTCACCGTAGTTCTCTATAACGATATTGTCTCTCACCCTTCCTGACAGAGGATAGATGGCATCTAAGGTTTTTGAAAGTGACCATTTTAGCTGAGTTGCGAGCTGAGCAGTTTTGGAATGCTTACTATCATCTACAGGGTAGAAAAATACGAGAGGGGAGTAAGTAGTGGGTGTAAGCTGATCTATAAGAGAGAGTCTGAATGGAGGCAGCAGATGATGAGCAGGCGAGAGAGGTTTGATGCTTTGCACTGAGATCACAGCAGCTTCCATATTCCTGGTGATCCTGACCATAATATTTCAGGAAACCAACAATTTATTTTCCATCACCACAGAACCATATATATATATATATATCGAAAGAGCAACAAAAAAAAAGAGAACAACGTCGACAAATTAACCAAACAATATAAACATCACAGAGATTGATGGTACAATACTGAAACCTTTTCTCTTTACTATTGTAATCAAACTTGATAAAATGTGGAGAACTATGTTACCATCTTCATGGCTTTTTGATTCATAAAGTGAGAGGTTTTAATTTTTGGGTACAGATGTCTTCGTCGACAGTCTACTTCTGAAATAAAAAATGACCAACTAACAGTTAATCACCTGCCTGTAATTAATCAAGAAATTGGTGATCTTCTCTAGGAATGGATCCCTTCAACTATGGACTTCTTGGAAGTGGAGAGAAATGGAGAAAGATGATGGCAAGTGCCCTAGAATGTTTGTGCTTTATATAGAAAGTCCAGGACCGCCCTTCAATGTATACGTATATGTAATTATAGACTTCTTTTGATGGATTATCAATTTTATAATATAAAATAACTAAATAATCCTACTTTTTGATCCCATTTCCCAGTCCCCTAACTTTCCTTTATGTGCCGTCGTTCTTATGCCCATTTGCCTGTCTTAACTCTTAACTACGGATTTGGCTTTCCCTTTTATGTAATGCCCCTGGCAGACTGAAAGTCTCCAACATCAGTGTTGGATAGTGTCTACTTATGTCCGCGGACAAATTGGTATATAATGTAAAAAATGCTATTGTTATTTAAAAAGTAAAATGCTTTGTAGGTAATATCTAAAAATGGTACATTAACAAATTTTGGGATGATTTTTAGAGATATTACTTGATAGACACAACAACATAATAGACTATTAGTTTTCTTTTTTTTTGCGACGAATTCGAAATCGTCACTAAATGTTGACTTTTGGTGACGATTTTCTTTAACGTCGCCAAAGCAGTTTATTTGGCCAAGATTTTCCTGAGTCGTCGCAAAAAGTGTGATTTTGCGACAATTTACTTATGTCGTCACCAAAGGTCGAGCGTTTAGTTACGAGAATTTAAAACATTGCAAAATATTCCAACTTTTTGAGACTAAATATATAATTCATTGCCAAATGTAAACTTTTGGGGACTAAACTTTGAAATCATCGCAAAACGTTGAGATTAATGAATTTATAAGTAATAATGTTAATTTGATAATGTTTTAATGGTAAATGTGCTTAATAATCCTAAGCTTAATTATAATTGACATTTATATGTGATTTTTATATTTTTGACTTATGTTTTCTTTATAAATTTGTTTAAATATATAGTTAATGCATTAAAACTGTATAAATTATCTTTTTGGATATAAAAAGATAAACATACCTAAAATTTTACATATTAATAAGATAAAAAATAATAAATTTAAGTTAACTACTATTCTTAATCGTTAATATTTATTAACAATAAAATAATAATACATAAAAATATTGAAAATTGTAAGCACTATAATATAATGATGTATGTAGGTAAGTAGTACAAGATTTTAATTAGAAGTTTAACAATGCTTACTGACATACAAATACAACAACAGCAATAACAACATCAATACCAGTATGAATTCCTACTGATACACGGGATCTGGAGAGGTCTAATTAGTACGCAAGCTTACCCCTAACTAGTAGAGAGACTGTTTCCAAAATTCTTACAAATATGACAATAAATAAAGTTTCATGCTTATTAAATTGAAAAGGAAATTAAATAATTATTTTTTTGGATTCCAAGTGACATGAGAATCAGTAAAGGTAAATGAGTTCTCTTTGTCTAAATTCCCAAGAAGAGTCATTCCACATTCGAAGGCATCAATTGAAAACATCAAAGATCTTCCCTCAAGTATTGGGTTATTGACATCCTCTTCCAACAACTTCTTGACTATAATTAAACTTACAAAGGATACAGTGAACGAATTCCCAGATGCAGTATAGATCACTGAATTACATGAACTACCAGTAAGTTGTGTTTCACCTAAGACACAATTAGTATAGAACTTAAATAACTAGTTGAGTCAAACTGTATAATGAAGCCAAATTCGAAAACATGTATGCCTAACTGAACAAACATAGTAATTGGAATCGACGATTGTTCAAAAACAACCAATTGTCCTAATCCTATACCAACCATCGGGAAATTGCACCATTTTCATTTTCATCTATGTTCTCTTGAAGATTGGAGTAAGATTACACAAGACATAGTATATACAATTAAATGTTCATGTAATAGTTAATGAAGAGAGTAATTCAGATGATACTAAAAACCTTAAAGAAGAAGATCGACCATGGAAAGCAAGCAGTGATTAGTATATGATGAGCAAATTTGTTCTCCATTGATTTGTTCTTCACTAGGTAGAATTTTTCCATATTCCTCCCAGCGGAGCTCATTTCAACCATCGAAAACCATTCACTATGTCGACATTCTTGATGAATTGATGTCAACAGTTTAATTACGAAAAGTTAATTTACCATAAATTCCTATGTTTGATAAAATTCGTTGGTAATCAAATCCCACAAATTCTAGGCATGGAATGAACTGATGCAAAAGACACTTTCTGCATTCCATGTCAATGCGATCTGTTATGCTAGTTTGTTGATGATGAGTCAAAGTACTACATTTCACTAGTGGTACATATTTGGTGTAAAGGGAATCATATGGTAAACGTTTTACATAAACATTTGTTGCAAATTGTGCCTTGAATCTCTAACAAACCTTATATTAAACAGTTAGTAGGGTTTCGTCAAACAACAACCAGCACTTAGGAAAAAAATGTCTACCTATTATCATCCAATATAGAAACATAATTCACCATCTTCTAAACACAAATAGAAAGGGAAACTCATACACCATTTGCAAAACAAAAAGTCCACATTAACTCCAAAATGTAGAAGAAAAATATAGCACAATAATGAGGGTTCTTAGTAACAAAAAAGAAGAGCAATACATACCAACATGGCACACGATTCTCCGTCGATTTGTTCTTCTGTTCGTCAGTTTATCTTGTTTCATCTTAACATCTTTGTTTTCCCTTCCATTGTCTCCCTGCAATTGTAGTCGAGGTAAGTATTTGTAATGTTATACTCATTTTTTTTCTTGAGTTATAGATATTGTTAAATGCTATGTTGATGGTCGGATTTAGGGTTAGTTGTTGACTTGTTTGCATTTATTTGGCCTGTTAATGGTGGATTGAATGTGTTGATGTTGGTGAAGAAAGGGAGAAGACATAATTTTTGTTGTTAGTTTATGTTGAATTTTTGAAGCCTATAAATTGTTCGATGAAAGTTCTCATAGAAATTTAGTGTTATATTTTGAACTTATGAACGCAGTTATTTGTTTCTATTTTGATAATGTTCTGTTTTGTGAGGATGGTAGTGCTAAAGAGATGAGATCATGATATATGAAGAGTATTAAGGTTTTGTAATTCTATACATCGAAAAGATGAGTGATTTCTATATAAGAATAGTGATAGATTAGTATCCTTTTATCTTAATTTTTATAGCATTAGAATCTATTAATCTAATTGAATCTTCTATTAATGAAATAGTTTGCATTGATATTTTTATTAACTTTGATATAACATAAACTTTTTCTTCCTAAAGAGCTAATATAATCATAGTCTATGTATCAAATTCAATTTGAGAGAATTCAAATTCAATTATTCAAATTTGAATTGATTTTGAGCTTATAAACAATTTTCAAAACCTATTAATTAATTTTTTTAATTAAATCTAATTTGAAATTAACTAACACAATTAGATTTATTCATCTTTTGTCTATTTGTATAGAATCAACAACATATACTTAACCTTCTAAAATTTGAGAATAGAGAGCACAAAGAGTTTTCACTTTAAATATTTTGTCACGCCCCGACCTTGCTATCGGACCTGCAACAACCGTCGTGCACTCTCGAGATGTCCTTTTACCATAAGGAACCTCCCAAGATTTCACAAGGCTTATACATTACTCTGTTTTGCATAAGCCACTAAAAACATATCATGATAAACAATAACTACAAAGCCCATAGGATTTTTATAATTATTAGACTACATGTACAAAATTTCTATAAAACATTGTTTCTACTTCCAGTGGATACACATACAACATTAAAAAAACTATACTAAGTCACTGAACTCGCTTCTGAGTGATGGCCTATTATATAACACTCGGCCTTTAATTTGGTGACAAAGTTTACCCGTCAAAAACCTGAAATGTTAGGAAAGAGGGGTAAGTATTACACTACTTAGTGAGGAGCTAATAATAATAATAATAATAATAATAATAATAATAATAATAATAATAATAATAATAATAATAAATTATACAAAGATCATTTTCATATATTATAATTTCAAATTTAATGCACATTAAAACACTTTTTTATAAATGAATGCAAACAATTTATTTCAACAACATTTTCAGGTCTGCTTTTAAAACTTCACTCAGTCCTTCCTCACCATGGGAAGCTGAGCACCATAGTTAAAAACATAAATCAAATTAAGGCTAGCAATTGGTAAAAACATAAGATACCAACAAATGAAACTCATAATATGCATAACATTTTCTTTTGCACATCTTATCTGGTGAGTCTCTCAGTCTCCCCTTATAATCTTCACTCTCCCAGATAATGTGTAACATCCTGATACCCATGTTAAGGCTAGAATAGTAATTTATGAGAAAGTATTGTGAAATTAGGAAAATGCACGTCAAGCATAAGTTAATTGCGGCATACACATTTATTTTGCACATTCATATGATTGTACATGCATTCATTGGCATTTCAGGGTAAATTTGATTTATAAGTGAAAATTGTGGATTAAATTGGGGTGTATTAATTGTGATTTGACAATTTTTGTATATTTCAGATATTTTGAAATTTTTGGTGAATTTATATATATATATATATATTGAAATTTGGACCAATTATGGTGTGACACGTGGCAAAATATGTATATGACAAATGGCTTGTATATGTGGTGTCATGTGGCAATAATACATATGTGACAAATGGCAAATTGCTATTATGACAAATGGTGAACCGGTGGAGGCAAATAGCACACGCGAAGGACATGTAATGAACCCACGTATTATTATGTTTTAGTTAGGAAGAAACCACTGTAGCTTCTGTTCTCCATTGAAACACTCAACACCACAATTATCTTCCCTGTTCTTCATCACCGGATAGTAGCTTAATATATTTTTGTGTTGTTGATTTCCCTTTCAGTGCTAGAGTAATTGTTGACTCAAGTAAGTGATTTTACTGTTGTTTCTACTGTGTAAATGGATATGTGTATGAGAGGTTAGAGAAGGGTAGTTTCGGTGCTGAATGAACTTGTAACATCCCATCACCGATGGGAAGGATCAATTGGTCATTTGGGACGGTTTAAGAGCGTGTAAATTTGTCTCGGAATGTTCAAGCATGATATGGCCTCCATAAACACATAAATTGTAATTTTTGTATATGCACATGACTGTACATGCATTCATGACATTTCCCGGCATATGTGTCTATAAATGTGTTTATTGTGAAAAATATGATTTTGGGTTTGAAAATTTAAATTGGAGTGGCTTGTTGTGTGTTTTACAGTTTTGGAGAATTTTAGGAATTTTCTGGAAATTTCGGGAAAAATTTCTGGACCGGAAAAATCGTCAAGCGGCGAACTGATTGGTTTTCGGTACTGGAAATTACTGTCCAATGGAACTGGAAATTAGAAAAAATGATTTTAGGATTAATCAAATTGAGCTAATGGAAATTGGGGTAGAAATTAGACTTGAATTGGAAAGAAAATTAAGAGAGTTTGTAAAATTGTGACATGTGGCAAGTGACACATGTCACTTGCCTAACATGTTGGACCCCGAAATTTATTTGGAGATTTGATTTATTTAAATGGAATTAAATGAGTGGTTTTGTTTATGAATTGTG
>JAOSBP010000002.1:13348388-13359868 GCA_027563825.1 Erythroxylum mucronatum | reverse complement strand
CAGTACTCGTGAATGAAAATAACCAAAACTTCCTATTTCTCTATCAATTACTCTTTGGCTTTGACTGGGACCTAACATTGGTATCAGAGCCGTTAGATATTTATCTTTTCTTTCCCATTTGTTTTCGTTTCCTTCTTATGGCGACCAATAAGGAACGAATTGAAAGTTTAGAAGCTGCTGTAGGGCAACTTCAGAACACAGTTAGCAGCATGGGTCAAGGGCTTAATGACAAACTGCAAAAGATTGAGGAAGCAGTCTCAAGGTTCTCTGAGATGACCCTTTCTAACATAGAAGGGACCAGCAGCGTTGGTATCAGAATGGATGACAAAGGGGAATCGAGAGAGGGAGGAAAGCCTATCTTCGCTTCCAGACTCGCCAAAATCGAATTTCCTAAATTTTCTGACGATGACCCAACAGAATGGATGGCTAGGGTGGAGCAATTTTTCGATTACCAGAAAACGGATCCTTCTGAAAAGGTGTATTTGGCTTCTTATCATCTTCAGGGAGAAGCTAATCAGTGGTGGAGGTGGATGCAACGTACATATCAAGAAGAAAACAAGGAAATTTCTTAGGAGATTTTTGTCGAAGAGTTATGGTCTCGTTTTGGACCCACTGAATGCGAGGATTTCGATGAGTCTCTCTCTAAGATTTGGCAAACAGGATCCTTGCGTGAATACCAGCAGGAATTTGAACGATTGGGTAATAAAGTGAAAGGTTGGACGCAGAGGGCTTTGGTAGGGACATTTATGGGCGGCTTAAAAACAGAAATTTCAGATGGCATAAGGATGTTCAAACCAAAAACGCTCAAGGAAGCTATTAACTATGCTCGAATGAGGGACGAGCAGTTGCTGCGACAAAGGAAGGCAACTCGCCCATCTTATCAGACGAGCTATTCATCTCCGACTAAGCCCAAATCGACTACTCCAGTTAAACAGCTTACCTGGGAAGAGATGCAGAAACGGCGGGCTGATGGTTTGTGCTTTAACTGCGATGAAAAATTTATTCCTGGCCACAGATGCTCTAAACCGCAGCTCCTTCTCTTGGACGGTGGATGTGATTTTGATGAAGAGGATGATGACGCGGAGCCTGAAATTTCTTTGCATGCCCTTATAGGATGGTCTTCGGCTGGCACCATGAGAGTTGCAATCAACATCAACTCCTTAGAATTGATTGTTCTTATTGACAGCGGCTCAACTCACAATTTCATCAATGAGAAAATTGCTGAGTTGCTCAAACTCCCAGTGCAGCCGACCAAGCCCTTCAATGTCAAAGTGGCCAACGGAACTCCTTTACTCTGCAGCAGCAAATTCAGGAATATTCCCTTTTCACTTCAAGGTATACCCTTTGTGGCTACTTTCTTTTCTCTGCCAATAATGGGTTTAGATGTTGTCTTGGGAGTGCAGTGGTTACAGCGGCTGGGAACTGTTTCTTGTAATTGGAAAAAATTGACGATGGATTTCAAATGGGATGGCCAACAGAGACACTTACAAGGAATTCAGAGTAAGCCGATTGAACCTCTTTCCTTCAACGCCATGTCCAAAGAATTGCGGCAAAGAAGTTCAGTTTTTGCAATCTGTATGGAATCATCTTCAACCATTCTACCCGACGGACTACATCCAGACATGCAGAAGTTGTTAACTCTATATTCTGACATCTATCAGAAACCAGTTCAACTACCGCCGGAGAGAGAAATTGCCCACCACATCAATCTCAAAGACGGTACTGATCCTATTAATGTCAGACCCTACAGGTATGCTCACTTTCAGAAGGACGAAATTGAGAAGCAGGTTCATGATATGCTCAAATTGGGTCTAATTTGGCCTAGTACAAGTCCCTTTTCTTCTCCTGTTTTGCTGGTTAAGAAGAAGGATGGTTCCTGGAGATTTTGTACAGACTACCGTGCTCTTAATGAAGTTACTATTCGGGATCGGTTTCCCATTCCTACGGTGGACGATATGCTTGACGAACTATATGGATCCACTTATTTTACTAAGCTGGACTTCATTGCAGGGTTCCACCAAGTCCGTGTTCATTCAGCAGATGTTCATAAAACGGCTTTTCGAACTCATAACGGTCACTATGAGTATCTGGTGATGCCTTTTGGCCTGTGCAATCCTCCTTCAACCTTCCAGGCTCTAATGAACACAGTTTTCCGCCCCTACTTAAGAAAATTTGTGCTTGTCTTCTTTGACGATGTTCTTATCTATAGCCCGACTTGGGAATCACATATGGAGCATGTGCGGCTAGCTTTTGAATTAATACGAAAGCATTGTTTCTTTATTAAACTCAGCAAGTGTGATTGAATATTTGGGGCATGTTGTATCTCGCGAGGGTGTTCAGGTGGATCAATCCAAGGTCAAGGTAATACTTGAATGGCCTAAACCATCTACTATAACTGAGTTGCGTTGTTTTTTGGGCCTTACAGGTTATTACAGGAAATTTGTGCATCATTATGGAATGCTAGCTCAACCATTAACAAATTTATTGAAGAAAGGAAACTTCTTCTGGACAGCCGAAGCTGATGCATCCTTCCTGGCCCTGAAGCAAGCTTTGACTACTACTCCTACACTAGCCATGCCAAATTTTGATTAGCCATTTGTCATCACAACAGATGCCTCAAATACAGGTATTGGAGCAGTATTATCTCAGCGGGATCGCCCAATAGCATTCATGAGCCGTGCCTTGGGGATTTCTAAGCAAACCTGGTCCACCTATGCTAAAGAAATGCTGGCCATATTACAGGCCATTCGTACTTGGCGTCCTTATCTACTTGGGCGGAAATTTTTTATCCAAGTAGACCAGCGAAGCCTGAAATATATGGTGGAACAGCGTGTTGTCACTCCGGAGCATCAAAATTGGGTTTCAAAGCTTTTGGGCTATGATTATGAAATTGTATATAAACCAGGCAAAGAAAACAGGGTGGCTGACGCCTTATCGCGTGTTCAGGGGAGTCCCAGTCTTGATGCACTTTACGTTCCTCACACCACTCTTTGGGATCAGATTAAAGCCACTCTTTCTATTGATCCTTATATGATTGCTATTGGTAAAAGGGCAACTGCAACACCAGGACAGCCATACTCTTGGAAAAATGGATTACTGTTCTACAAAAATCGGGTGATAATTCCTCCCAAATCTGACATACCAATTCAGCTCTTGCAGGAATTCCATGATTCTCCTGCCGTTGGTCATTCTGGAGTTTTACGCACTTTCAAGAGAATTGCCCAGCAATTCTATTGGCCCTCTATGCGAAAATATATTCAGAATTATATCTCAGCTTGCTCTATTTGTTAGAAAAATAAAGCGACAACCTCGTCCCCAGCTGGCCTTCTTCAACCATTGCCGATTCCACATCAAGTCTGGGATGATATTGCCATGGACTTTATTGATGGTCTCCCTTCTTCTTGTGGTAAGGATTCCATTCTGGTTGTCATAGACAGATTAAGCAAATACGCCCACTTCTTGGCGTTATCACATCCTTACTCTGCCAAAATTGTTGCTGAAAATTTTGTGGATGGGATTGTGAAATATCATGGCATGCCAAAATCAATTATTAGTGACCGCGACCCCATCTTCATGAGCCATTTTTGGCGGGAGTTTTTTAAGCTGTTAGGAACTAACTTGAATATGAGCTCCTCCTATCACCCTCAAACTGACAGGCAATCCGAAGTCACTAACCGCTGTCTGGAACAATATCTGCGATGTTTTGCAAGTCACCAACCGCGCAAATGGAGTTCTTTTTTGCCATGGGCAGAGTATTGGTACAACACCTCTTTCCACATCTCTATTGGTATGACTCCTTTTTTGGCTTTGTATGGCAGGAACCCTCCCATGATTCCCTGTTATGATTTGGGCCAGTCATTAGTCCATGAGGTTGATCAAACCTTGACAGCTCGGGATGCTATTTTAAACGACTTGAAAATCCATCTTTCGCGGGCTGCGAATCAGATGAAGCAATTTGCCGATAAGAAGCGCAGGGATGTTTCTTTCAATCCTGGTGATTTGGTTTATCTCAAGCTACAACCTTATCGACAGCAATCAGTCTCCAAACGAGCTTTTCATAAATTATCCAATCGGTTTTATGGGCCATTTGGTGTCATTGAGAAAATTGGAAACTTAGCTTATAAACTGCAGTTGCCTACTGGTTCGAAAATCCATCCAGTTTTCCATGTTTCCCTTCTCAAAAAGCATGTCGGCGATTCTGTTCCTGTTTCTACTGATTTACCACAGCTCACCGACGATGGGTATGCTGTTTTGGAACCAGCCAAAATATTGGATACTCGTTGGATCAGGACTGGCAGTCGCTTCTTGGAGGAATGTTTAGTTCGATGGAAGGATTTACCACGTGAAGATGCTACCTGGGAGCATTCTGCAGACTTGCACGCACGTTTTCCACAACTGAACCTTGGGGACAAGGTTCCTTCTGATGGGGGAGGTAATGATAAGCCAATACGTCGGTCGACGAGAGTCATTGTGAAGAATAGGAAGTTCTTGAATTATTAATGCTGCTGTTATTGTTTATTTTCTGTTGCAATTATTTTATTCATTATTCTTAGTGTGTAAATTGCTCAGTCAATTTAGTTAGCTTGCTCAGTCAATTTAGTTAGCTAGTCGAGGCAAATAAATCTCGTTACTGCCGATTGTGGGCATGAGAATAGGCAGGGTTGTTGCTTTTCTTTCTTATTTAAAACCATGTACTTGCAGCAGCAGGGCATCAATTAAAAATATACAAACTTCCTATTTCCTTTATCAAATTTACTTGGCTTCTGATTGGGACCTATCAGCTTGAGCAGTTAAACAATCTGCAGTGTATTCCAAGACTCCTTATGTTTTGCAATTGCCGTCTAACAAAGGAAGTTTCTGTGACCACCATTGTCACCCTTGATTCCCTGCCAAAGGCTTATGCTTCCAACAGGAGAAAAACAACGTTCCAAATTCTAAAAGACCAGTTAGCCATTTTCAGACCATGGGAGAAATACGAGAATAAACAAGGACCCCAGCATATTTCCTTGAGATTCTAACATCAAACCAATGGTGCAATGAAATTTAATCAACAAACTAGGAAACAGAGGGATCATAAGGAAAAAAAGAAAAGTAAACACAGTTATATATTTAGATTTTGAAACAAGGCAAGAGTGAAGTTTCCGCAAAAAGAAGCTAGCATTAGTAAAATTATTGACTATCGTATAAACATGTCTGGTCCTATAACTTTCTGTCCACCATCTTATGTATGTACATATACCCCTGTACGCCAATATGAACCATTCATTACTTTCGTGATTCAAGGATTACTGTTACACTACATAATAGACAAATCAAAACTCTGCTTGTGCAATCGTGCTTCAAGATCCTCACCAGCTATGAACAAGTCACTATATTATCTTGCACAAGCAATTCATATCCTTCTCGATCCAATGTGTCTCTAACAACACGATAAAACTCCACCCATGAAGAAGAGTATGTCTCCACAGGTCCCCACAAGAACGTTGGATTAGGGGTAGCTGGGCAAGCAGCCACCAAATCTAGTACAGAAGCTGCTGGTTTCAATGGCTGAGGGAAATTAAAGGCCAAATTATCCACTTTATGCTCATAGATTTTGCCATTTCTATCCAATTCATACCTTGAAGTGCCTTCAAACTGTCCCTGGGCCTCCCACGGGACCCTAGGGATACCCTTTAAGCACCACCTAATCAATATCACATTATCCGAAGGTTGCCAAATCCTATAAACATCAAGCCAAATCTCTCTAAATAACATCTTACCATGAAACCTCAGCGCCCAAAAGATCAACTTGTAATTTTCAATGCCCGTGAACGTATTCAAAGGGTCAACGAATGTGATATCGTCCCTGAAAAATTCAACAAAATCAAAGGGCAACTCTCGCGGAAAAAAGAACACAGCCCACAGGAAAAAACAAGTACCCAGGTGATAGAAATACCTGTAAATTTCATAATTGAGGTCCTTCTTGAATAACAGAGGTAAATCCTCACGGAGAGTCCTCACGGCTAAACCAAGGTTGACAAAGAACTCATCTTTCTGGTGCTGCTGCTTATTCTGCGAACCAGGCTGGGCCTGCAGAGATGGGCAGAGAGGGCTGTTACTGTTGTTAGGTTTCGTTGTTGACGTTGTTGTTGTTGCTGCTGCTTGATAATGAGAAGAGAGAGTTTGGATAGGCTTGTCTCTGTCTCTAGAGGAATTGGAGGTGAGGAGGAGAGAAGGAGAGAGGTGTGGAAGAAGAAAAGCCATGGACTTTCCTCGGTCTCTTTGCTCGAGTCTGGAGTTTTGTGTGATTTTTGAGTGGTTTTAAACATGGACAACAGAAGAAAAAGAGTTGTTTGTTATTTCATATTTGCAATTTGGCCCCTCAAAAGTTCCGTTGTGCTGTAAATAGATGTCTGCATCATTTTTGGCCTTTCAAAGTTCAAACTCTAGCACTTCCTTCCACACGTTCTTTTCACCATTTTCGACTATTAATCCTGAGAAAATTATGCTTTTGATTAAAAAGAAAAGGAAGAAAGTCTTGATATTTGCAATTTGCCCCCAGAAGTGTTGGTATATCTCTGAGTAATCCCTATCGTTGTTTTCATACCCTTCAAGTTAGGCCATGTACATTAAGTTTAAGCAATCATAGGTAAATAATGTTTAATTAAATGATAAGTGGATTTAATTTCTCTGATTAGTTCTAACATAATTTTACTTTTTCCCAGGGAAGACATTACAATTTGGCATACGACAAGGTCGGCTCATCCTCATCATAAGAAACAAGCATTTCCATTGGGACTACCTTACTGTCATCGCCTCACAAATTGACAGTAAAGGGTCAGAATAAGAAAAAGCACATTCCTTTCTGAATTCCCTAATTGAAATGCATATCATCCTACTTGTATCCACTTTTTTAATGAGAGATTAAAATATTTTTTCTAATAATTAAAATATTCAAAAAATTTAAATTAGCCTATTTTTATTTTCTGATTTAATCAATTAATTTTTATTTAACAATTCCTTTTTTAAAATAAATTTTAAATTCTTCAAAAACCTTCATTCCAGCTAAGCTTACCCCAATTTTTAAAACATTATAAATTAAAACTATTTAATAATTCAACAACTTAAAACCGATCCCAATAAACTAAATATCATGTTCAACTCAACTAATCAAATGGGAAACTCAAAACATAGGCAAAACTTCTCTAACACCGGAAAATTCCCCACACCCATCTGCTAATCAACCATACCATTCCCTATGTATGTTCACTCAGGCCAAAACCAGAGTAACGAGCTAACACATCTTAAAAGTTAACTTGGCTCTGCTCCTGTACTGGTCAGATTTCCGTACCCATTAAGTCCTGAACCAATAACATACTTGTATTACATTAGGATTTCAATTTTAATGTCAAACAAACAGCAATGTATATCTGGATGCCAAACCAAAGTCTAAATTGAGAGGCGTGCTTGGAACGTAGTTATAACAGAGTTCAAGCTTCACTTCCCAAAGTCTTTTCTTTGAGAGTTTTTTCCATAAACTTCTTGGAATTGCGCCTTTTTGTCCTGTCCTGTCCAGTGTCCACCCAATTCTGGTGAAGCTCAAGATCTGCGGGTTACCAGATGATGGCATAACCAAGGACACAGTAAAGACTACTTGCATGGTGAGTTGGCAACGAAAAGCCAGATTGAGTAACAGAATACTATAAACTTTTGTTTGAATCCTTAATTACACAGGAAAAAAAGAAAAAAGAAGAAAAAAATAAAAGAGAAATGTCTTTCATTTCTCTTGTTTGTTTTCTAATCTATCAAAAAAAAGAATTGAATGGAAAAAAATTTTGTAAAACCTTTATACCTTGATTATATAACTTTTTTATCTTTACTTGTTAAATTTAATAAAGATACAATGGTAGTTTACTTATATTAGACTTATCTTGTCTTAAATTTTCCCTGCTTTCTCACCAATTTGGTGGAAAATACTTTTGGTCCAAATTTCTCTTATATTCCTCTCTATTCTCCCCTTTTCCTTTTGTTTATTTTCATCTAAACAATAGAAAGTAGGAAAAATGCAATTCTCTTCTTTTCTTTTCTCTTGCTTTCCTTCCATCCAATCAAAAGCTAATGCATGTTCACTTATAATATGTTAACCCAAAGCAGGTGATAGATATTATAACAGAGAAATTCACATAAAATGTAACAGAAATTGATTCTGATTAAAATCAACATGATGTCTGAATGTGATATGTGGAAGCATCTGAATGCATAAGCTTAAACAAGACAAAGCCATGCCAGAATCTCAGCATCCATATTACTGTTGGCAACGTACAGCACTGACACACTAATGGGGTGAGTGTATCAGAGACTCTAAATTGTTGCCCACATTAACTAACGCAAAGAAACTTCAGAAAATAATCAAAGAACCACAAAACCGCATCGGCAACACTAAACAAGGAAATGACGCCTAAAATGCTGGCAAGCATGAGATATTAAACCCAAATTCAGCGACCTAAAACAAAAGAACAAAAAAGCCATATTCAAGTATCTTCTTCTACCATAAAAATCCATGAACGCATTAACAGGAACCTTTGTCAGTTAATGACAATATAGGGAAATTACGAATGCACATGTCTCATTACAAAGAAAACAAATGCCAGAATCTGAGCAACCCATCTAGTTATCGGCAACGTACAGCACTGAAAATGCTATTAACAGAAATAAAGCATCACAGAGACTCTAATTGTTGCCTTCAATAGGATCCAAAATCATTTTCTACCTATCAAAAGAACATTTACCCATAAACCAGAGGGGAAAAAAACAGAAGTTGAGAAAGGAAGGAGGCTCAGAGACTAATGAATAATTGCATCAACAAGCTCAATAAATCGACGAGCTCTCATAGTTTGATGGTATACATTAAGTCATCACAGCCACACCCAACAGTAACTATGAATAACAAGATTATAAAAGCATAACAAAAAAACCATAAAGAGAGGCCTCAGATGTTAAGATACAGTTTGATAACATCAAAGACAAACGAGTCTCAGATGGTGCGGACAAACTTTGTATGCATCACTGGCCAGCAGAACAAAGATCTACAACCAACACTACACTTTTTTTGCTTTGGCGGAAGGTTGTTTGTACAAAACCTAGATCGAAGTGAGGGAAGGTGGAATCTAAATAGGTGAGGCCTGGCCACCGAAACCCTAGTTTGTGTTTTGAGTTGAATTACATTATTGCCCGTAAAACCAGAAACATCCGATAATACTGAATGAGGATCTCGGTACCATTTATATAAATGAATCATTATGAAGAATTAAAATATATATATTAGATCTTTTTTTAAAATTAAATATATATATTAGATCTGAAAATAAATTTAAACATCTCAAGACATACTTAATTCTTAAAATTCATATGCATATAAAATAAAATTATGACTCACTTAATTTTTTATAAAAAATAATTCTATTTTATAATAATGAATGACTTGAAATAATATAAATATATGTGTGTTTTGAAATTTGTTTATAAATTATAAAATTCTTTATATTATTAATGCATTGTTGGAGAAAGTATTCTCAAAAATCTAATTATTACTTAAAAGGACTAAAGTTTTATTTTTAAACTATCATATCATTAATTTCAGAAATAAGAAAACTTGTTATCTTGAAAAAAAATTTCAAATGCTTGGTAATCAATAATTAGTATCTTTTTTCTTCTATTCTTTTAAGCTCTTGTTTCACATAAAAAGCTATCATAATATTTATAAAATCAGAATTAATTCACAAACATTATTAAAATTAGTGTTTAGTTTATTTTAATGAGTATTAAAACTTGTACATGTTAAATATCTCTTGAAAATGTAATATTAAACTTATACATTTAGTAATTCTTAATATATAAATAAAGGTTCATAGAAAGGTAATTTATATATATATGCATATGTATCCGAAATACATATATCAGAAGGTTACAATTTATAATTAATTATAATATTTTTATTCAAAATATACTTAACATTGTAAACTTTAATTTTTTATTCATAGGTTATAACCAAAATTTTAAAATTTTAAATTGCTTTAATTATGTTAATTAAACATACCTTTAAATTTTGTATTTTAATATATGTGTAAGATAACATTATAAATTTTTTATGCATGGTCTAAAGGTAAAATTAATTAGGGGTAATCACTAAAAAAATTATAAACTTTACACGATTTTACAATTATAGCTCAAACTTTAAAAAGTGTTAATTATTTAACCTGAACTTTCAATTTTCCTCAAATACAGCCTAAAGTTAGTATCTTCGTTAACGGAGCTGACGTGGCTAATAAATGTAGGATGTCATATATCATGCTAAATCTACATCATATTTTAATAAAATTAAATTAAACAACAACAAAAAAAACCCTAACCTGCCCTTTTCCTCTCTTCTGCCACCCACAACTTAATTGATCTTTATCTTAGTGAGGGTGATTTTGATAGTCATTAAAGTCCCTCTTCTTCTTCACTCATTCACTCTAAACACAGTCCTAAATTTCTTTCATTTGAAAATTTTCCATTTTGTTTTCTCTTACTAACTTACTTTCTCTCTCTAAAAAATTTTCAACCCATGGTGACTACCAAATCTCCTCCATGTACTTGCCCCACAATTGTTGATGAACACCTCTTTAATGCTTCTCTTGGTTCACAGCCTTGATTATGATGTTAATTGTCACGACGTTAGGAGGAGGTGTGGTTATGTTTGCAATGGTGGGTTTTCGTTGGCTTAAAGTTGAACCCTTTGAGGGTTTTGGTTGCTTGGAACTAGAGGTGTATAGTTCAAGGTTGTTGATGAACGTGAAACTGTCTATGGAAGTGAAATCTGTTAACAGGTATTGTTTGATAAGTTCCAGGGTTGAAGATTTATTTGGAGAACCCATTTAAAGCTTAATTAGTGATAGTGTGGAAATTTGAATTCAAAGAGAGAAAAAGAAGATGATGAAGAAGAAGAAGAATAAGAGAAAGATGAGGTTTTTGTTGATATTGAGTGAAAATTGGAGAGTGAGAGGGTATATAAAGAGAAGAACAACAAGGAAGCCATTGAAGAGAAAGGTTTCTTAAGACGTTTCATAGGTGCTATGAGGAAGCATCACTTGGCATTGTTAGTAATATGTTGATGGAGGGTATTCAATATGTGAGAGTTACGTTAAAGTAGCAAACCTATTGTGATGGAGAACCATGGGCTTGTAAAAGACAAGAAGGAAGTTTGGGATATGACTTGCCTGGACATGAGCTAGCTAAAGGAGGTATAGGAGCTAAAATTGGATCAAATTTGAGGTCTGAATATGCAAGGCAAGGGGTTGAACAAAATTTCCATATCAAAGGCCCAACATTTAAGTCTAATGTTCATAAAGATCCATTACAAGATGTCCGATGCCTAATGACTGTTGATGCTGTCGCCTGCAACCAAATATAAAAGATTTCACTCCCGTTAAAACAAATTAATGTAGTAGCGGTAAGCGGAT
>JAOSBP010000002.1:13313616-13324109 GCA_027563825.1 Erythroxylum mucronatum | reverse complement strand
CCTTGGGTGTGCCGGGCCTCAGGGGAGGTAAGCCGGGTCCCAAGGGGTGTGCCGGGCCTCTGTACCAAAACCAGTAAGCCCGGGTCGTAACATGCTTTTAATCAGGGTTATGAGACCTGAAGATGTTCAGGTTGAGAGGATAATGAACTGTGAACTTGGAGTACTAAATCTTTTGTATGATTAAGGAAAACAATTGTTGATCACTTATGTCATTAGGTTAGGTAGAAGAAATATAGCCAGCAAGTTCTGCTTGTGAGGAACAGAATGTTCCCAGCACAGTTCTCATAGTTTGATGTTTGAGGTGTAGAAAATAATTCTATGTCAACATTTGATAGTTATGAAATTTGTTGATTCACTATCCTAAAATGGGTGTATGCCATTATAGAAAGATAAACAGATCTTCTGAAAGTAGTCTTATGTGAATATAGGAAATGCCAAACATAGATAATCTCATGCTTATGTATTTTAACTAAATTCCAATAATTAATTGGTTTCAAAAGTAATAATCTAACTATGATGCTTTCTGATTTATTTTTCGAAAATATGCTTGACTATGTTGTCATATCATATAATCGGTTGATTTATAATGTGTCCTTTGTTTTTTAATTTATTTTGAGGAATATCATCTATTCAAATGTATAATGATCATTTTCTTATTTTACAGGTTTCGTTGGATCTTGTTAAGAGCTTGTATGCAAAGTTTATTGATTGGGATGCTCAGATGTTTGACTTAGAAACTAGTACTCCATCCCATGCCGCAAAGTAAGTTCAGTGATTGATATCAATGCCATTGAAGTTAAAGTTGAAAGGAAACCAAGTTTTTTTTATAAATATTTTAAGTAGTTATCATTTTTGGTGGCAGCACAGCAATTAGTGAGGACCTGGGACAAGTTGAGTACATTTTGACGGACAAAACTGGAACCCTCACTGAAAATCGAATGGTCTTCAGAAGATGCTGCATTAATGGTGTCTTCTACGGGAATGAGACTGGTGATGCTTTGAAAGGTTGCTTTCCACCACCTTCCACCTGATTTGAGCCAATCATTTTTACTTGCCACTGGCTTGTTTCTTTCCTTGTTTTCTCTTTCGATTCAGCTTTTGAAAATAAATTTTACTCGTTTTCTTTTTATTATCTACTTTAGGTGAATTTGTCGCTGATGTAGAAGCTATTAGTTCTCTTTCTTATCTGGGACCTTTTTTCTATGTTTGGCTGTATTTCCCATTGGTAATAACGTTTTGTAGTTGCCATTGCAAAAACTAGCTATGCTAGGTGAAATCCATATTTTAATTTTGGGGAGTTCAATGTGCAAGGACAGAGTTGGTTGCTAAACTATTGCTAGGGCAGTAGGATTAGGAAAAGGTCTAACTGATTTTTGAAGGATCAGAGACTGTTTGACTCTTGTAGTAAAATTAGTAAAATTTCGCTACAAAACTGTTGTTCTGTACTTCACTTCTTGGAATTCTGAAGATATCCAATATATCATGGGCATTAGTGTGCCTAAGGATGTAAGAAACGTGTATGAATGCGTGATTCAAAGACCTTCAGATTACATAATCTAAAAGAAGCAGAATTTGGCTGTGTCAAACTGGAAAATGTAGCTGTGGGGTGTGTGTGTCATGACAAGGAGGTATTAGCTCCTATACTATTCTAACTGTTTATTTTTTTTTAGTTTGCTTATTTTGAAGTATTAAAATGTCCATTTATTTTGCACAGCCTAATTAAGTATGACCTGTTGCTGATATTTCTTAAGTTGACCTAACTAATGAGTTATCAACTTGTGCTTAAATTATTTTTTAATTTATATTTTACTTATTGTTTATTCTTAAAACCTGGCTTCTGACCGTCCTTACCTTTGCTAAAAAGACTTGCGACTGCTCAATGCCATTGCTAGTGGATCTCTTGATGTTGTTCGCTTTCTTAAAGTCATGGCCATATGTAATACTGTTGTGCCTGTTCAAAGGTGACTGCCTCTTCTATCTGGTCATTTTCTTCTATTTTCATCTGCATTTCCATCCTTGTAAAATTTTCCTGAAATTTACTGTCGTTTCATTTGTGCCATTTGCTCTTTTGGTCATGCCAGAGGACATTTACTCACAATATCATTTTCTATTTTTGCTGTTGTTCATAGCAAAACTGGAGCCATTTTGTACAAGGCTCAGTCCCAGGATGAGGATGCTCTTGTTAATGCTGCTGCCAAGTTGCATATGGTCTTTTTTAACAAGAATGGGAGCTTTCTTGGTAAAATTTCTTCTTACTCTTTGCTACTACAGTGTATCTTAAACTGGATTTATATATTTAACTATTGCTTTGGTCTGCAGAGATCAGGTTTAATGCTTCTGTAGTTCGGTACGAGGTATTGGACACTCTGGAATTCACTTCTGATAGGAAAAAAATGTCAGTGGTAGTGAGAGATTGTCATAGTGAGAAGATATTCCTTCTGTCAAAAGGAGCAGATGAAGCTATACTTCCTTATGCATCTGCTAGTAAGATTTTTATTTTGGAGTTTCCTGTTACTTTTCGTATGACCAAATGAATAGCTATACAGTACTGCACATTCCTAGAAATTTAAGAATCTCCAAATCCGTAATGAACACGTTGGTTTGTTTGCAACCATATCCTTGAAAGGATTGATGACCACCTTAGTTTCTTCTTGCTTGTCCTACTGTTGAAGTAGGTAAGAACTTAGGTTATCAAAGATTATGAAGGATTAGCTGACTACATGCAAGCGGGTGGGTAAGTAGAAAAATGTCATGTGAAAGATAGGAGAAGCAAAATGGGTACCTTTTAGAAGGGGACGGTTGTTGTAGTTGAGAGAGGGGAAAGACGAAAATTGAGCACACCTTGAGAGGGGGGAAGATCCAGGACCCTGATCAATACCTGAATGGTACTGAATCCCTTTTGAAATCTACTTCATTAACAGTTCCACTCCATCAACCAACAATATGAAGAGATTGACATTAAAAAAACATCTTCAGTCAGTGGCGCTTTTCACTTTTTTCTTCTTTTGTCAGGAAGATAGATTTAAAAGGAAAAGATTCTGATGTACAGCTTTCTGTAAATATGGTGCATGAGTATATCCAAAAAATAAGTTTAGGACTGAAAGTACCTTCATTACTATTTTAGTGTTCTTGGTAATCGATGGGCGCAAGTATGAAAGGTTATGTTAAAGGGTTAATTGACAAAAGGATAAGGTCAAATTAATCATTTCACCTTGGAGAAACCGTTGTCTTTTTCGTGCGTTTGCCTTTGGCCCTTTTCTTTTTGACTGTTTTAAGTTTAGAAATTTACTGGGAAAAGACTAACTTTTGAATATAACCCTTTTGGGGTCAGAGTCTTCAAAGCTAATATTATTAGGGGACAAAAGCTAGTAATATTAGGCTGTTGGCCTTGACTTTCCTTATTTTGACTGAACTCAAAGCTAGTAATATGAGGGAATTTAAAGCCAGTGATCTGAAAATGGAAGCAGATGAGCTTTCAGTTACCTGTTTATTTTTGCGTATGGATCATATAGCAGAAGTGGACAAGTGCAAATAAGAGTATATAGTAAATCCACGACTGTTTGCATTGGCATCTGATCCAAGTCAAATTAATTCAGGACAACAAACAAGAACATTTAGTGAAGCTGTAGAACAATATACTCAGTTGGGCTTGCGCACATTATGCTTGGCTTGGCGAGAATTGAAAGAAGATGAATATCAGGCTTGGTCTTTGATGTTTAAAGAGGCCAGTAGCACGCTTGTCGATAGGGAGGTAAATGGTATATTGCTTTTTGTTTTTGGCGAACTTGGGTGGTCAAAGTTTGTTAATAAAAAAATCTGAATCTGTTGAGATACCATTCTACGCAGTGGAGAATAGCTGAGGTTTGTCAAAGAATAGAACAGGATCTTGAAATTCTAGGAGTCACAGCTATAGAAGATCGTCTACAGGTGAGATTTTATGACTGTCACATTGCTATCCAATTTACTGGTCTTCTCATCTTTAAATCCATGATTATCTTTCAGGATGGTGTACCTGAAACTATAGAGACGCTTAGAAAAGCAGGAATAAACTTTTGGATGCTAA
Source organism: Erythroxylum mucronatum (assembly GCA_027563825.1). Classification (NCBI taxonomy): domain Eukaryota; kingdom Viridiplantae; phylum Streptophyta; class Magnoliopsida; order Malpighiales; family Erythroxylaceae; genus Erythroxylum; species Erythroxylum mucronatum. Next base: position 13,320,046 of record JAOSBP010000002.1, on the reverse strand, counting down.
CAGGAGATAAGCAGAATACTGCCATACAAATTGCCCTTTCATGCAATTTCATTTCACCAGGTTGATAAATATTTTTCCCATTCCATTTTGATCTTTGTTGCATTGATTTGTGCAATATGGTTGACCTTAAATAAACACCACTGAAGCTTCAAATTTAAAACTTAATAAGCTTTGAAATTTCCTTTAAAGTCTGAAGATCATGTAAGCTTTCCTCTATGGAACTGAGTGAAACTTGTGAACCATAATTCACCCCTTTTTTTTGCTAGAATTCTTGAATAATATGTGCCATGCCACCATCTATTAGTTAATTTCCATGTTGATTTCCTTGCTTGTTTATTACACAACTTTTCAATCTATTTAATTGCCAATTTCCTTCATCCATGGACCACTGCCTCTACAATTCCTGTCTTGAACTTCTTGACAGAGCCAAAAGGTCAGCTTCTGTCGATTGATGGAAAAACAGAAGATGAAGTTTGTAGGAGTTTAGAGAGAGTGTTACTTACAATGCGGATCACAACTTCAGAACCAAAGGTATGACTAAAATACTCTTCTATTGCAATTTTAAAGTCAGTCATAACCTTATTTTGTGCCATTCTCATACTAGAAACATAATTTTGAGTCTTATTCTTTGTGAACAGTTGTGTGCATTTTAAACTGATTCTTTTATTTTCTGTATGAATTTTTGTGTGTGTGGGAGCATGTCTCTATCCTGCTCAGTTACTCAAAATAATGAGCTTGTAATCTTTCATGGAATGGCATCAAACAATACTTTATTCACATGTTATAATGGTTAATTTCCTATTGCAGGAAGTAACTTCAGATTATTATATTGGTACGGTTCAATCAGATTTTGGTTGATATTGTCCTCTTTAGTTTATATTGCTTTTTGTGGACTATGCTTAATGATGATGGAAGGAATTACATCATATTACAAAAGGGAATCACATGTGAACAATATATATCATTTTCTTGTCTAAGTGTAAGGGGGATGACAATCTTTATCTGGCAATCTGTTTTTGTTTATCATTCATTGAATTGGTCTTGAGCAAACCTGTAGTAACAACTGCCTTTTTGAACTTAATATTTCAAGGTTGTATTGTTTGAGTGCTTAGTTGAAATTTCAAAAGGGTCTGAGTATTCTTGGCATTTTAGAAATTGTTATTAACATTAATTTGTGACTAAACCATTTACTTGGTAGTGATGAACCCTACAACTACATAGGATCTAAGAAGATGAATTATCCTTAATGCAATAACATGCTCAAATGTTTAGAGTGACATAAAAAGGACTAGGAATATGTATTAATCCTAAATCAATGCCATTTTAGTTAGTGTTTGGGTTGGAGTAAGATGTTAAAAGCTGTGGCAGAATATTATATGATTCATTTATGAGTCTCACCCTAGCTTCTCTACTAGTTAGGGGTAAGACTGCGCACTACTGAACCTTCCCAAATCTCGCGTATCAATGGAACTTTCACTAGGTTGTTGTTGTTGCTCAACTTTAGTTATTGAGTTGAATGATTTCTTCACTTGATATCAAAGCTTGTATGATGTGTCTTGAGTACAAGTTACATTGCCTTCATTTATGGTGGATTTGTGATTGTTTACATTTGATGTGAGGGGTGTCTTAGAATGATATATGATCCATTCCCTGAAGCGAAGGACGGGAACGAGTGGAATCAATGTGTTCTCGTCAAGCAGTAAGGCGACAATCCAATCCTGAGCTTCATCAATAGGCTCCCAATCCTAGGAAAAAAGGTAGGGTGGAAGAGCCCAGTCGTCTAGCACCGTCCCCTGCCTCAACTCCGCAATAAAAATCATTTGTAAAAAAAAAGGTAATTCATCAATTGAATAAAAAATGGGCCCTTTTAACTAAGTGGTAGAGTCACGCTCTTGAAACACCCTAACAAATAAAAGTAAGTCATCGATTCAAATTCAAGAAAAAGAAATAAAAGGGCATTTCTATTTTCCACGAAACTCCTGTCTTAGTTTCATTTTTCAGAAGAGGATGAGGTGGGAAGTGCTCTTTCAATTCGCCGAAATGATCAGATAAAGGAATTGCCTTGCTTGCGTGCGCACTAAGATTGATTAGCTCTCTCTAGCTAGCTTTCGATAGACTTATCTATCCATATATTCAAAGTTACATCTTCCTTGAATTGAAAATCGTGAACTTGTTGAGAAACCTCTCTTGTAGGAAGACTGGTGTCTGAGAAAGTGCCTAGCATTGGTTAAATAGCCTTTGTCTTCCTTATCTTGGACTTCGGTGGCTACCGCAATGTTCATCGTCACCTGTTAAGGATTCCGCATTCACATATCGGCAACGAAGAAAAACTCTCTGGAACAGATTGCTAAGCACACTGCCTACTTGCTGGCCGGGCGAATCAAAGTTCTCTTCCGGTCAATTGTCCACCCAGTCACGTGCAAAAAACACAGTATAATCATGCAACGATCGCTGCTGGTGTGATTCCTACCTGCGAGGAAAGAAGGAAGAGCGACATCAATCGTATCAGATGCTATTCCCCACCCATCCATCAGAGAGAGGAATTGTCCTAGCCAACTCCTCGATTCAAGAAGAGCTTGGAGATAGGAGGAGCATAAGAGAACTTTTTAAGTTTTTAGGTTGAATGGTTTCTTGACAAGCCGGCGAGTAAACATTAAGAGTTTAGCGCACATAATGCTTTTTTTTTCTGCCAAACCTATGTAGGACCAGAAGTACATAGGGGAATCTTCTGGCAAAAGGAATTACATAGGGATGGTTCTACCTTTGTAAGGAGGCTCAGAAATACTGAAGGAAATTCTATTAAATTCTGGCACCATAAGCTCTTCGGTACAAGGACAAATAAGGAAAAAAGAAACTTGTTTGCGTTTCTTTGGGCTTGCTTTTTGAGCGCTGGTGTTCCTAGATGTTTTTATTGATCATCTAAGCTTAATAGATTTGCTGCAAATATTTAATTTAAAAATGTCTAAAGGTTTGTGAAACTCTAGCTAACTAGAGCATTGGCTGCTTGAACAATAATTGTTGCAGACTGTTGCTATTACTGATAGATGAGTACGTTCTATGCTAGTCTTTCTGTATGCTTGTAATCATAAATCACATTGTTCTATCAGCAGTTTGGTCTTTCTGTGAGGATTATGTTTTTGTGTCCTTGAGAAGCTAATACAGATTAAACTCATGTATAGTCAATGGTCAAATGGAAAGTAGTTGTGTCAATGGAAACCTTACAATTTTTAATCCCTTTTGTTGTTTTCCTATAGGATGTGGCATTTGTTATAGATGGCTGGGCGCTTGAAATTGCACTGAAGCATTATCGGAAAGCTTTCACAGAATTAGCAATACTGTCCAGGACTGCCATATGTTGTCGTGTAACACCGTCACAAAAAGCTCAGGTGGTCCTTATCTTAACTTTAATGATGTAAATGAAAGGGGGATTTGATCCGCAATTCACAAATATAAGGATTTTTTCCATCCCTTGGAAGAGATCGGGCCTCTGTTTGTGCTGTTTTTGCTGTAAACTTTTCAATAAGTACAAATCTATTCCTAGATAGAGTTCCTGTAATTATGATACATATTATTCATTACTAAACCATGAAATTATTTATTTTTTCCTGATTTCTTTAGAAAGTATAATTCTTTAATAGGTATAAATAAATATTTGCAGCTAGTGGAGATATTAAAATCTTGCGACTATAGAACATTGGCTATTGGGGATGGTGGGAATGATGTGAGAATGATACAACAAGCAGACATTGGCGTTGGCATTAGTGGGAGAGAGGGGTTGCAGGCGGCAAGAGCAGCTGATTACAGCATTGGAAGTAAGTTACTACATAATTATGTCCACATTTCGTGTTGATTTATACCAGTATATCTATTGAAAGCTAGTCACAAAATTGATCATTTGAGATGTCTGTTACTTAATGCTCCAAAGTATTGACATGATAAACATTGCTTCCTTGCTTACGGAAAAAGTTTTACATCTTCTGTCCTTGAACTGATCTTCATTTCCATAAGTTACTACATAACTATTTCCACATTTCATGCTGATTGTATATCTATTGAAAGCTAGTGTTAGGAATCCTCTATAGAGGTTGTGTATTGATAGTATATCAGTATAGAAAGACAGAAAATGCTGGAGTCTAGCTCCCCCTCCTGGAAGTCCAGGCCAATTCCTAAACAATGTCGATAGATAATCATTTCCCACTCACTTCCCTGCTAATATTCCCCTCTACATTCTCTCACTGTAACTACCTCGCTCCCTCCTAACAACCTTGCCTACATGGCATCAATTCTCTCACTCCCCCGTCCCTACTTGTTTCTATGGGTATACACTTTTATGGGCTTAAGGGAAATGGGCTGAGGAGAGGGTGGAGTGTTAACAATTCCCTCCTCCTCAATAACTCCCTTGTCCTCAAGGGAAAAGGAAGGAAACTGTCCCTTGATAAAATCTGCATCCTCCCATGTAGCTTCCTCTGCCGGCCTAGACTTCCAGCGAATCAGCCACTGCTGGACTTGTCTGCCTTTAGCCGTGCTGTAACGTGAAGCCAGAACTGCTTCAGGTTCAGCTCTCTCCAATTCGTCCACCTCCAAGCCCTGAGGAAGGTCCTGCTCAATCGGATGGTCCCCAATGGCCTTTTTCAGCTGGGATACATGGAAGACTGGATGTACCTTGGCTGTAGGTGGGAGTTGAAGTTTGTAGGCAACCTGTCCCACTTTCTCCAGAATCTTAAAAGGTCCATAATACCTGGCAGCCAGCTTGGGACAAATGTTCCTTGCTAAAGTGAGCTGTTTATGAGGTCGAAGCTTGACATAGACTAAGTCTCCCTCCAGAAACTGAACCTCCCTTCTGTGAACATCTGCAAACTTCTTCATTGTTGATTGAGCACGAAGTAAATTGTGCTTAAGTTGGCGCAAAGCCTCGTCTCTATCTGTCAAAGCTGCTGCCACTGATGCCACTTGAGTCTCTCCTTGTATATAGTGCAGAATAGAGGGTGGTAGGCGGCCATAAACCACCTCGAAAGGAGTCTTCCCTATTGAAACCTGAAAATTAGTATTGTACCAATACTCAGCCCAAGATATCCAATGGGACCAGTGTCTTGGCTGTTCAGAAGCAAAGCATCGAAGGTAGGTTTCCAAACCCCTATTAACCACCTCCGTCTGGCCATCCGTTTGAGGGTGGTACGAAGAACTCATTTTCAATGTAGTACCTTACATCCTAAAGATTTCCTTCCAGAAATTGCTAGTGAAGAGAGGATCTCTATCACTCAAGATTGAGCTAGGAACTCCATGCAACTTAACCACATCTTTGATGAATGCCTCAGCCACTGTTTTGGCTGTGAAAGGATCTTCAAAAGTGTGAAATGGGCATATTTTGATAGCCTATCCACAACCACCATTATAACCTCATAGCCACGGGATTTAGGTAACTTGGTGATGAAGTCCATGGAGACTTCATCCCAAACCAGCTTAGGAATTTGCAAAGGTTGAAGAAGACCAGCAGGGCTCATAGCCAAATATTTACTCCTTTGACAGATAGCACATTCCCGAACAAACTTCTGGATGGAAGTCTTCATTCCAGGCCAAAATACCCCACTAGCCAGCCTCTTGTAGGTCTTTACAAAACCTGAGTGCCCTCCTAGAGGGGAAGAATGATATTCCTGCAGCAGTTGAGGAATCAATGCTGATTTGGATGAGAGGACTAATCTGTGCTTATAAAACAGTAGGTTTCCCCTCACAAGATAATCTGATTTTGACTCTGGATCCTGTTGCAAAGACTCTAGAATCTTACTTAGTTCAGCATCTTCTTGAACTTCCCTTCGGATTAGCTCCAGGTCTGCCCAAAAGGGGGCAGAGAGGGTGGTAAACAGAACTTATCTTCTCCCAACCTAGACAAAGCGTCTGCTGCCCCATTCTGCTTTCCCGCCTTGTATATCACCTCAAAATCCAATCCCAAAAGCTTAGCCTGCCAACACTGCTGATCTACTGATGGGATTCTTTGGTTCAAAAGATGTTTAAGGCTTTTGTGGTCTGTATAGATCTTAAAATGCCTTCCTAATAGATAGTGCCGCCAATGCTGAACTGCTAGGACAAGTGCCATCATCTCTTTTTCGTATACTGATTTGGAATAAGTTGATTCCGCCAAAGCCTTGCTGAAATATGCTAAGGGTCGACCCTCTTGCATCAAAACAGCCCCAATTCCCTTTCCGGATGCATCACACTCCACTGAAAATTCTTTGGAGAAATTCGGTAAGGCTAAGACCGGGGAAGTGGTCATCCTCCTCTTTAACTCCTTGAAAGCTTCCCTAGCCTCTTCTCCCCAATGAAAATTGTTCTTCTTGGTCAATACTGTGAGAGGCCTGGCAATTTTCCCATAATCCTTGACAAATTTTCTGTAGTACCCCGTAAGCCCTAGAAACCCTCTTACTCCCTTCACATT
>JAOSBP010000002.1:13281794-13293975 GCA_027563825.1 Erythroxylum mucronatum | reverse complement strand
GCTTCAAATCCATATAGAAATAAGTCAAATTAATTCCAATTCATCCCAAAATCATCTAAGAATAATTTGACTTATCATTTATATTCTAGTAATCCAAAATACCATATCATAATTTGATTTCAGATGTAGCGATTGAGAAATCCTAGGTTTGAATAAATACATAGTAATTGGAAAGAGTTAATTATAACCCTAAAGATAGGATGACATAAATCTTCTAGATTAAAGTCAAACCTAATAGAGGGATTCATAAAATAGTAATGTAATCCTATAAAATTTAACCTGATTCAGTCGATTATAAACTTTAGGATTAGTTGTTAATAGACTCAAGGTCAGCTACTAGCATACCATAGGAGTCTCCACGGTCCAATAAATCATCGAACCAATTACATAACAAAAGATCAATTTATTAAGGTTTAGGGGGACTCGAACTTAAATACTAATAACTTGATTTTCGTAATAAACTTATTGTTTCATAATTCTCTCCTTGTCATTTATTTTATCTACTTAATTTTAGTTTCTTTAATTCAACCACGATCAATTCTTAGGCTAGATGTTAGAATAACGGTAACTACTAGTACTCACTGTCTTCGTGGGATCGACCATTACTTGCCGGTACTAACTACAGCTACATCGTGCATTTGTGATCTAACAATTCACAAAGTAAGAGCTACATCGTGCATTTGCGATCTAACAATATTAACCCTCACAAAATAAGTCCAATCATTTATACAAAGAGAAAACTTAGAAGAAAGACTTAGAAGAAAGGACACCAAGCCCTTGCTTCAACTATATGATCTTAGCATAGAATGTATAAACTACCCAAATTAGATGATATATGATTATTTGCAATAAAACATTGTTTTTGTCTAATTGGCTTAATAGAGACAAAAATCAAAGGGAACAAGCTTTAAAAAATAAATGATTATTTGGCAAGAAATGGAATGTTTTATCTAACCAACAATCATACCATAAAGGGAGAAATATTGTAGCTTACAATCTAGGAAGAGTAAATGTAAATCAAGTTGTGACTTTTGATCAATTTATCCATTTGGTGGTTAATATAGATCAAGATCCAAATGCCTTTGAGGTCACTTTTATCTACACAGTTAATCTTGAATTTTAAAGAAACCTACTTTGGAGGGATTTAACTACTTTAAGCTCCTTAATACAAAGACCTTGGTTAGTGTTAGGGAATATTAACAACATTTTATTTTCTTAAAAAGTTGAAGAAGATAGATTGAGTAATAAGAGCATAAGATAACTTTAAATATTGTATGAAAGTAGTTGAGCTCACTGAATTAAGGTTTGATAGAGGTTATTTCATTTGAAGCAACAAACAAGAGGAAATTTGATTTATTCAGGAAAAAATTGATTGAGCCTTGGTTAATTCATTATGGCTCTCTAGATTCACTAATATCATGGCTCACTTCTATAATTCTTTTTTGCTCTGACCATTACCCCACTAAGGTTATACTAAGGACCAAGTATGAAAAGATCAAATATCTTTTTAGATTCGATAAATTTCTAGTAAAAGTGGAAGGTTACGAGGAAGTAGTCATAAGAATTGTAGGTTTCAATATAAAGGGATTATAATCTTATAAATGTGCGAGAAAAATTAAGGTTGTGAAGAATAAATTAAAAAGGCCTTCTGCTAACAAAGTAAAAAAGCACCAACTCATCCATCACCAAAACAAGATATGATCTATGCAATAGTCATAATTGAATGGAACTCTTCGCTAAAGATGCAATAGTGGGGAAAAACAGAAATCTTAAAGTTTATAATTAATACTTAGAAAACCATTACTCCTTATTGAAATAAAGATCTAAGATGAATTGGTTAGGGGAGGGGAGGGAGATAAGATCATTAGATATTTTTATGATATTATACTGCAAAAAGAAAACCAATAAATATGTTCCTTAAAGAATAATTATTATAATATTGTGAAACCATTTAAGAACCAGCTGAGCTAAAAGAGTTGGATTTTAATCACTTTAGTAATATCGTCATTACCTCCAATAACACTTGTAATATAGAAACACTAGATATTTTTATAATGTTATATTTTGTAGAAAGAACACCAATAAAATGTGCTCCTTGAAGATAATTATGGTAAAACCATTTGGGAGAAGCATAAGCTAAAAGAGTTAGCTTTTAATCACATCAAGAATATCCTTAGTACCTTTAACAACACCTGCTCATCCTTTTAGGAGCTAAGAAATTTCACACCTAAGTCTCTATCTCAACAGCATAGGGAGACACTATCAAATCATTTTAATTCTATAGAGATCAATCTTTATTTAGCGTGAACCTTGATAAAATTTAAGGCCAGATAGACTAAAAGCATGTTCTTCTAGAAGACATGAAATTTGATAGGAGAATTAATAACCCGTGTAAGGTTTTGTGGGTGTGTAAATATGCCATTTTGAACCTTTTTTAAGTACTCCGTCACTTACATAACCGTATGATTGACCATATATATGCGAAAAAACCATAATTTTATACTATTAAAGGAATTATGAAGAATAAACGAAAGAGCAGTAGTTAAAGGCAGAGTTAGAGGCAAAGTTAGAGTTTGAGACACAATTATGAACCTAAGATGGCAGAAAACACGAAAATTACTTAAAATATCTTATAGAAAACTTTCTATCGAAGAATATATACATACATATATATATATATATATTTAATTTTTATATATATTTTATTTTCTATATTTATAAACTAAGTTTGTTTAATGCCTAGTATAATTAAGTTGAGATTGATATTGTGATTTGGTCTTTTATATATTGCAATTTGATTGATTGATTCATTGTGATTCAATTATGTGATTTAAATCTTGAATTCAATGTATAATTTCATGCAATTGAGACGAGAAATTCTTTTGTATTAATAAAGCTGTCATAATTGGTAGAATTTGTATGCAAACCTACAAATAAGTTAACATAAAATATCTAGATTAGGATCAAAACTAATAATGAAATTCAAGAATCGATTAATGCAGTCTTACGAGTTTTAACTAGAAAGAAGTTTCAGTTAATCAATTAAGGATTAGTCGTTAATAGTCTAAAACAAGATATTAATATAACCTAGGCATTTCTATGGTCAAATGATCAATAATTAAATTACGTGATCAGTTGTGATACCTTTTCCATATAAAAGGAAAGGAACTTATAAATGTTCCAAAGTGCTCATCAAATGATCTAGTAGCACTAATAACACCTTTCAATCGATCACATAAAACATACAGATCATAACTCATAACACTTTATTGAAGTTAAAAAGTCCTAGTTTGGCTTCCAATCATAGTATCAATGAGTTGTGAATATTTATTGAGCACCAACTACTTGTTATCAAACTTAACCACAATGTCATTAAACTTAATCTAATTGTGAGTTATCCTTACATTGGCTAGCATGATAGAGTCTTGATTAGTTACAATAAGTAGTAATCCGTCTATAAGATTGAATAAGATGGTGTGGTGTTGCTCTCCGGTTATTTAAACCATTTGTAATTTTTAGCATTTAGTGCATCGTCATTCTTAAAAAAAAGAGCCAATAGTATCAATCTTTTAGTAATCAAATGACGATTATGAACCACTCTTAATTATAATTTTGATACATATATAAAATTTGTGATCTAGGAAATTATAAAATAACAAAACATCATAAATTTTTAAAATAAAATCTTAAATTTTCTTTAATCTTTTAAAATTTCACCATTTAATTTTTTATAAATCAATATGAGATTTATATCACACGTAACATATTTATTGAATTAATAAAATATTCTCTATTTAAAAATTTATTTATATTTCAATATTTTAACTTATGAGATTGATAACATAATTATTGCTACCAAGAAAAGACTATAATATATGTTACTTTTTTCAACATTTAATGACAAAGCATCGTTTATTAGGAATATTTAGGGTTTTACGTTTGATTTATATTAATATTATTGTTATATTATCCCATTATAATTATCTCTTCACAAGTCTAACACTATTAATTTTATCACAAAAATTACATTAAATAAATATAATTTCAGATAAAGCACTTCTATTTTTTAAAAGGAAAAAACATCAATACATGTCAAGTCATTTTAGTTACTTATAAAGCATTAACATCAACTACTCTTACAAATAACAGAGTATATTGTAATCCTAATAAATATTTTTTTTGGGTTTACGAATTGAATGTTTGAGATAAAACGCTTTCTAATTTTCAATTTTCTAAAAAACATATTATCATAAAATTCAATTAAAATAATGATGAAGCGCACGTGATATAAATATCATATACAGATTGATCAAATTTACTAACATGATAACCTAATGCAACTCTTGTATTTGATCCGAACTAATTAAACTAGATTTAAATTAATAATTTAAGATAATTATTAGTTTAAGTTATGTTTAGTTATTTCAGTTTTAATTAAAAAATTGAATTGAATCATTTTATAAGTAATATTTGATTAAAAAATTGAATTGAATCATTTTATAAGTAATATTTGATTGATTCGTATATTTACTGTCATTTTTTAGTTAAATATAAGAAAAGATGTTTTATGAAAAAGAAAGAAAACTATAAATTTTTTTGGAAGTTTTAAAAATTTCTAAAATTTTAAATCTAAATTAAGTTTGGTATCTTTTCCTTTAAATATTTGTTTGATACTTTTATTTAAATAAAAATAATATTTAGACGGGAGTTATCAAGTCTGAAAGTAGCTCAAACTCTGAGATATTTTTATTTTTATTTGAATGCAAATAGTAACTCAAAGTTTCTTTCTGACCAAAAAAAAAACTCAAACTTTCAGATAATGAATTTGTTCATTAGAAAGAGAAAAAGACATAAAAGAAAAAATCTAACAAAATGATGCCTTGGACCGCAGGTGGTCCAGAAGGACGATTTAAGTTTGATGCCCGAAATTCTTGAATAGGCACTTTGAAAGGGAATGGGATAAAAAGGCGAAAGAAGGAGAAGGAAGTCTACAGAAACGAACTTAACCAATTGTATTTTCAATTTTACGTAACGAGATTAACTATTACCGAGAGAGGGAGAGAGAGAGCTCAAGTCCCAAGTCCCAACAGAGGAATTAAGCAAAAGACAATAAGCTCTCCTCATTCCCCAAACCCTAATCTATTTATTACTAAGCAAAAGATCTCTCTCGATTTGAGGCTATTCTGCTTATCTTCTTTTTCCTATTATTTTAACATGGTGAGATAATTGTTTCTTTTGATCATTTTTTCCGTTTTCCTTATCATTGTTCTATTTCTCTCTTTTTGGTTTGTTAATCTGGAAATTGAGGAGGAAACAGATTCTTGTTAATTCCTCCAAAAAAGAAATTGAAATTCGGTCGTCGTTTTTCTATTTGATATGGTGCAGTGATTATTCGATTGAGGGAGTGTGTGCTAGGATTTGTGGCCCAGTTTTCTGTTTAAAGTTTTTTCTTACAGTTTCAACCTTTGATTTCTTGCTTCGTAATTGCATGCTTGCGATGCTGGCATAGATAGTGCTTCTTGTCTTTGTTTGATTCTTGGGTAATGTTTTTGGTGTCGTGTAATTATGTACCCAACTTTCTGCAATTTCGTTTTCAGTTCTAGTTTTTTGGTAGCCAATGCTTAGTATTGCTTTTATAATGAGATGGTTTCTTACCTATCTTTCCATCATTTCCTCTTCTGAGTGTTTTCTTCTGTTTTCAGCATAAATTAAACAGAGGCAACCGCGACAAATTGCAACAGTTTGTCAGCATAACTGGTGCAAGGTAAACCAGTCTCTCCACTTAATTTCTTATGCCCTTTGTATATGGTTGACTTACTGGTCGATTTGTGGCACAATAGATGAATCTTATGACTTTCTTTCTTGTGAAATGTTCTTTGGATATGTACTCATCACCAAGGTTCCTAGTAGTTGTATCGTGTTTTGATACAATAAGTGCATGAAATCACTTTGTTATTTTTTTCTGTTGACGAGTTTTTTTTTTCAAGAGTTCATAGGTTGACTAGAGGGTTATTTTTCATTTTAGAGTTGCAATCTCATTAAGGTTGGCCTCGATACACATGTATTATGTATGAGATTAGTTTCTTATGGAGTTTACAATTCTTCCATCATCCAGTGGCTACGCTTGTGTTTGTTATTTTTCCCTAATTTTCATAAATTGGAATCAATTGCATTTTGAGATACAATCTTGTATTGTGTATGTTAGTTGCGTCTTGTGTTTTTAATTCACCTGAGGAATTCATATAATTCAGGAAGTTGACTTTTTCTTCTCAAATGCAGTGAGAAAGCTGCTCTTCAAGCTTTGAAAGCTAGTGATTGGCATCTTGAAGGAGCATTTGATTATTTCTACAGTCAGCCCCAGATTAGAACACTTACTGATTCTAGACATTTGGAAGAGCTTTACAACAGATATAAAGGCTAGCTTCACTTCAACAATGGCAATTATTTCTTTTTATATCTTTCCATAGCATTTAAAATTGGAGAATAGAAGGGTGTACTATAAGTAGTTGAGCGTTATAATACTTGATTTCCTTGCAAACTTTTTTATTGGTATTTTGTATTTTTGACGAGACATCATAAGAATGCATCTTGATTTACATAAAGAATTGGTTTAGCTATGTTAATATCCATAAGATATTATTATAAAAAGAATGAAGTATAATTGATTGTTATGCATTTATTGAGAAATATTATTTCACAGCATTTAAAACTGAATCTCTATGAATCTTCAGCTTAGTTCAGATTATTGCTTTTAAATCAATTTATGATGCTAAAATTTACTTTGGTTTCTTTTATATCTTGATACTTCTACGCATTGAATATTTGGAGTCTGTTCATCTGATCAGCCATATATATTGAAGTGCATTCTTCATTTTTCTAATGCATCATTTAGGATATTTGTGAAGATTCATAGAGATTCAGTTCTATGTAAGCTACTTCATGGAACGTTGGAATGGAATGTAGTTAAAAGGCTTTGACAAAAGTTCTGACTAAGTAATTTTTGTTCAAATGTGTGTGCAGATCCTTATGCTGATATGATTTTGGTTGATGGTATCACCCTCCTGTGTGATGACCTTCAGGCAAGGAACAATGCATATCCTTCATCAAAATTACTTGTAGTAATGGCTGTATGGCTGGGAAGTTCTGTATACAGATTGTGTCACGCTTTGAGTTACCCTTTATTGGTGTTTATAATTTATGGAATTATCCATATGACCTGTTTGTGACCAGGCAAAGGGAATGGTTTATGAAAAATTATTTTAACAATGAGTCCATGTCATTTATAAATCTTATGATGTTCATTCTGTACCTAAAATTGGCCCATGAAGTGGTGTTGAATGTATAAATTTGTTGATGTATCCATGCTGCATATGGAGGTGTTTTTTGATTTCAACTAATGCTTAAGTGTTTTGTTTTTTTCAGGTCGATCCCCAAGATATAGTCATGGTATGCATGGATTTAAGAGCAGTGTTTATATTTGTTAATGGATTTTGTGCATATTTTAGCAGTAACCTGTAAAAGTCCAACTGAATCATCCATAATATTTTACAAGATGAATAAGGTCAGGCACTTTCTCTTTTTTACCTTCCGGATCTTGCGTCTGGAAAAGCCTTTGATCCGACTATCTTGACTTTGGATGATTTAGATTATTGAGGACTGCGTGAGATTATGCTGTTAAGTTGATCCGCCTATTTTTTAAGTTACTGGTAGAAAAAGGAAATAATGATTGCATTCTGAGAGGTCATTTAAACATACTGATATAGGTTCCTTGAGTAAGACTCCCAGAGCTTGCCCCTGCATAAGATTTGTAGTGCTCCTTTCTATTGGCTTATATAAGTATCTTCAAATTGAGATGGGGTTGAGTTTTGGGCTTGCTAATGCTTTAAGAAAGAAAGGACATACCAAGCCATGACCCTTGAACAATTGAACCCATTACTTTGGTACCTTTGCTGGGGCTATCACTTTGTCAAATTGTGGAATCTATCAACGACTATGAAGTGAAGATGAACTTTCTGTTGCATTAATTACATAACTAATCCACACTGTCATGCATTTTTAGCTTAGACTTGGAATTTAAGTTAAAAGACATTATGTCTGCTAAGTCTGCACAGCATTCGTTATTGATCATCATATTATATTCTACATCATCCATGAAATTTGATTTCAAATTGTCAATGCTGTTGTTAGATGTCTTAGTAACATTTGTTTGTTAATTATTATTGCAGTTAGTTGTTTCATGGCATATGAAGGCTTCAACCATGTGTGAATTCTCCAAGCAAGAGTTTGTTGGAGGCTTACAAACACTAGGGTTTGTTCTTTTTCATCAAAGTTATTTTTGGTTATAGACTAGATTGGCATAGACCAAGTTAAGTGTTTTTTTTAATGGAAATGAAATTTAAGTGATGTTATTGATGGCAGGATAGATTCTGTGGAGAAGTTTCGTGAAAAGATTCCATTTATGCGCTCTGAACTTAAAGATGAGCGTATGTGCATCTTCCTTCAATTCTCAAACATTTTTGGAAATTGAATGGGATTTTTTATCGTATTTAATTTTAACTGGTGACTTTCTAACAACAAACCTAAGTTTGAACTTTATCTATGGATGATTTTGAATTCTTCTACAAATTTATAACCTTTTATTAGTATGAAATGAAGCAACTATTTTTTGTTGCATACTTTCACAATTATTTTAACTTCAAATTAGCAACAGATAGGATTTCTAGTTTGCTCCTCAGCAACTTCTTTGTAACTATTCTTTTACACAACCTTAAAACATTATGGACAAAATGTGTTATGGATGCGTGGATTGTTAATTTAGCTGAAATAGGCTCTGTGCAATTTGCATGATCAATTGTGTTGCTATAATGGGTTCTTGAAGAACGAAAAAGATGGTGGTGGTCTAAGTATCTAAATAGCTTTTAAGTTTGTTCACCCAAATGTCTTCTGAAATTTGTTGATTTTTATAATTAGATATTGCCCCTTATTATTGAAAAGATACTTGGCTTCTTTGATTGTTCAGAAAAGTTTCGTGATATCTACAACTTTGCTTTTGGCTGGGCCAAAGAAAAGGTAACAGTTGTTACCCTCATAAACTTAAAATCGTTGCACTTTTCCATGGTGATATTTAACCTGCTTGTCTATTCATGGAGTTAAAGAACTTTTTATGATACCTTTGCATGATGTATGAGGATGAGTCATATCATTTTCTTGTTTCTTAATGGAAAGCTTGGTTCTGAAGTTTGTCAGCTAAGCAATTTTAGAAACCTCCTAAAACAAATTCTCTATTTCTTGCATTATCAGTTGTTTATGGTAATTCGTTAGGTCTTCTTTTGTTTGTGTTATGAATTCTGTCTCTGGAGTAAAAACTGGTGCATCTGGCTATTGTGCGTCTTCAACTGTACCAAGTTTTGGTTGTTCCTTCTTGTTATTTGTTTGTTTAGTTTGCATGGAGCAAAATGGGAAGACGTGTGAGGGATAGGGATTATCTGTCTACTCTATAGCCAATTATGTTAAGTGAGCATTCCTTTGATGGGAAGAGATGTATTTGTTAGAGTTTGTTGGTTCTCTTTCTTGCTTATGGAAATGTTTTTTATACTCTAGTTACTTTCTTGTGGTGCTTTTAAGAGTAAGCTCATATTACTTGAGGAAAATTATTGCTAGCTTTAGCTTCTTGTTTGAAGTTCTGTTGCAATTCTGCAAATGTTAACCTAATTTTCTCAATTGACTTTTGATTGAGCATACTCATTCAAACCTAGAATGGTTGAATGAAGTTGTTTATTACACCTATTGATCGTTTTAAGAGGAAGTTGTCAAGAAGAAATATAGTAAAATGTTCTTACAGGGCGTGAAAATTTCAAATCCCTAGTCTGTTTGTCCGAAATCAACAGATCAGGCTCAAGTTGATGGGACTTGAGTCTGGGAATCGCCTGGCCCAGCTTAAAAGGCCTGCATTGACCTGAGCCAGGCCAACAAGACGTCGTTTTAGTAGCAGCCCCTTGTCGTCGTCCATTACCAACCTTAATGTTTATTGCTGATGGGAGAAATCCCATCACTTAATCAATTCAGTGGAGGTTCCTAGGAGTGCCTTAGGTTGGTTACATGCAACCAATCTTGTTGTGAAGGATTGCATGGTGAGGTGGATGACCTTGGGAACTTAAAATGTGGGGTTTTTATAGAAAGAAACTAAACCTTATTGTTTTTAAGATTTTACCCCACTTATTTGATGTATAATATTACCTTGATACCTAGTCTTTTGGTTTTTATTGGGGGCATCATTTCGATTCAATGTACATTAAATTTTCTCCTTCGGTCTGCTGGCAATTCATCCAGTTCTCTGTAGGAAAATGCTGAAAAACATTTCACTGTATCACGCACTGGAGACATGAGTGGCATTTAAAATAACTGTTGTACCTGCTGGATGCTTTTATTGAAATTTTAGATCTTTGATAATAATGATTTTTGTATTAACAAAGTGTAACCTTCGGACTTTCTTTGTAACCTATCTACTTTGTTTATTGAGCTGGATTAAAATTTCCTAGTTGTTTGAAATCAAGGAATAACTGGAGCTCGGCTTTTTTGTTTTCCTGTATCTTATGGGCTCCTGGGTTTGGGGTACAGCTCAAATCTGTAGGGTATTTTGTTATTACTCACAGGCTCTTGTGGGGTTGCACTGAAATAGAAAAAACTTGTCTGCAAGTGCTCTTTCAAACAATATGCATCTCTTCTCAAGTTTTTCTTTAAAAATAAGATAAATAGTTGTCTTAGCTGAACTGTTACTTATATTTACTATTCGCTAAAGCTCCTGGCAAATGAGTGGGTTTTAGGGAGGGGTGAGGTGTCAAAATTAGTGACTGTAGGGGGCAATGTTGACAGTCGGGTTTTTTTTACCTATTTGAGGGGGCAAATTGGGTTTTTCCTGGTTGTCATTTGTATAGGGAATAACCTAAGTGCTACTACACGGAGGGTTGTAGTTCTCTTTCTCATATTATAGTGGCAAATAGGTGAGTGTATTTGGATGTAGGTGCTTCTTCCAAACTACATTAAAATATTGTTTCTTGTCCTTTCCTACTCACCTGTGTGCTTGAGTGATTATTCTGTCTGTTCTTGTCTGCTTCACCTAGTAGAACTTCAGATGCGAGGCATCGATGCATCAATATTTTATATAATTTGTTAGTTCATTGAGCCTTAATCGTTATAGTATAACTCTGATATATCTTCATTGATTTAGGGTCAGAAATCTTTGGCATTGGATACAGCAATTGGCATGTGGCAATTGCTATTTGCAGAAAAGCAGTGGCCATTGGTTGATCATTGGTGCCAGTTCTTACAGGTATATTACAATCTTATTTTGGAGTATCTTGTACAAGTGATACTTGTTTAAAATGGGTAATGAGCGGTATTGCATGCTGCCGTCGACAATGGTTGTGTTGTGTGGATAAAAGATACTTCTACTTTCAAGTATCGCATCTCTGTCCAATTTGGATATATCATTGGGAAGCTTTTGTATGGTTGGGGTTTGAACTGTGGACACTATGGTAATTGATATATAATTTTGTTGTAATTTTTTCTATGTTACCGCGGACTGTGGTAATATATAAGTACTTCATTTTCCCTTTATTTGAGTCATACTCACACTTAGTACATTTATAAGTTTGAGTAAAAAAATATCCCTTTGCTTAGTTGTCTATTTAATTTCTGTTGTTAGATGCCAAGCCAGGTCTTCCAGGCAAGGGCTTAAGATACTATAAATAACACATGGCCTTACTCGGCTAAGAAACTCTAATCAAGGGAAGTTCAAATTGTTAACTAATAGAAATATGAGTTTTACACAGCTGTTCAAAATTAGGTAATGCCTCTGTATTTCTCGGAGAATTCCTCGTATCCCTTTTGTTGAGGTGCAAGAATCTGGCGAGGATTTGTTGGCTGCTTCTGGGAGGATGATAACGAACTATGGAAGGAATAAACCCTTACTGGGTTATTCTAGAAGGAGGAAAGGGAATTAGTGGACAGGAGGAAAGAGAATTTGTAACAGAAAGGAGAGAGAATTAGAAAATGTTTACTACTACAATATAGGGCTAGTTCTATAAATAAGACAGAAGGGAATTGGGGGGATTATGCTTTTACTGATTTTCCTTTGGGATTGATTTCTCGGCTTTTGCTTGGGCAGAGCATCAAAACTCTG
>JAOSBP010000002.1:13217056-13234806 GCA_027563825.1 Erythroxylum mucronatum | reverse complement strand
TACAAAAATTACAAAAATTATCTTAATACAGTCCGAATCAATCCAAAGTTTCATTAAACCAATTTACCCGAAAAATGCCATGAATGCATGCCAAGATCTAATTAGAAATCATAAAATGTACCGAATTTCGTTAATATTCTAACCCCTAAAATGGGGCGTTACACACCACTTCTTCTGCGTTAATCTCAACCTCTGTGTCTACTGGCACCACACCAGTAGTATCTCAACCCTTATTTTTTCCATTAAATTGAATCCAAACAATTATTTAGCGTGGCGCATATAGTTTGTGCTGCTCCTCAACAGTCATAGGCAGACTGGTCTTATTA
Source organism: Erythroxylum mucronatum (assembly GCA_027563825.1). Classification (NCBI taxonomy): domain Eukaryota; kingdom Viridiplantae; phylum Streptophyta; class Magnoliopsida; order Malpighiales; family Erythroxylaceae; genus Erythroxylum; species Erythroxylum mucronatum. The sequence continues at coordinate 13,234,480 of JAOSBP010000002.1, read as the reverse complement.
ATGACAAAGAGTTAGCTTCTCTATAAGAGGTAATGGATTCCACTACCAATGAAGTTGTTCCAAATCTAGCCTTTGATTTGGAGTGCTAGCAAGTAGAATCTCATGAGAAGTGAGCAAAGAGTGCAGTTCAAAGAAAGTGATTGGTTCCAGCAGAGTAAAGTACGTTGTCACAATGTTGTGATACTTTGGAGGCGGCTAGTGAAGAACAATAGCATTAAATTTTGATGGAGCTAATGGTTTGCTTGCAGCTGCAAGTTCATCAGCTAAAGACTTCATTTTGCATAGATACTGAGATATAATGAGATTATTTTTCTGACATTTTTGAAGTTGCATGAGCAATTGGACTTGTCTGGAGTAAGAAACTGAACCAAAAACTTTCTCTAGTGCTTGCCACTCATCATAAGAAGTGTGTAATCCCACCATGTAGGGAAAATTTTCTTCAGAAAGAGAAGACAAAAGCCAAGATAGAAGCGTTTGATCCTCCTCCTGTACGAACGCATCTAATGGTGCTCCGGCCCCATCCAAAGAAAAAGTTTTAAGAGGCTATTGTTGTTACAGTTGCTGTTTCTTCCTCTGATTTGGAGCTTTCTGAGCCCACCAGTTTCACCAAGGCATCTCAACAAACTGTCTGGCGGGAGGCTATGGCTGCTGAAATTGCTGCACTTCATAGAAATCAGACATGGACTCTGGTCCCTGCTCCTATCGATGTTAATATTATTAGAAATAAATGGGTCTACAAGATCAAGAGGAAGCTTGATGGGTCTGTGGACAGATATAAATCCTGTCTCGTGGCAAAGGGCTTCTCCCAGGAATATAGTGTTGATTACACCGAGACGTTTAGTTCGGTTGTTAAACCTCAAACCATACTCATCGTTCTTTCACTCGCTATCACCAAATCATGGTCTCTCAGCCAACTTGGCATTAGCAACGCCTTTCTTAATGGTTATCTTGACGAGGATGTCTATATGCGCCAACCTTAAGGTTTTATGAGCAAGGATCATCCTGCCTATGTCAGTAAACTTGCTAAAGCCATTTATGGCCTCAAACAAGCTCCGAGAGCTTGCTTTCATCGTCTGTCTCAACTCATTCTTTAACTTGGTTTCAAAGGTTCAGCTACTGATCCATCTCTATTTATTTATCACAGCGATCGTCAGTTGCTCTATGTTCTCATTTATATGGATGATATCATTATTACTGGTTTCGATTCTTGCTTTATTGATTCGATTGTGGCATCGTTGGGTACAAAATTTGCTCTCAGGGATCTTGGTACCTTAAAGTATTTCTTGGGCATTGAAGTTGCTCACACCTCCACTGGCTTGCATTTATCTCAGACTAAGTACCTATGTGAGTTGTTACATAAGAACAATATGCACTCCTGCAAGTCTCTGTCCACACCTCTTCCAATGAAGCCTCCTTTGACTCAGGCTGTTGGTGTTCTACTACACGATGCTACTCAATACCGTAGCACTGTAGGTGCCTTGCAATATGCCACCATTACGAGGCTTGATCTTGCTCATGTTGTCAACAAGTTGTGTCAGTTTATAAGCTCTCCTATTCATTGGCAAGCAGTTAAATGAGTTTTGAGGTATATTCAAGGGACCCTCACTTATGATTTGCATATCACCAAATCCTCCAATCACACTCTTGAATCTTTCTCAGATGTTGATTAGGCTGGTTGTCCTGATGATAGGAAGAGCACCACTGGTTTTGCTATTTATCTTGGTAAGAATTTGGTTAGCTAGTCTTCTAAAAAGCATCACACTATCGCACAATCCTCAATAGAATATGAGTATCAAGCTCCTGCTAATGCCACTACTGAGCTTGTTTAGTTAAAGTCTTTGCTTTCAGAACTTGGCGTTCGTTTATCTAGCCCGCCAATCCTTTGGTGTGACAATTTGGGGGCAACTTTTCTATCCAACAATCCTGTTTTTCATGCTCGAACGAAGCATATTGAAATCGATTTTTATTTTGTCCAAGATCTTGTTGCCAAGCGTCAGCTCCAAGTGCAGCATCTCTCTACTAATGACGAGATTGGTGATGTGCTCATTAAGCCCTTATCCACTGCTCGCTTTCAATTCTTGTGTGATAAGCTTCGTCTTGCGCCACGAGATGCTACCCTTGAGGGGGGATGTTAGTATACTCCTACAATTCAAGAGATTTTGATAACTATAGCTACTGGTATATTGTTATAACAGATAGATAAGATGGTAACAGAAAGATAGGATAAGTTTCTTGATTCATAACTTGTTGACTACGTCTCTCATTTTTGTACTATATATATGTGTGTGTATTTGTATCATCAAAAACATAACGTGAAATACAGCTTAGTTTTCTCTTGATTATCTATTTCAACTAAGGTAAATATCTTTAAAGACGCCAATTAATCACATTGTTATATTAGTCGACTAGTAAATCTAAAACATTAATATTAGTAGTTCAAATCACCATATTAGTAGACCAAATTTCCTGAAACAAAAATTTCAAGGCTTCTCAAGTTCTTTCAAAGATTAAAACTCATTCCTTTGACAAAAACTTGATTTAAAACAATTTTAAAAGTTTGTTTAAGGATCAAAACATTTTCTTTAAAAATAAAAACAAAATTTGTCTGAATTATAAAAGGATTTATTTATTAATATCCTATATGCAAATGATTAAGCCCCTAATTTATTGAAATAACTAAGATAAGGTTAGAAAAAGAGTTACAATGATTTCATCAAATCTTAGTGTGCTTAATTTCTCCTTGTTTTTAGTTTTTTGACATTTATATTTCCTCCACTTTACTCATTTTCCTCATCTTTTGATTTCTTAATTGATTCAATTAGTTTTTTTGGTCACTTTAATATTTTATTGAGCTTCATTTTCATGTATTAACTTCCTAATATCACTAAGGATAAGAAGATTAGTAGAAATATTTTTATTATCAAAACTATTAGAACCTCACTTGGTCCAATAATCTTTCTGTTTTTTATAATAACAAAATAATTAGTGATAATGGAGAAGATAAATGGTAGTGAGTAAGTTCGTATTATGCTAAAGTAATATGTAATTCATACTCTCCCTTCATTCATGCATTATAAAATGTTCAAATTTCAATATCATAATTTTTTCACTCTTTCTAAAAACTATATCATATGGACAAAGAGCATATGCAAAGTATTTAAAAAATTAGAGAGCAATTCTAATAATTCTCATGTACCAATTTCAAATATCAATTTATGTTTATCCTCTTGATACAAGCAACAATGTTCTCTCCCTATAAGTATGCATGCCAAGTAAAATCCTCAAATATTGTTAATATAGAAGCAAATGGTTACCTCCTTTTATATATCATCAACCATTGCATCATTTTCTTCCTCACTTGGTTTGACAATTGATCTTTTGATAACAATTTTCTTACTTGATTCTTTTGATGGCTCTTGATATTTTATTCTAAAATCAATTGTGAAAGATACCATTGATGTTTCTTATTTGATATCTATAGAGATGATATCAATTGTTGGTATTCATTTAATGCCACTTTATATTGACCTACAAGGCAACTAAATCAATATATTCTAGGTACCTGCATAAACTTGGGTCTTTAGAGATTATTTCTTAAACATTTTCAACCTATATCATTTTGGATTTACTTAATAAGCTTTGTTTAAAAAAGAAATTTCTACAGATATGTCCATAATCACCAAAAAAATTAGTATCTCATATGATAGGAACTAAAAGTGTTTGTCATTTGAGAAAAACCTATACATGTATGGCTTGTATACATTTTTAGATCTTGTTAGATGGCATGATTGATACAATACTTCTTTTTAATACTTAGGGGATTAAGAGTTCTCCTTGTATGATAATGAGGCCTAACAAATGATTTAATATATGATTTGATCTTTGAACAGGTTATTGAAGCCCTCAAAATTAATTATGATCCACTAAACTCTTGTATTAGTCATAGAACTAAGTCAAATCCCAAAGAACTAAAAATTAGTTTCTTAATTTTAATTGATAAAATAAAATGAAGGGTTTATGGTTAATTAACTAATGAAATAAAATTAACAGGGAATCAAAATAAATTAAGTAAGTATTAAAGTGAAAAATTCAATTAACTCTAATTCAAGGGAAGGATATCATCCAATTGTAACTTTGATCATTGGTCTAAAAAAATAATTTCACAATTCAAGCAATTAGCTAAAACCTATTAGGACAGACACCTTAATTTTTTCTAAATTATCTAGTTCAAATTGAGCATTCAAACTAAAACTTACCACTAATTGATTAGGCATGATAATAGTATATATCAATTAAATAATGGCGATAAGTTTAATAAAAAAGACTAAATCCTAAATTAAATAATTGAGATAATTACATCTATTTAATTTAGTTTTCTTATTTCTCATAAGTTAAATATGCAAATTCATAAATAATCTATTTGCTACTTATACCAATCATTCTTAGCAATTACAAATCACTAAATTCATAGATAGCTATAAAATAATCAACATTAAATCAATTTATCAGATTAATCAATACTGATTATTCTTGAAATAAAAGAACACAAAACAAGAAATATTTGAATTGAAACAAAATTATAAGTTTAGAATAAGACCTCACAAGGTTACAACTAAAGTTTTGAATCCCCTCAATCAGAATATTCGAATTATAAACACATAGCTATTGTTTCAACATTAAAAAATAGATGAAAAATGAAGAGAAAACACAAGAAAAAAAAGAATTATGGAAAAGGTGTGTGACATTTTTTTCCCTCTTCTTTCTTACCTAAAAACTAACTTCCTTCAATATTATGAAGATTATCTTTTAAGTAAAACTAAATCCCGACAAAATAGAGCTAGGAATAGGTCTCTTAATTGAACTAAAACTCCTATAGTGAATCTAGCTTTAGGCATGATCTGGTTTTATCCATTGCATCAATATGTCATTTTTCTTTTTAAAAATTCATTACTTTGACAAATAATGCTCCAATTTGAACCAATCTTCACTTGTCATTTCATAAGATAAAATAAATTTTAATTTCATCAATTAAGTACCAAAATCAACCTGAAACAAAAGAGATAAGTCTAATTAACATAATTAAATCACATCTTATCAATCTTTTTGTAAAAATATATCCTATTGTAATCTAAAGGTCATGATTCTTTATTTCATATAAGGCATATATTGAATGAGAGCAAGTATTTGTCACTAAACTTATAATGAGATCTATAATAATTATGAGTTTGTTTCATTCCATTTTGATAATAAAGAGGCCTATACGAATGAGAAAGATTTTGTATGTTCTTTTGGGATGACCTTGTATAAAAATTTATCATATTTTTCATTAAATACTATGCCCTCTAGGTTTAGAACGTCACATATACATGAATGCATGGAATTTTTCTTTTACTTAACCTAGTGGATAATGGGTGATCATGTGATTTTTGTATATATTTAGATGATGCAAAATGTTGATGTGATGATTTAGGTATAGTCACATCATGTACATGCTTGTTGCTTACAAAAATTGCATTGACATTAAATGGTGCATTTTCATGAGTAAAATCAATTCATCAATTCCATGTCTATCATTCGAGCTTTTTTAAGGCTCCAAACATGCTATTCAATTTTTCATACCTATAATGAATCTAGAGAAGGACTTCTTCCTCAATTCCTCATTTTTATACAACACATCATGCTTATTATCATTAGCAATAACTTCACTACTAAATCCTATCATGTATACATCTAAGAGTTTTCGAATCTTATTATATTTGAAAGATATTTTGTCATACTCATAATTTCTTGATGTTCAAAGTTATCCATAAGGAAAATTATCATCATTATCATTATCATTAAGAGGGTTTTAACTAGATAATACTCTAAGATTATTTTCCACAAAGCATATGTGAGCCACTTTCATAATCGCATACATCATCTTATATGATCTTTACTGTTCTCTTCTTCCTTTGATTTTTCTCTCTATTTTCACTCCATTCTAATTAAATCTAAATTCTTATCAAGCTTATCATTAATAATATTAATATCATTAACACTAATATCAATATGATAATCATTAGCATATGTAAGATTAAGTAGCCAAATATCGTGAGTATTTTGACATATTGAAACTTTAGATAACACATTTCTATCTAATACAAAAACAAAATGTGCTTTACCTTACTATTGAATGAGATGAGTCTATTGGCATTACTATTACACTCCATATTTCTCTACAAGCTCTCAAACTCAAAATCTTTATACATAAGAAAGACCTTCATCCTAGTTCTTCAAACTAAGTAATCATTTCTATTGAAGAATTGGACACTACTAATATACTAGCCCTTTCGACTAAAAAGTGATGGAAGTTGTGTCATAATGATCGTTGCTTAAAATTTACTACAAATCTATATATAATGAATAAGACTCACTTTAATGCTAATTATTGATCCTCATATATTATATGAGAGGGGGTGAATTGCGTGTGTTCACTTTTTTCTATTTTTATATTAATGAATAGTTATGGAAAATTTACATATGATAACCATAGAGCAATCGCCATGATAAATAGAACAAAGTAAGGAAAGAGAAACAAAAGTAATTTATAATAGTTTCGTCAAATAATCCTTAGCCTATATTTACTCCCTAAGTTGTATTTAAGAATTTACTATCTTCTTCCTTTAATAGGTAAAGAGCAACCCTCCACATAATATCTTCTTTGCCAGGGTAACAAGGAACTATTGCAATTGTGTTGCTTTACCATAGGTGAAGAGTAACCTTTTATAAATTTTGTTAAAGGTTAAAAGAAACCCTCATACGGTGTAATCCAAGCAAATATAAAAGTTGCAACAATTAAATAACTCAACAAAACTCTATCTTTTGCTTATACCAATGAACAAAAGCTTGATATATGTTATATAATATACACAAGTATTCTCTAACCTCTTAAGACTCTTAATAATTGTATATTATACCCAACATTCTTCCCACAACTAGTATATGGTATGTTTATACTCAAGACAACCCAAAATAATCATTGGAAATATAACCTAATCATTGCAACAGTTACTAACAGTAGCATTGATTGATCATTCTAACATTATTTAATCAATATAGTTACAAACTCAATATATATTTTTAAAAAACATAGGTCTACTAATCTATCCAAAGCCCTAGCATTAGTCACTTAAATCACCATATTGATCAATCAAACTTCTTAAAATAAAATTTCAAAAAATTTTAAGTTCTTTTAAAAATCAGAATACATTCCTTTAATAAAAACTTGATTCAAAATTATTTAAAAAGTTTTTTCAAAGATTAATGAGTTTTCTTTAAAGATTAAAATGATTTTTTTATAAAATAATTTATGCATTATACTCTATTTGTAAATAATCATGCAATGATTGCGCTTATAATTTATTAAAATGACCAATATAAGGTTAAACAAGGATTATAATGATTTACTTAAACCTTGATATGGTCTATTCCTTTTTATTCTTGGTTCTTCACTTGAATTACATATATGCTGCACTTTACTTATTTTCTTCAGTCTTTGATTGCTCAATGTATTCAATTGGCTCATTTTCTCCCTTTACCATTTCATTAAACTTGATCTTTCACATTTTACTAATATCACTAAGGATCAAACATTAAAAGTAACATATTTTGTTATCACTAAAACTATAGGTTAGAAACTCACTTAGTACAATAAATTTTATTACATTTATGTGTGTTAGGATGACATGAGACCTTTGTGAATTGTGCGATTAAAAAGTAAATTCTTGAATTGCATTTTAAGTGAATGAGATATCAATTGAGGGAATAACTAAATTGCTAGGGTTTCGCTCTTCATTTGTGATAAAAGAAGATGCGTAAACGGATTCTTTTCACTCTTGCAAAGGAAAATGTGGAAGGGTTCATCTTCATTTGAAGGAAAGACTTCTCTTTGTTTACTTAAGAAGGTAATAGTGAATTTCTAAATAAATTTTGGAGAGTGAATTTACATGAATGGTTGTTTGATCAAACAATTGTAAATTAATTTTCTATCTTCCCATACATTAACTATTATTGTTAATTATTGTTATTGTTTTGCAATTGTTATATATAAAATTGTCATAATTGTTTATTAAAATAGAAAATTTATTCATTAGTTTTTAAATACGTCAAACACTATAAATACACATTTTATCTCTCTCGTTTATCATTTGAGAACGAACACATACCAAAATTAAACTAAATTAAATGAACTATTTATTATAAATTTTGTGTTCCTTAGATAAGTTGGAACATTTAAACTCATTTTTTTCAAGATAATCAAATTAAAATAAATAATAAAACTTAAATTTGATTTTACACTAATTAAAGTAAAAGTTTGATGAAAACAACTTGAACAAATAAAATATTATAATAAAAGAAAAAATGTTAACGCTTCTACAAAGTAAAAGATTACAATAATTAGAAAAAAAATTACAATTATTTTATGTCAAGTTCCCTCTAAAATGTAAAATTAGAATGTCAAATTCTCCCTGAAATTTTTAAAAATATTTTCTATATTTTCTACAAAAAAATTATTTATTTATAGAAATATGAAATAAATATCTTATTGAAATAAAACATAAAAGTATAAGTATTTTATATTGGTATAATTATTTTGTAAGTATATTAATATTAATCTAAGAGAATCATGCATAACATTATATAATCTAATTAGTAAGCAAATATTTTTATACTATAATTTTTTTATTTTAAAATTCTTATCAATATTCTTACAATTATATAGATATCACCTTTTAATACAATTTTGCTATATTATTTGATGTTGCGAAAAATTATTATTTTTATGTTCTGAAAAAATCAATATAAAAAAAGTAAAACGATGCATCTAAAATCCCCACAACGTTAGGGATGAAAATGGGTTGGCTTCAATAATATTTTTAAAATTACAAGTATAAAACATCTATTTTTAATTCTTTTGCCCAGATCTAGCCTACTCAAAGCTCAACTCTTATGAGCAAAACAATGTTGAGCCTTATAAAATAATTGAACCTCGAATTGATCTGAGCTAGCGAGTCAATCCACTAAAATCACCTAAATTTGCCTATTGTCATCCTTACACCACCTCAACCTAAAATTTCAACGCAAAAACAATAGTACCGCGACCATGATCGGCATTCTTTTTCTTTTTTTTTTGGTAAATATGATCGGCATTCTTTAAATAGCCAAAAACTATTTTTCAGGAAAACTCAATTTATATGATAATCAACGTTAATAAATGTTGACGAGTTCAAGGTGATGGCATACAAGAGACTCCAAATTCGTCTCCTATTAGGAATACCTGATTTCTTTGTTCTGTTTTTATACATATCTTTACAGAATTTTAATGTTTATTTGTTACTAGTAAATTGTTCTATCCAATAATCCAATCGAATGGTAACTTCCTAATAGCAATCACAAGACATGTTCATAACACGGAGAGGAAGGGGTTTGGCCACCGACATCCGGTGTTGCTACAATGAAGTGGTCCAAAGGTCTCTTTTAAGTCACGAAGGTTGAATACAACATTATTAATGCTGCGCAACAGCATGACCATATTGCAGATGACATTTCAGATGCCATGCGGACAAAACTTAATTAACTATAAATTTCAACTACTCTTTCATTGAAATAAATTGCAGCCACTATCAGAGCACAAAACTTCTAGTATTGCTTTTTAGTTACGTGATGTCACCAAAGCCATGTGTCCTATTAAGTCCAGCACCCGGTTGCTGCAGGTAAGATAAAAGGACATAAGTTAGGCTTTATCATACTAATATTTTACAAATAAACGGCAAACAGACATGCTGTACCTGTATCCCCACTCATTGTCATACCAAGAAACCAGCTTCATTAAGGAATCACTCAAGCCTATACCAGCTTTAGCATCAAATATACTTGACCTATAAGTGAAACACGTCGAAAATATTTGTAATCATAATCACTCACTTTGAAAGTTTCTTAAAAAATACAACCGGAAATCATAAAAAGATGCAAAGAGTAGTTAAGAGCATATAAGCACTCGAGCAACTAAGACTAATTTACATGATTCCTACTTCAATCAGAACAGAAAACACGATACAATGCCTCTTCTAGCCGGCTGCAAGTGACTTAAAATTTGGCAAGTAATCCAACTTAAGTGACAAGTAGTCTCAAATTAAGTGAGGAAGCATTCATCACCTTGACATATTAACAGGTCATGTCATTATTGATAAATAAGAATCTCAGGTATGCACCACTTATAGTGACATCATTTTGATATTAGAAGGCGGCAGTGGAAGAAAATGTCAAGGATTAAACAAATGTATACAAGTGCTCTTAGATATAATTGGACAATGGCACTTAGTAGCAAATTACCAAACATTGGAACTTTGACAATATTGTCCTAATATTAAAGGACTATAGACACATTTATCATAATGCAAAAATTTGAAGATTGTTATTGCCAGAACAATGATAAAATGGTTAAATTCCAGCTAAAACCAGTGACTCTCATTTCGCGTACAAAGTAGTGTGTACACGCTCTCCTTAGGATGATGGCAGGATAGAGAAACCATAAAGGTGAAAATGTTTACTTTAAAAATGAACAGCGGGCCTACATGTATGCACAGAACAGTGCGCACATATACACTGAAACGAGTAGAGAGAGATATATATACCTTGAATCACCAAGAAAATCATTAGACACAACATCCTCGTCAGTATATCCAAGAATGCCCCTCAGCGGCCCCTCTGATGCAAACCTTCATACAAAAAGTCCAGAACTTGGTGTGAATAAATGGACTTCAAATACCTTTAGAAAAACTCACCCTAGTGAGTCCACCTTGTATCAGAAAAGCCAATATTTATGCAAGATCAGACATACTTGATAGCTGCTTTGATATCTTCATACGATGCACTCTTTGCAAGTCGACAGGTTAAATCAACAACAGACACATTAGGTGTTGGGACACGGAATGCCATTCCAGTAAGTTTACCATTGAGCTCCGGAAGAACCTTTCCAACAGCCTAGAAGATAATGTTGAACATTTAAAAAAGTTTGTTTATTGACACAGCAAAAAATGTATGTTTCCCCATCTAAGTGGAGAAATTAACCTCGTACCTTTGCAGCACCAGTAGAACTAGGAATGATATTTTGCCCAGCTCCACGACCTCCACGCCAATCCTTCATTGATGGACCATCTACAGTCTTCTGTGTTGCTGAACGTCAACATGGAAAAGGACCAGTTTGTCAGACATCTGTGCCCTGTGTGCACCCTCATGTGCGTGCATGTGCGTGTGCGAGTGTGTGTGTGAGAGAGAGAGAGAGAGATGGAGCGGTGGAGAGAGAGATAGGGAGAGGGACCTGTAGTTGCATGGACAGTTGTCATTAACCCTTCAAGAATGCCAAACTCTTCATGAACCACCTATGAAATTCATTCAAAAAAGCAAAACTTAAAAGTCAATTCTCGGATGTGACAAAAATGATGGGTTAGAAGGTCAGACCAAACAACGTCTAGGAAAAAAGTATTAAGACAAATCTGCCCAGGGTTTTCCTTACCAAGTGACCAGTAAAGGAATAGCATCTATACAGAGCATACAAATGGGCTTGAAATTTCCAAATGCAGTTACCTTAGCAAGAGGAGCAAGACAATTTGTTGTACAGCTTGCATTGGACACAACGTCCATATTTGGCTTGTATGTGTTCTCATTTACTCCTACCACAAACATAGGTGCGTCAGCTGATGGAGCTGATATGACCACTTTCTTGGCACCACCCTGCAGGGGAAGCAAATAAGTGCCAGCTGATTATTGTTCAAGTCCAGAAATAAGCAGATCACAAAGCACACATATTGCCAAGACACATAACATGTAGCCTAAAAGGATCACAATCCATGGGATACACCAACCTTCTTGTGAGCAGAAGCCTTTTCAACTGTTGTGAAAACACCAGAAGATTCAACGACATAGTCAACACCATAATCCCCCCAAGGGATCTCTGCTGGGTCCCTGGGAATTGATACAGTTATCTGTTAACTTGAGTTCTGCTATTTGCAAAAGAAAATGGCAAAGATTCATGTTTTAAACTGACTCAAGATGTCATGAAGAACAGCCATAACAAACAATACCTAACTCAATTAGTTTTCAAAGATGCAATTGCAAGGCAGATTTGGGCATACCTTTTGCATGTAACTTTGACTTCTTTCCCATTGATTTCCAAGGTGGAATCATCCAAAACCTTGATGGATCCGTTAAAAACTCCATGAGTGGAATCATACTTGAACATGTAAGCCTGGAAAAAACAAATGAGGAGTGACTATAGTTTCTTCCCCAGTTACAGAAGCTCAAATAAATAAAGGATCAACACGTAGAATTGATTACAGCATCACACTTTATGAGGTCAAAGATTGAAAATTGTTGTTCTTACTATTAAACATTAAGCTTAACAATGAAATATTGAAAGGTGAAACAAATCTTAAATGCCAATTCAACCTTTTCCAAACTATATTTAGATGGGCTCGCTACACATGTCATGTTTCAATAACCATACTACTTTGGGTTTTCAAGAGCCAAAAATTTATTTGCAGAAGAACACATCACCTTGATAAGCTGAGGAAAAGCTAAGAAGTGATAACTTAATCAAATGAAGAACATAATATAACATCACTTCAACACCAGAACACAGGATTCATGCTGAGACAAAACCTTAATATCCAAAATATGCAAATGACAAAACATCAATGCCAACAATTCTTAAACATTTCATAATAATCACTCACAATATGTAAAAAACATGAATATATTACAAATTAGTACCATGTATTTTGCATCAATAAAAGGATCATTAACTGCCACAACATCAATATCATCCCTAGAAGTTGCTACACGCAAAACCAATCGTCCAATGCGACCAAAACCTGCATTTGTTAACACACAAAAATAATATTATTAGCAGAACTAACCACAATTGAATAACTTACTTTAAGGATGTTTAATAGCAGTACAAATCCATAGAGTCAACAGTAAAGATTTTCAAGTAGAAAACAATCTATCTAACCACCAATTACTTGACTACCTTAAGCAGCAATTTATAAACGTAACAGAAAATGCACAATTAAAGGAAAAAGTTTAACCCATCAGTAAAGAGAAATAGCGATAGAAAGGGAAATATTCTATCCTGATATAATCGGATCCTTACTTTTTATACATGTTAGTTCCAGTTATATCTATGCCAATTTATTAGTTCATGATACACCACTTCGCAAGCTACAAAAATAGCTTCAAAACAGGAGAGTGCCAACAGATACATAAGCACACTTAAGCATAAATTCTAGCAGTGAACTGTCACCTGAATGTACAAACAACTAGCAACTATGACTTTCATTTGATTAAAAAAAAAACTGAATGGAAGTGAAGTAGCCCGACACATCAACAATTTAGAAGACTTGTACCACAATTATGAATAATTATGCACAGGCAGTAAAGTGTTTTCGAATCACAGAAATTGCTTACATACTCAGCAAATGAGAATATAGATAGAGATTGCATAAGACTAAAGGAAAAAGCATACCATTGATTCCAATCTTTGTCTTCCCATCACTCCATGTTTCTATATCAAGAAAAGGAAAAAGAGAACCGGGCAGCATATCAGCCAATACAATCCTTTCAGCCTTAACCGGTTTGGAAAAAGAAATGGGACTATAAAATACAGCTCTTTTAATTCTTACTGAAAACTGTGGGAGGCATTTCAGTAGCGGTTGCCTTGATGGGTTGAACACTCCTCCCATTACATATCCTAAACAATAAACAAAGTGTAAGCACCAGTTTCTTTTTCCATTTAGAAAGAGATTAAAATGCATACAGATACTTTCTAGAGCATGTTAACTGAATACGTACACTGAAAATAACAATTTTAATGCAATATTTTAATTCTAGATGACTCAACTGTAGTGAAGAAGAACCACTTGAAACTGAAGTACCGAAAATGCTGGAAGCATTTAGATTGCGGCTGAAGCCAACACTTGGGACCTGAATATTGCAACATAGATAACCACATTAATTTGGTTTTAGATTTCGTTATCAGCAAATATACAACTTAAAGTGAGGAGAAAATACAAGAAAGAGGAATAAAGAAAAAGAATATAATCACTTGAAAAAAATCATAACACTGTATAACACAAGCAAGTACCAGATAATTATGTTGCGCAATTAGTACAAAGTCCAGCAATCACAGGGATAACCAAAGAGAAGATTTAAAGCGTGTAAAGGAAAAAGAGTAATCGCTGCACCATTTTTAGTACGAGTGTTAAAAGCATAGAAAGTGAAAAAAAAAACCACGACTTTCCTCTGGTGAAGGCAGTTATTATAATTTTGTCCATAGTATGGAAAACGTCGTAGGAATCTGAAGATTCTGTCACATTATTCCCCTAATTTATTTTCTCACCAACCAACCAGAAGACAGAAAAAAAAGAGGAAAACATTGCATCAATCAAAGAAAAATGAAAGAAAAACAAGGAAAATCAAACGCAAATGGAACTTCAAGCTCCACCTGGTCTCCTTACAAGACTCAACGGTGTGTATGTGAATGTGTGTGTGTGTGTGTATAGGGAAAGAAAAACTAAGGAAGAAAATATTTCAAACCAGATTATTTATTTCTGGTAAAGGAGAAACATCCATACCAGTATGAAAGGAAGAAAAAAAAATGGAAGTCTCTGGATGAGACTCTTGACACGACACAAACATTGAAACAAAATCAAAGATGAAACGGAAATAAGAGAGAGAGCATATGAACCTTGAAGCGATCGGAGGGAGAAAAGTCTGGGAAGGAGGAAGCTTGGGGAAGGGGAGCGGCGGCGGGAGTAGATCTAAGGAGAGTCGAGAAAGCCATTTTCTATTTTGCCAAACAGAAAACAAGTCAGCTTCTGAACTCAGCCCTCTCTACCTATCTCTCTCCTTTAAAATTCAAAGAAATAAAAAACAAAACCAAGAAGAAGCTTACACGACCAGTATTTAGTTTAGTTTATATAATATAAACTAAGAAAGAACCGATCTTGGAGGCTGCTGTAGAGGTGGTCTGGTGGATGTAGGAAGGTGGCTTGGCCTTTTAAGAAGGAAACGAGCTTTCCTTTCTTTACTTCACTTGGGTTGCGACGTGTTTGTTGAATATTTTTATGTATTAATTAATTATTAAATAAAACGTGGTGTTTTGTTGGGTTGAAACGATCGGAGTTTCCTATGATGCTATGGTGGACAACTGGTCTGACTTGGATTCTACGCGTGCGGTTCAGAAGTTTTCCCTTTAAAGTTGGAACCCCGGCCCAGCCTGACGCTGATTCGGTGATTATTTATTTATTTTGAAGCGCATGATAAATGCGTGAGGGTGACTGTAGAGGATGAGAAATCAAACAAGGTCTAGAAAGCCACGTCGGATTTGTTTTTTCAAAATTTGTAGATTTTTCAGTCGGACCCCCATCGGGCCACGCTTGCGATTAGGATTTCAACTTCAGCATCTTTCTAACCGTTAAAACATAAGAAAATTTAAAAAAAAAAAACAGCGTAAAGCCAACAAACCGTGGAAATTGGAATTGGAGCAAAGGCCAAAGGGTCCAGACTCTACAGAGCAGGAAGGGTCAGGGGTTGGGTGGGTTAAAATAAAGGTTGTGAGTTGGTAGACGTTTCTAAGCAAACAAAATGTTCACCAAATCCGATCCGACACGTGACGTGACCTCTCTTCCTAGTCCCTATTTCTGTCTATCTAACTTTTTTTTTACGAGATATTTTAAGAAGGATTTTTTTTAATTTTAAATCAGGATATTTATTGACAAATTTAATGACTAATTCCTTCGTTGATTTGTAGACACCTCACAAGGTGAGACAACTGGCTCAAAAATTTAAGACTGCTCCATATTCAAAGTCAAGGATCAAACCCCTGACCTTTAGTTAAGGATAAATAAGTTCCTGCTATTTAAGTACACTCTTTGAATTATATTTTAAAAAGTTTTAATTATAAAAAAATATCTTTAAATTATTTATATTTAAATTAATCTTCATTTAAGCAGGATAAATATGTTGCAAAAAATAAAGCTCAAATCTTAAATTTTAAATAATTGCATATATAAAAACATTTCCTACCTAAAATCTACCTTTTCCTATCTATCTATCTAACTCTTTTTTTTCATCTTGCATCTATTTTCCTCAATTAACACAAAAAGGAAATGTCTTCGTTATCAGATTTGCCAGTTTGGCCCCAGCTTCTCGCTTAACGCTTGCAGTGTCCCACACCTAACCATCTTTTCCGTTGACCTGTCTTTGACTTCTATCAACTTTGAAATTGCTTCCTTTTTTCTAATAGCCTTGTGAACCCTCTCTCCCCCCATCTCTTACATCTAATTATACCTCACCGCTCGTAACTAGCCGCATTCCGCATATTTCTCCTGGAAATTTCGGAACTTCAACAAGTAAACCCTTTTCCTGCCCATCACCAATAGCTTCCCTTAAAATTTCAGGCCTTTCAACCTCTCTCGTTCAAACCTCGATTAAACGCCTTGTAGTTACCAGATGTTGCATGTAACTCTTATTGCTTCCCTCCTATATCCAATCTTACTCTTCCCCTAAATAATAAATTCTAAGCCACTTGCCATTCCTAACTCAATTTATGCCTCTAAAAACACAATTAGAAGAAGATAACTCAACGTTTGACAAGTTGGAAGTATCCCCCACTTTCTCAAAATGACATCCTAATGGTCTTTCCACATGTACCTATCCTCTAAGTTACAGTGCGCAAACATTCTTGTAAAATTTTTCAGAGGAAAAAAGACCAACATACCTAATAGTGCACAAATGGGCAACGACAAACTAAAAAAGACATGGCCTCAAGGAAACCCTCATCAACGAGGAAGAAAGCTTCCTCTTTAGACACCCAAATGAATTCGACATGCTGAAAGTCATGTAATCATGATCTTAGCATATTAGTGAGAAGCCAATCTTTCTCTTCAAGTACAGACTGGGGATAGGTCTAAGCAAGTTGAAACTAGAGCATTATCACTCTTTGGGTAAGATTCTATGATATATCACTTAAATATTGGTTCACATAGAAGCTTAACAATATGACCAAGCCCTATTAGAAAACTTTCTCCCAGGATAACCACACAACAATTATAAAGCGTATTGGCTTTGCCAGACTCTACATTGAGGTTTATACTGATTGCGACTTAGGGACGATAGAAAGTTGGAGCAATGTGAAATTCAATTGAGCTACCCCTAGAAGCCTAAACAACATAAGTGGACTCAAATGTCGAAAGCCGCTGGCCATAAATTTCAAACAGGTTCTTACGAAATTTGATGGGGAAGTGCTTAGAGGCAAGGGTTTAAAAACCGGACCGGACCGGCCGGTCCGACCGAAAATGGTCCGAACCGGCCATGTGTCCGGTT
>JAOSBP010000002.1:13193669-13209754 GCA_027563825.1 Erythroxylum mucronatum | reverse complement strand
TTTGGGAAGGCAAATAAACAAAAAACACCAAGTGATAATCCTTGGAGGAAGAGGTCTATATTTTTTGAATTACCTTATTGGAAGCATAATCTTGATGTGATGCACATTGAGAAAATTGTACGTGATAGTATTCTAGGAACTTTGTTGGAGATTTTACGGAAATCAAAAGATCATCTTAATCCAAGGTTTGATTTAAAAGAAATAAGGATTAGAAAAGATTTACAGCCTATCAAAATAGATGTCTCTCATGTGTCACTAGCCGAGACTTGCTTTTACAAGACCCCCAAAGGAGAAAGAAAACTTTTGTTCAGTTTTGAAGAACGTAAAACTACCACAAGGTTATGCATCAAATATTGCACAATGTGTTGATGTCAATCAAATATTCAGTGTTTTTGTACATCATCTTGTTATCTTTTTTGTTAAGATTAGCTGCTTATATTCATGCTTTTTGAATTTGTTCATAGAAAGAACTGAATTATTATGTTGTTAGTTTTTGGACTATATTATTTGTCTTGATTAAATTGACGTCACAATAAAATAGTTAGTATTTCATTTTTTTACATATATCAACTTATTTGTGAGCATAGTTGTTTTACAACTCTAATATACTGTTTGTTTGTTTCTTTTCTTTTTTTAGGATGGTGATGATTAGGAGTGGACAAAAATGTTCTTGGGGAAGGATTTTGGATAGCCCATACATACTGGTTTTGTTTATTATTTTATTAATTCATTTATATTCCATATGGAATATAAGTGAATTATGGAATATAAGTGAATTAATATGGAATGGTGGACAATATTGTAGATGTATATTTTAGCTAGTGATTTTTTGCTTTCGTACTTTAAATATGATAAAAGATTGAATTTTACAAGTCCTTATGGACTATATATTATATATAAATGCCATTTTTATCATTAATTTATCTTTGATAATATGTTCGTAATTAAGACGTACATTAATATCTATATATTTCTTTTAATGCCAATATAGATGTTGGCTACATAATAAGAAAAGCTTGATTTTATATTAAATAATATTGGTAACAAAAGAACAAATTGTTGCTTTATTATTACAAATTGTTGTCTAAAAAAATTCACTTTGTTACCTTATAAAGAGTTAAAAGTGTTGCAATATCTATTTAATATTGTTGCTATAGTTTAAAGCTAATGTGTTGACTTAGTCAAAACTTTCAGCAACACTTTATTTTGTTGCCTTATACTTATTGTAGCGCCACTTATTGTAACGATATGAATTCTGTTTCCTAAAACACTTGTTGCTGTAGTGTCTGTGTAAATTTTTTCATATAATTAAATAATTTCATGATACGACGTCTCAAGTAGATATATAGTATGGAGTTAATGCTTACTTTATATAAGCCTAATGTAACACCCCATTCCCGCAAGACCCGAACCCGACATCAATGGGTGATATCCAAGTTCGTGCCCCGCGAGGATGACATGCTAGATCACTTAGTCAGTCAAAAACTCAGCATATTTTTTTCTTTCAAGCGTACACGAAAATTAGTAATAAAAAATTTGGGCCCCACTTTTATTCAGAAACATTTTCATTTACAAGAGTGACCAACATTTTTCAAATATCATAATTTCGTTAATCACTAGGGTCCATTCCAAAAACAAAACATATTACACTTTGATCAATCTCTTTTGCAAAACCTTTTTCCAATTGGAAAGTTATACACAACAAATATGTTGGATCCCACTTGTTTCCGGAATCCAACGCTTGCTCTGATACCATACATGTTGGATCCCGTTTTCAGAACCCAACTCTTGCTCTGAAAATCATAATACTTGAGCGTGTGTATTACCTTGTAGGGTTGTTTCAATGAACCCTCATAAGCCATCAACAGTTCATCTTCATTCTCATAACATCCCAAAATTACCTCACAATTTGTTCAATGGCGTGCCCACACAAATAAGCCACCATAAGCAAACTCATTTCTTATAACTTCATAGCATAATTTGGGAAACCTCAAATCGGAATCTCAATTTGACTTCTTCATAACATTTTTCCCCCATTGTCTTAAGTTTCTAATGACATAAAAAATCATTGCATTTGGTTCAGAAATCTAAAAGTTATAGCCTAAACATTTTCGGGTTGTTCTTAGACTAAAACAGTACATTCTACTCAAATTCCATCTAGAAATTGAAAGTATTTAAGACTGAATTAAAATTTGATTCCTTCAGATAATTTGTAGATCTATGTCTCTAGTTTAGTTAGAGACAATAATCATAGCATTTGGAGCTCTACTGATCAAGATATCATCAAAATACTGAAGCATGTTTAGTAAAATGGCCAGTTCATGCTCTTCCACTTGACACCCTCACTTTGATTTCATTAATATTTTTCAAATCAATGTCAAAAGCTATAGATTTTTCTAAAGAGATAGAGGAATGTGTTATGAATCCAATGCTTCAAAAATAAGGTCATTTGGAGGTATGGAGAAGAAGTTATAACAAAAAGATCAAAGTATGTTTAGAAAATAACCTCCCTTGGACAAACAGAGAAGTGTGCACGATCGCGACTCCGCGTTCCGGAATCCAATGCTTGCTCTGATACCATAAGTGTTAGGACCCTACCCTTGTGGGATGCGCGTCTAGATGTCACGTAGGACGTCGAGTACGTGACTCGTAAGGGCAGGGTCCCAACAAAACATATTCAAATACACAAAATATAATAATTTGCGGAAAATATAATTCAATACGAAAATAAAGAAATACAATGCAGGCATGAACTAATCTCGACCTCTATCTTTCTCTTGCATGTAGTAATTATACTCCCATTTGCCTAACGAGGTACTCTTCTGAGGTCTGAAAAATATTTGCAAATTTTGGGTGAGTTTTGCGAACTCAATGAGTGACCATCATCGATGGCTTACTCAGTCACATAACACATAATCACATTCATAACATTTCACACTTCACATTCAATAGATATAATCACTCATCTTATGCATATGTGTTGCACATGAGACCCACTTTCCATTTGTTATTTTGTTGTGACCGGGTGCCTAAACTGTCCCATATAGGGCTCATTAATAATTGTCCCTTATCCATTTGGGAGATACAGGGCTCATTAAACGTTGAGCCTAAGGCTTTGATTCATTTTTGAGCTCGAAGCTCATTTTCACTCGTTGAGCTTTAAGCTCTGATCGTTTGCTACTCTAGTCACAATAGCCATTATATTTCATACACTCATGCAATGGAATGCATCAATTACATTTGCATGTTCCCATTCACTCACTTTCACATGTCATCGGACCGTTGGCCGGCATTCAACATTAGAGTTGAATATCACTTTTCATTTACATGAAAATGCACTTTCATAACATATTTAACAATCCAATTATATACACTTAGTTCATCCAATTCACATTCAATGAGCACTTCAATATTTCATTCATACATCACATTCATCGGACCTTTTGTCCGGAAACCAACACAATCAGTTACATTCACATAATAATTTAGTAGTCAATTAATACAAAATTCAAATAACAAACAATAAAGTGAGACCATCTCGGTCTACTCACAGTACGTTTCAGATTAGCATTTGCTTCCAAATTATGGAAATGCCTGAATGCGGACTTTTAACCTGCACAACCCATTTATGCAATACACACATTGCACACGCATTGATAATTTTGCATAATTATAAGCATTTATTTATGCACATGTGTGTATATGGAATATGTATGATGCATATTCATGACAATCCAGGGTATATTATCAAATTTTCCACTTTATCATATTATCATTTTTTCCGCATCAATTGTTTTCATAAGAACTCATTTCTCGTTCATTTCCACTAGATACACTTTACCTCTTTTTTTGAATCACAACTTTAATCATATGGACCACTTTATCTCCATTAAACACATGTCTTTGGTACTTTAATACCAATAATTCACTTATTAATGTTATTTCATCATTACATGATCACACATCATCAAAACTCTCATTTCTTCTTATAAATTCTCCAAAATTCCAGACCTTCAGGTCTATTGTTCACATTCAATTAGAAAGTGAAAATGATGTACTTTAGTCATACTATCTTCTATAAAAGTGTTCCTCTATTTCTTATCTTTCCATTGGTACCAAAATCACTCAATTTGGTTCAGTAATTTGGAAGATATGCCTCAAACATTAAAGGGTTGTTCATATTCAAAAATAGTGTACTATACACAAATTCCATCCAGAAATTGAACAACTTAGTGACTGAATCACAATTCTATTTCTTCATATGATTTGTAGCCCTATATATATATTTTATTCCAAACTAAAAATCATCTCATTTGGACATCTAGAACAGAAGTTATGGTCAATAGAAATAGCACTGTCCAGTTTGGAAATTCCTCTCCGGTGTTTAGATCAATTGCAAGTCATGGATACTATTAAGGAGAACAGTAAATTAATGGGACAAATAAGCATCAATCATTCTAATTAAACTCACGGGGGTGAAGGAGAACACTCACAGGCGTGCATGATTCATGGGTGTGAGAGGTATGAGAGATCAAAAGTCACTATTGTGACAGATAAGGACAAAAATTGGGTGAGAGCATAAGTCAGACCCGTCCCACTTTTTCCATTCAATCTCTCTCAATTCAATTCATAATATCACCAATTTTTATGGAGAGGTAGAAAAATTTCTTACAAATCCAATGGTCTAAGTCTCATCTCATTTGGAGGTCGGATGAAGAAGATATGGTCAAAATTCTGTTGGATGTTCATCAGCCTTTCAAAACTTCAAAGTCGCTATTGTGCAATTTTTGCTATCAAATATCCAAAGTCACCGTCGTGCTTTTGGATGACGGTGCTTTTTTGCTAATCCTCAAAGTCGCTGTCATACTTTTGCACTATGGTGCTTTTTGGCCTAAAATCTCAAAAGTCGCTGTAGTGCTTTTGCACTACGGTGCTTTTCCATTTCTTCTTCTTCACCGACATCTCAACTTCTAAACCCCATAACTTTTGATCCAGAACTTCAAATTTTACAAACTTTATATCAATGGAAAGATAAAAGAAATATGTACAACTTTCATGAAGACTATTTTGTCAAAATCTGCCTAGATCAGTATAGTAAATTCATGGAAGTTTCAGATCAAAATTTCAATACTGTTACTATTCATTCCTAGAAAATTTTCAGACTTCCATTTTTTTTCAAAATCTAACACTTCGTTTTTTATTCTAGTCTTTCCACTCCATTTCATTAAACTCACTCACCATAAATTCATGCCACTCCAAAATATACAAGTTTAATAAAAAAAACCATCAAAAGCCAAAAATTCATGTCAACTTATTCATGCTCTGTTACTTTACTGCATTTTCATCTTTCATTCTCAATCACTATTCTTCCTCTCAACTTCCATTTAAACACTCATTCCCATCTTAAACCATCATTTTACAACCATTCTTCAACTCAAAATCTATTTTCTTGATCATCTCTAAAGAATTCACCAACTCACGTACAACACACATATATATTCATACATGCATAAAAAGGAAACAGAAAACAGAGTATACCACCTTTATATACTTTCATTTCCTATACTCATCTTAAACACCATTTCATTGCTATTTCTAACTCCAAAAACAATTTCCACAATATCAGATCACTAAAAATCCATCAAAGACTAAATAATACTATAATGAGAATTTTCATTCCACCAACACAGTATTCATGAATATATACCTGTAAATGCCATGATCATGCACTGACAATAAATTCATCAACTTTATTTCATAAATCTAACATTCTAAAGGATTTTCTCTATACTTACTTGTTAAAGATTCCAAAATCTTCAACTATCTTCAAGCCCTAACTCCATTCAAAACTTATGTGTTTACTGTGCAAAATAACCAGCTTCTGGTTTTTTTTAGGGAGGAAGAATAAATAGCAGTGATGGTAGAGTTGTGGGATGAAGAAAAACAAAGAATTCCCTCTAAAGGATTTTGAAGAAAAACTTTGTGTGTGGAAAGGAAATTTGAAGACAATGGCTGGAAAAAGTCACTTATACTTAGCACTTGTCTTTTCAACTCTCAGATTTATAAAAAAATTTTAGTCAGTGACACTTGTCACTTTGTTAATGCTTATCTTCTAACTTAGTTTATTTTGAAACTAACTCCATTAAGCTCTCATCTTTACAATCCAACTATCTCCAAATCTTCTTTTAATTTCTTTTTCCTATTTTCTATAAATTTCCATAATTCTCTATAATTTTTGAAAATAAATCCAAAATTCAAAAATATTTCAAATCCACTAATCAATAAAATTTCCAATGTAAATAAATTCCAAATTCACAAATTTTCCAAAAAATCACAACTCAGTCCAATTATACCCAGAATTATTCATGAGTGCATGTACAGTTATTTTCATGTGCAGAAAAATTTACTATTCATGTGTATGTGTATGCCATATTATGCATGAGCATGAAATGCTTTTCTAAGCTCTGTTTAGTCACTCATATTTACAATTCTAAGCTTCCTGCAGGTAACGGTATGTTACACCTAATCATCTTAACTCTCTAATAATAGTAACTAACTTTTTAATAATATTTGAACACTATTTACAAATTATCATTTCACTTTGACTAAGATTTTTTTAAATCAATACTAATTAAGATCAATAGAACATTCTCAATAATTACTTTAGCATGACAAACTTTATATTGACCACTCAGTTAACTTCATATAATTTATACTATATCTAATAACTACTAATCAATTTACCTTTTAGTATAATAAGTCTTAAGTAATACTAAAGTATAATAATCCCTATATGATATATCTTAAAAATCTAAAATCAAATGATCACTTATCCAATTATCACAATAAGTATTTTTATAAATACGTAAGTAATGTTTCATATGGGATTCTCATGCCATGTTAGTTTAGTGAACTTATTCTCTAACAAATACTTTTAAGTATATGTATATTTTAGTCTATAAGATGGATTATTTCCTTCATAAGGAAGAAATATAACGTATACTAATCTTAATATTTTATTAATGTTCAGTCTTAATAGAGTAACAATTAAGAACAATTTAGGAAAAAAAATACATGTGTAATATGAATCTTGTAATAATGATCTCATTATAATTTCATTTGCATATTATATTTATTTCATGGACTTTGTCTTATAAGTTAGTTAATTAAACAAATATGCATAAGATAAAAATGTCTTTAATTAATAATGTCACGAATATACAATAAATTCTTTGATTACAAGGCATAAATCATCAATCTCTAATGTTTAAAAAATTGAACCAAAAGTTAAATCGGTAAGAGAAGAGATTTAAGGCTTAAAAGGTTCAATTGGTATTAGATTGTCATAAAATCGGTTAAAGATTGAATAAAATTGAAGAATTTAAAATATGATTGAAAGAGACTATCTTTATTCAACAAAAATTTAAAATTTAATTAAAAAATAAGACTATTAAATAGAAACTAAGTGGTTTATTTTAGTTTATAAAAACTTATTAGATTACAAAAATTGATCAATTAATTAATAAATTGATCAATTTTTAACACTAAGGGTTAGTAAAGTAAATTGAATCTAAAAGTTAAAAAATGAACTTAATAAGTAGTTGATTCAAGGTTTTCATAGTTCAACCAACCGAGTCAGTTCAATTTTTTAATCATTGATAATCTATACTTATAAATATCTTACACCGTATCTCTGCACGATGATCATACTACTGTTGGAACAATGATTTAGTGATAAAATTCTACAAGATTCTTTTTAGCATTTGTTTAAACCTTATAACCTTTATTTCAATTATCATCGTAATTAAAAGGAATAGCCGAACTACATACTTAGATTTTTAATGAGACCTTTGTTCCTTTCATATGTCTAATGGCTCTAATATTTCACAATACATTACTACTTGAACATTGTAAGGACTTATATCAAAAGAATTTTAGGATCCAAATAACTATTTCTATTATGAAAAATGTGTTATGGCTTGATTAGTAATTGATATTGCATTAAGACCTCGTTAACTTAAAATAATACCATTTAAAGTAAAATATACATTAAGTAGGACTTACTTTTATCTTTGTCAAACCAAAGTTAAAATTCATATAACTTTGAACTCAAGTATCAATTCATACCTAGAACAATATATATTTTTAATACTTCATAAGTACATGATATCTAAACACTTTAACACAATATGTATGCATTCAGAATATTATAGGTTAGTAACTTTTGAATTTATCTCTATAGATCTTTATTTTCAAATTTTAAATTGTTAGCTTTTCAAATTATATTAAGAGTTGTTTTTTAACTATCATATCTTTAATAAATGAAAATATGAATTCTAATTCTCTATGAGTAGATGCCATCTATATAGTCCCACTAAGGAAGACAAATTCTCCCGGTAACCTTCTTATATATATGATGTATCCATATTCATTTTCAAAACAAGCTCTTTGATTTCATTATGAAAGGGAACTTTACATCTTCTTTTAACCTTTTGGCAATATATCAAATGTGCCAGGCAAAGATATTAATTCTATTAGAATGTGTCGTTATGAGATTTAAACTATTTCAAACTTTATCTTACTCTCACTGCTCATTTTGAGAACCATTCTCCTATAAGTATGTATTGAAGTAAACATTCTGTTCAATAAAGTTTATAAGATTATACCCAACATTTTAGATATCTCATAAATTTTTTATTGTCTAATCTAATTATAAACTTATTAGGTAAGATATGCTTCAACTAAGTACTATATCCTAAATCATTAACTTTGACTCTTATGAGAGTCTTAACATTAAAAATTTTGTATGGAATCTTACTAATTTATTTGGATGAAATTATCAAAGGTAAGTTATTGTACAAGGAATAACCATAGAAGAAATAAATATTTTATTATATAATATCTCATATTGTACATTCCTTCTTACATAAATTCATATTGTTATAGAATTTACATTCACTTTAGAACCTCATTACCTGTAGATAACTAAGAAAATTTAATGTAAATATTGCCATATCGATCATATTGAAATGCTTTGACATTCTCAATGCCTTGTCTTTGCTCATATTTAAATATCTTGAACATTCTCAAAATTTATATTAGTATTCCGTTTAGTATATATGATTATATTATATAAAGTCATTAGTAAGTTTAATGAAATACAAGTATTCATCATTTTCTAAATTGTTGTTATGTCACATATATCATATGCATAAGATTTAACAATTCGATACAATAATCGTCCTTTCGTTAAAGGTTGGTTTGTTCATCCTTCAACAAACAAGTTCCATACAATATATGTATATATATCATTGTATGTAACTTTATGATTTTCACTTTGGTGATTTAACCATAATAATATAAAGGATAGTTTTAGTTATCTAACTTTGTTTTCTTGCTACTTATGTTAAGTATAAGTCTCTCTTGATTTAACACGTATAAACTATTTGTATAAACTTAGATAAACTACTTTTACTCAACAATTTACTATGCGAGTATTTTCGTCTAATGATAACTATTATCACATCTAAGCAAATGTCTTCAATTGCAATCCTTATCTACATTTTTAGTAAGCTAACTTAAAAAGAACATTTATTTAAGGATACTATACCTTTTAGCTCTTCTTTATGCAATTGTTTTTGTTATACTATCATAATGTTGACATCCATCTTATATGTTGCCTTTAAAGTTTACAAGGCATCAGTCAATTATAAAATGTTACCTCATTTTGCATTATATGACATTAACACATTGCTCAAACTTTGCAAATAAAATTCTCAATAAAGATTAATAAGAGGATTACATAATAGATCTACAACTTTTATTTCTTTCTTTGAGAACTCTTTTTAAATTTATTTATGTATAAGAACTTTGGTTTATTACGATTTATTATCAGTTATATTAAATAATGGTAATTGATACTCGTAGCTTCACTACTATTTTAAAAGGATTATTTTAATCTCTCTAGTTGCCTATGATCTTATTCACATTAGTTGATCTTGAATTTACTTACTAAATCAACTAGAATTAAATTAGATAAATAATAATGTTATCAATCACATTTAATATAAATTTATTAGGTGACAACTCTTTTTCAAAATATATCTTTTATATTATTTCTCACGCTACCTTTAAATTTATATAATTATAAATTTACTCATCCAAATAGTATAAATTTATTTAACTTTGACCCTTTATTACAAGACAAAACATATTTAAGTTAAAGTGGTCATGAGTTTGCCAATAAACCTAATAATAAATATGAACTTTGCTTTATTCTTGTAATAATAAAGGTAACATTCATGTTCTAAACATGTACTTAACATTTTAACAAGGGATTTAAATTTAAATGATCTCATAGAACACATAAAGTGCATATAAAATATATCAAACATATATAAAAACACACAATTCAACATGAAATATGATTAAATTATATGTATACAACATCAAGCCTTAGTTGATACTAGTTATTGATATAACATTTATAATCTAAACAAGATTTCTAACTCTTTAAAAACTAAAGTAAATCATTGATTCCATAGTAAATTAAATTCTTATTTCAAATTGAAATTAAAATTTTGTTTTGTTTGAAAATAATTTTTAAATTCAAATTTGGAAAATTTTTGATTATGTTTACTTCTTTAAAAAATCAATTAAAATTTATTTTTAACAAATTACTATTCATAGTTATTATAATTTAGGAGAACGCTTTTCAAAATTTAACAAGTAAGGCATTGAATCTAATTAAAAAAAATTATAATCCAATTAGAAATAAAATTTTCTTAAGTGAAAAACTATTTTCTAATATTAAAAGAAAACGGATTTTAAAATTAAATAAAATACTTTTAAATTTAATTAAGAAAATTTTTATTTATTATTTAATCAGAGATTAATTTCTCAATTAGTCAAAAAATTCTTTATTAATTAATTTGATGATTATTTTCTAATGTATTCAAGAAATATTCTTTTTTCTTAATTAGGAGAGAAAATATTTTTATACTTTTAATTAAGAAATTTTTCGTTGTGATAAATTAAAAAAATTATTATTCAAATTAATAAAAACAATTTTATAAATAATCAACTTTAATTAAGAAACATTTTACCTAACTAAACTAAGAAAATAATTTTCTTATGTTTTAAAGAGTTTAATTAATTATTAATTTAATGTTATTGAAATATAATTAATTATAGACATATATTTCTAATATTTAAATTAAGAATAGTTGTGAATATGCAGGATAATTGATTGAGACAACCACCAAAGACATAAATTTATTCAAAACGACAATTCAGAAGGAGAGAGAGGGATTTGAACCATCGATAGTTCCTTACGAAGTCATCGTCGTGCTTATACACAAGGGTGACTCTCAACATACCCAAAAATCGCAATTTGCTTCTGTTCTTCCTTGATTCTTTTTTCTAGATTTTCTTACTTTCATCTTATTCACAAAACACATATAATACTCAACTAATTCTTCTACTTCCATTTTAGCTCATCACAACTTAAGCAAATCAAATTTATATTCAAACATTAAAATCGATGTATGGACATGAAATCATTTTCCACTTTCTCTTTCTATTGTATTTTAATTCTTACTACGCTTGTTTCATTTTTCTGCATTGTTTCAAATTATACAACACTCAGTAAA
The DNA here is from genome assembly GCA_027563825.1 of Erythroxylum mucronatum. Lineage (NCBI taxonomy): Eukaryota > Viridiplantae > Streptophyta > Magnoliopsida > Malpighiales > Erythroxylaceae > Erythroxylum > Erythroxylum mucronatum. Next base: position 13,198,103 of record JAOSBP010000002.1, on the reverse strand, counting down.
CTCATATTCAATTCCAGATACTCTTACTGCTATCTTCATAGACCCACAACGTCAAATCCTCACCTAAGTCATTTAGTCAATTCATTCAGTGAGACTACACTGCATAAACTTCTCATGCATGTACATATTTACAACATAAAACGTCATCCAACTCATGCATGAATTCATTTCCAACACTAACACATCATCAGAATCATTCATAGAACTCAGAGGGTTAGAAGTATCACTTAATTTTTCTACAAATTCTTTGACAGTGAAAGTGAAAAACAGGGTTCAATGGAAGGGAAACTAAGCAAAAACCGAAGAGTAACCAAGTTACATATCTGGTTTTTGCTTTCTAACACACGTAAAAACATGTCTTATTATCCTAGTGACACATGGCTCCTTGCATGTATGCCTTTTGTCAACATCTAAGACTGCCACATGTCGTAATACCATTTGCCTATTTTCCCAACATTTTCCTAGTCCATAAATTTCTCAAAATTTTCAGAAAAATTTCTAATATTCCCAAAAATTCCGAAATAATGTCATGAATGAATTTTTCGCAATTTAATCACATTTATCAATCCATTTTACTCGAAAATGTCATGAATGCATGTATAATTATTTGTATGAGTCCAAAAATACATATGCACAAATAAGCAAAAGCTCAATTATGCAAAGCATACTATGCATTGAAATTTCTCAATATTCTAACTCCTGATATAGGGCGTTATAATTATGAGGCAAGTGTTGGATTTTCAGACATTGGCTAGAGGTTTAACTATATGAGAAACTTCTATATTAGCTAGAGGTTTAAAATGTCTGTTTTTAGATGATATATGGAGAATAAAATTTTATTCCATACACAGGAATATAACAGATGCATGAAGGATAACCTAATTAATGTAATGGAGATTTCTGTATGTCTTGTTGTAGTACCATGGGAATAGAAGTTACTGACATTTGCATGGACAAAGAGCCAGACCGTGTTATAGTTTATTCAACTGATGTATCTCACAATTCAAGTGATGAAAATGTCTCTAACCACCATGGTGTTCTGGAGTCCTATGAACCTATTAATGGGGATCCTGAGTTCCAGAGCTCAGAGGAGGGCACTGAAGCAAAGGAATATGAGGTGAAGGAATGTACAAATTAGATGTCAACTGAGATTGCTGAACTTTCTCTTACTTGATGCTTTCATCATGAATATAATACTTGATGCTGAAATGTCTTTGCCCTCAACTGCAACCACTTCCAATACCAAGGAAGCTGTTGCAATCCAATAACAAGAAGCATTCTGACGAGGAAGATGCTTGTTCTGTCACTTCCTCGTATCCTATAACTACTTGAAATTAAAATCTTTAGTTAAAATTTGAAATTTGACTTTGCTATTGCAACCCTTCCCATTTGCTTTCTCTTGAATTTGATTTCTCACCTTAATAGCTTGCAATAATGCAGCTACTGCACGGACTGTCAATCCCTTTGTGGTATTGGACAATTTTCAATCCCTTTCTTACAATCTGAAATGTTGCAGATAGCTATTTTAGCAGAGTTGAAGAGCTCAGGCAAGGCCTCTGATTCGCCAAAGATGATGTATTACCCTTTTTTTGGTTTCTGTATGTTGGTTGCTCTGCGCGGTTTGATGTTTCAGCCTGGTAAGACCACTACATCGATTGGTAAGCAGCCTCTGGTGGGAAGGAAAAAGAGAGTTTGAAATTCAAAATTCTGTATCCTGCTTGTATTAGAACAGCTTCAATTTTCTCAGGCTTTGTTTTTCTGACATTAGTTCTAATTTATGAAGGAACACTAGGTTACTTTGTACTTCTACTTCTGTTATGTCGTTTGTAGCTGTTCTTGTAGCCGTAACTTGATAAAAGAGCACTTCTTTGTGCATATTTGTAGAGGAAATATTGAAAATTAGGTCATTGGTTATGGATAGATTTTGGAGAGGACGTTCATGTATCATCATGAGATCCAATTCTAAAAGCAAAATTAAACAGGTGGTTGTTAGATTTACAGTTTTGTGATGAGTTAATGTGATTGTGTTAAATCTATGCTTAAGGGACTATCCTTCGTATGATAGTAAACTAATTATTTTATTAGACGTTTGTTTATTATGTAATAATATTTAAAAATAGGGTGATTAATTTCTTATTTTATTTATAACTAATAATTAATTTGGTTAATATATTATTTACAACTTGCAAGTGCAAAATGCAACAATTTGAAGATTTTCCACTTATTTATTTTCTAACAATTATAAATCATAAAAAAAAATATATTAAATTTTGATTAGATTAAAAATTTTATTTAACTCTAATTTATTAATTCATTATTCTTTACTAAGAATATCCAACAAAATAGTAAGATATAAGATATTTATATCTTCATAATTTTTTTAAAAATCACGTCCTCATAAGTCATTTTACGCATAAACAGTTAATTTTACCAAATATCTCTAACAAACAACTAATGTAATTCGCTGGTCAAATCAGTTGATGCAATCAGCTGATTGCCAAACAGGGCCAATATCGTCAACATAAATCTGAGCAATCATCAAATCATACCTGAATTTTTTAATAAATAAAGTTTTGTCAACATTACCTCGTTCGTAGCCTTACTTGAAAAGATACTGTGTGAGTCTTTCGTACTAAGCCCTTGGCGTTTGTTTGAGATTGTAAAGAGCCTTCTTAAGCTTAAAAATATCATTTGCGTGGGCTGAATAAATAAATTCTTTCGGCTGCTCAACATATACCTCTTCTTGTATAAACCCATTTAAAAATGTACTCTTCACATCCATTTGATAAAGCTTGAAACCTTTCACACATGCTATACCCATCAATAGTCTAATAGACTCAAGTCTTGCCATCGTCACGAAGGTTTCGTCAAAATAAATTCCTGCAATATGAGAGTACCCTTGGGCCACTAACCTTGCTTTATTTCCAGACACATTACCCTTTTCATCAGTTTTATTACGAAGCACCCATTTTGTTCCGATCACATTCACATTAGATGCTATTAGAACTAATTCCCATACATTGTTTCGTGCAAATTGAGTCAATTCTTCTTGATAGTTGCTGTCCAGAACTCATCTTGTAAGGATTCTTTTACATTCTTTGGTTTGAATGAAGAGGTGTAGCACAAATATCCTACAAGTTATCGATAATTTACCATTTTTCTTTCTCTTGTTTTTCTTGTCTCGCTAACATCTCTAATAACATTCTCTACCGGATGACTTCTTCTAATTTGTGAGGGAGGATCTCGGTTTAAATCACCTTCTATCAAGTTTAGAGTGTTCAAGGTAATTATGTTTTGAGTCAAGTGTCTTGGTGGTTTCATCATCTGAAGCAACTGACAAATCTTCTGTTTGACCAGTTTCTTCACCAGTAGCAATTAACGACAGATCTGGAATTTTTTTTGTTCTCGTTTCATTGCTTGTTTGAGTTGATTCGCTATCACTGTAGCATTTAATTGAGACACATCATCCGTCACAACATTTATGGACTCTAACATTTTCTTGGTTCTTTGATTGAACACTCGATATGTTTTATTGAGGGTTGAGTAGCCAATGAAGATCCCTTCATCACTCTTGCTTTCGAACTTTCCGAGCTATTCTCGATTTCTAAAGAATATAGCATTTACTACCACATGAAAGTAACTTATATTTGGTTTCTTTCCCTTCCAGAGTTTATAAGATGTCTTGTTTAATATACTTTTAAGATAACCTCTGTCGCATATGTAGCATGTCGTGTTAACTGCTTTGGCCCAAAATCGCATAGACATGTTTCTTCCATTCAACATAGATCTGACTATTTCTTGAAGGGTTTGATTTTTCCTTTGCCAACTCCATTTTATTGTGGAGTTTTAGGTGCATAAATTCTTGTATGATACCATACTTGTCACAGAAATTGTTAAAGCTTGCATTCTCAAATTCCCTTTCGTGATCTGATCGGATTCTTAATACTGTCATATTTTTCAGATTCATGACCTGCACACATAGGCTTCTAAAAGCCTTAAAGGCATCTAATTTTTCTTCAAAAACGATACCCAAATATATCTAGAATAATCATCAACACAAGTCAAAAAGTATCTCATCCTACTAACGCTAATCAAAATTAAAATAACTAGACTACTACTGTAGCAGTGGCGAGTCTAAGTCGATCCCACAGAGAATGTGTGAAAAGTTTATGAAATGAAATTAATCGATGTTTGCACTTAAAGGGGGGTTGGATTTTTTAAAGAAAAAAATTAAATAAAACTAACTAATAAAAACAAATTAAAGAAAACATGCAAAAAAATGATAAATGTGGGGAATTCGGTAGGGACCCGGTTCTTCGGTTCAATCTCGGCCTACACCCTAATTAAGCATATTTTATTAATTTGTTGTTCTTTAACCTCTCCTAGAAATTATTAATCGTGGGTTAAAAATTAACCCGAGTTTTCCCTTAGGTT
>JAOSBP010000002.1:13138114-13148358 GCA_027563825.1 Erythroxylum mucronatum | reverse complement strand
TAGAGACAATGAGTGATTGAGAGGGTAAGACCTTTAGATATCGTAGTAGCATTGCTAATGCCTTGTCGTTCCAGTCAAACTTCTTAGAGCAGTTGGTAAATTTTGATCGAGGCGTTCGCAAGCTACAAAGGTATAACATTTCAGGCAATTTTTCTAGTGAAGAACATGATTCAGCATTTATGAACGTCATGCTTGATGGAAGTTCTGGCACTGATTGAAGCCTCTTGCAGTTCTCCAGATAGAGCCCCCCAAGCTTGGAAAGCCTGCTGATGCTAGCAGGTAGGCTGGTGAAGCTGTTGCTGCTAAGATTTAAACTTCTCAACGAAAATAAGCTGTCGATATCACTTGGAATTGATTGTAAATTGCAATTGCTGAAGTCCAACTCTGTTAAAGAGCATAAACCAGATAATGATTGCAAAGACGAGCTCATAACCGTCGATCCCTCTCTTTCCGAATCCAAAGGATGGAATTTACATCCACTAAAGGAAAGCCTTTTTAGCTCCTTAAATTTGAAAAAGGAAGATGGTAGATGTCTTACGGTAGTTCTACTTACATCAAGCTCTTCCAGGCTTCCTAGATGAACAAACTCCTCCAGATTGAAGACAAGTTTTGAACAGCCGGAAAGATTGAGAATTATAAGATCCTTCAGGCCATATATGCTGTCGGGAAGACTTGCAAGATTTTCGCAGTCCTTCAGGTTTAACACATTTAGATGTTCCACAGAACCTATTGAATTGTCAATCACAGATAATGTGCTGCAACCTTCAAGAATCAACTTCACGAGATTTGGGACCCCTCTAAGGTCTGGCATCGTAACAAGATTTTTGGAGTGGCTGAGGTTGATGACTGTCAACTTCTTAAATTGCTGTTAATGATGAAAAGTAAGACATTATGTCCATAACACCATACTCCTATTCAAAAAACAGAAACGAAATCTGATAGCGGTATTGTGCATACCTTTATGCCTTTCCATAGCTGTTCAACTTGACTGTAACATAGGTTCAATTCAACTAGTTCATCTGGTTCAAAACTTGATGGCAGATGCTTGAAAGGATAGCCATGCCATTTAAGTAATCGTAATTCATTAGAAAGGTACTCAATGTCTTTGGAGAAGTGCACGTTATGGAATATTAGCAGCCTAAGTTTGATCATGTTCAATAAAGCTTTAGTTGACTGGATCTCTTCGTTTCTTGATGAGTCTAATAGGATGCCCTCAACTTCTTCTGTTCCCTGAAAATCTCAGAACAAGTAATAAATTACTACGGATAATCTTGGTTATATCTTTTCAAATCCTGTACTATTCTAAAATGAAATGAATGTGTTAAAAAGTTTGTCTATCATGGTTTTCTTACCGTACTTCTTGTGAAAACATGAAAGATATCTTTATAAAGCCATAGCCTACTGCGTTTTCCTGGCTCTTGAGATTCTTGTCGAACAATTTTCCGACCCATTTCCTGTAACAAATCATGCATCCCCAATTTGTTATTCGAAATTGTTATGAGAGATTTGTCAATGAGAGCTCTTATCCCAATATCAGGGAAGAAACCACAACTATTCCATATCATTGTCGTCCAATCTTTGGCCTCACCCTTGAAAAAGCATGCTACATCAAGGAATAACTTCTTTTCTGTTTCTTCAAGCCCATCAAAACTTATCTTAAGAGCATTGAAAATTTCCTTCTCAGGATTTTCTTTCAATCTGTCAATTGCACTTCTCCATTCCCTCAAGGACTTGCCGTATAGGAAGGAACCCAAAACTTCAAGAGCTAATGGCACGCCATCAGCATAGTTTACAACAATTTTTGATAAATCTGTGTATTCCTTTGGAGTATGATCCTCGCCAAACGCCTTAAGCCTGAAAAGTTGATGAGCTTGGAAATCCTTCAATCCCTTAACCCTGTATATTCTGTGAACTCCATGTCTAACGAGCAAACTCTCATCCCTGGTTGTGATTATTACTCTACTACCAGGACCAAACCAGTCTATCTTTCCAGCCAAGCTCTGCATTTGTTTCCAGTGATCTACATCGTCAATAACTGCAAGGACCCGTTTATGGCGCAATCTAGTTCTTATCATCTCAACTCCTTTATACATGTTCCATATTTTGATGTTACTGTCCATAAGAATTTCACAAAGAATCTGTTCCTGCAAAGTGGACAGACCACCCTTCTGTGCAACTTCTCTAACATTGGCTAGATATGTTCTACCCTCAAATTGATGCGATGTCCAATTGTAATAGGCTCTTGCAATTGTTGTCTTTCCAATACCTGCCATCCCACATATTCCAACAATGCGAACATCGTCTACTCCTAAGCACATGTATGAACTGAACTCCTCCAGCCGCAAATTCATGCCCACCAAGTCTTCATCAATAGAAGGTGGCATCATATGACTCAACCTATTGGATATAACTTCAACCATCTCCTTTATAACCTCCGATTCCTTCCTACAAGGAATAAGCAATGAACTTGTTGAAAGTTGTTTGATTGTGAAGAATAATATTTGTTTGAATTTTAAAATTGTGGTTTTGAAGCAAAATCAGGATGCTGCATTACAACAAATACATATCTTCCTAAGATTCTCAAAAGTTTGCACACATTCTTACTAAGTTAAAACTTTTCCATGATTAATAAATTCTACTGCAATTTATAATGGAAGTATCACTATTGAATAAATACTGTATCAGATAGAACTTCGGCAATTTAACGCAGACAGGATCCACAATCTTCAGCCAAATTTGAATCACCATGGATTATAATGATACTAATAGAATGTTCTTGAAAGCATGTAGTTTAGTATGTTACCATTTAACTAATTAGAGAATAGCTAAAATTTTTAACTTGGTAAAAAAGGCCCTATGCCCAATGCCCATAATATTTAGATTAACAACAACTCATTACCGGTCCTTGGTATCCCAACCAGAAAGATTGGCAACTTCTGCAAGAGCATCCCTCCATTTCTGCACCTTCTCTGTAAGGTATCTGAAAGCCTTTTCATGTTTATCAAAGGCTTCTTTACATGCCCCTGTCTGGCTTCTAACCTCAGAAGGAGCCACACCATAAAAAACTGGTATAACGATCTGTCTAGTTGAATTTTTGCATTCAACAATCTTAACAAGTTCATCTAAGCACCAAGTGGAAGAAGCGTAAGTTCTTGAGAGAACAACAATTGAGAGCCTTGATTCCTGTATTGCCTTGAGCAGCCCAGGAGCAGTGGCAGCTCCTCTCTTCAGACCCAGATCGTCCCTGAAGACTACAATGCCTCTCTGATGAAGAGCAGAATACAGGTGATCTACAAAGTTGTTGCGGGTGTCTTCACCTCTGAAACTCAGGAAAACATCGTAACTCCAACATGAGGAAGAAGAAGGAGTTGAAGTAGCGTTTTGAGTGTTCATCAGAGAAGTCAGATGAAACTGCACCTGTCTTGACCAACACCCCGACGCTCATTCGACTGCACCAGAGCCCACAAGATCCTATGTAGCTACAACTGAATCGATGGAAATATGTAAGCTAAGTCAACGATACCAAGAACAATATAAAAATTAAAAAGCATGCAAAACGCATATGAGTTGACCGTAACGAAAAAGGAAAATCGTTTCGGAGTCAATATTTTCTAGATTTGAGCTTTTTTTTTGTTGACAAATCTAGATTTGAGCTAAAATGACAAATCCTGTAAGGAGAGAACAAATAATGCAAATGGGTTCAATGTTACAGGGCCTTTGTATGAGTGAAGACCAGTGTTCTGGATGTGGGCTTGCAGTGATTGGGTTCGGATATTTAATGTTGTACTTGCCTTTCTATTGTGTTCATAAATACGATACGATATTACATGTTTTAGCACCCGTGATTCGATCTTCTTGCAAAAGTCTCGTAATAATCCGTGATCCATTCTCGTAATGGCTAAGGACTTATTTTTTCTTTCTGCCTTTTTCTACTCGTCTTATATCTTTCTCACGGTCTGCAAGTGATCTTTTGTACAGAGTTTTAATGATCTTACTAGAAACCACTGTCAATTAAATGATTAATTTTTTAAATAGATCCATTTAAATTAAGAATTATACTTTAAAAAAATTAACAATAGGAGCGACAATTTTTTAAATTAAAATTGTAAAATAATGTATTTTTACTTAAATCCGAGCTTAAGTTGGATAGATTTAGGCTTAATTGAAACCCAACCCTTTTAAATAAAATAATGTCATTTTTTTTAAATAATTAAGCCTCGAGTCAACATAGACTTGAGCCAATTTATTAAAAATACTTAAATTTAAGTCCACAGGTCGCTGTTATCATGCTTGCTAATAATATAGTAAAACTCTTGTAAATATGTATTTTGACCCTAATTAAAATTTGGCTGATGAAGATGTAACAAACATTAGTCATTTTAATGCCATACGAATGAATTAATTAAAAAACTTCACAGATTCATTCAATTAAATCATAGAAATTTTAAAACATTTAATTTTTTGTGTAATTTTTAATTTTTTGGTTTAATTTATTTTAATAATTAAAAAATTAATTAATTTATTAATTAATCGGTAAATTTTTGTAAATTAATAAATTCTTATAAATTAAAATTAGTTTAATAAATTTTTAATTAAACTTTAAATTCTTCGGTAGATAAGAACAATTTCTTTTAATAATATTTGAAAATTTTTAATTTTATTTTATCTTTAATTATTTTTTTGAAGATTTAATGCGGTTAAATCTTTTAATTCGTAAATCACAGTATCTATTATTTGAGGCTTTTGGTGGGCTAATTTTGAATTCATTTGGCTAAGATTAAGAACCAAAAGTTAGAATTTGTCACATAAAAGTATAGTTAAAGAAGCTCGAATTTCGGAATTATGTGTGTATAATACATTGAAACGGGACCAACAACTAGGTTGCTGTGTGGACTGTGTGATGAAATTTGTACGTTGTACATAGATAGAGGTTTCTTAAGAAGGGGTCCATTTAGTCGCAGACAATTGGACACGTTTTAATTTTACCATCTATTAGTACGATCTGGCTCTGATGTGTTGATTAGGAACTAATTAAGTTCACCAAATTTCTTGTTTACATACAATCTTGGAATCAGTCCTTCTCAAATTTTAGTTTTGGCAATTTAATTTGCTTGTTGACTGAAAAAAAAGGTCCCCTTACCAGGCTCAATCACCTGTTTAACAACAAAAGCTCAGGTCCTCTGCAACAGTAATAAGGCAACCTTACTTTATCGAGGGAATCGGATAGATTTGCTAATTCTTTGATTTTAATATTAAAAGTATATTTTGAACAATTTTAATAATCAGATTTATCGATATTTGCTATCACACGTATAATCATATTCAATTTCCCCTATTCTCTCCACTGTCTAGGAATTACGAGATCGGTATAATGACGCATTGACATCCACTTCCGGCCTATGATATTTTGCAAGTCAGGAACTAAAAACAAGACGGAGCCACGTTTGTGGCTAGGGGGGCCATGGCCGCCCCTTTCAATTTTTTTTTAAATGTACTTATATAATTTTTATTAAATAAGGACATTTTTTAAATGTTGACCTTCGGCCCTCCTTAGAGTTGGCCCCCAGCCCTCGACCCCCGACCCCCAGCCCCCCATTAGACTTGAGTCTGGCTCCATCCTTAAGTCAGACTCTCAGCTTTTTTGTTTTGCTTCTGTTAATGCGAGATTTTTTTTAAGGGAGAAAAAATCTATTATACGACTAATCTAAGGAAATAGATTCCTGGCATATCTTCTAACAGGAATACACGGCATCCAATGGGTGGATGATCAAAAAAGTAGGTTCTAGCGCAAAATTCTCAGCGTAGCTCGCTAACCAGTTTGCATAGTGGTTACTCTCACGGTAGATGTGGTGATGGACCACCGTCCAGTTTTGCGTAAACAGTTCATTAATACCCTGAAAAAGGGTATTTTGAGCCGTAGACCAGCTGATCGAGGAAGAGATGAGCTGTATGGCCACTGCCAAATCTGCTTTCAGCTCAATCCGGCGAAATCTGAGATTCCATCCAAGCGTGAGCCCTGTATACACCCCCAAAGTTCCGCAGCTACCGAAGAGCACCAGCCGAGATTATGGATGAAACCACCAAGCTAGTTGCCTGAACTGTCCCGGAGAAGTCCGCCTGTTGTAGCCGAGAAGGAACAGCGTTTACACGCTCCATCTGTGTTCAACTTGACCCACCCGAGAGGAGGTTTACACCAGCCGATGAGTTGCTCGTAGCGTGGGTGGTATCCGAGAATAGTGCGGCGTTGTCATGCGGTTGACTTGTGGACCTGATCTGCAAAAGACAAAATAACATCAATCGGTGAGGTAGGCCAAATAAAATGAACGTCAAACAAGAACCTATTACGCCAAGCCCATAAGAGCCAATAGGTTGTGCCAAAAATAGTCGACTACTCCTGACTAAACACTCGTCTGTGGGATTGGAGATTAGAAATGAGCCATTGGTGGATTGGCATAGTGAAGATTTCCGGAGTAATAATGTGCGGAGGAAAGGAGTTCCACACTTGGCGGGCTTTGACGCAGTCTCGCACCGTATGCTGCGAGGATTCGTCAAGACCGCAGTGGTAACAAGATCCATCTGTAGTGAGGTGGTGACGCACCCTATGTTGATTTGTAAGAAGCCGGTCCTAAGCGAGGAGCCATAGGAAGGAACGAATGCGTTGAGGGCCAGGCCAGTGCCAGATGGCCTTCCAAAGGCCAGGATCCCCCGTGTCCGCTTGGCCCATAAGCCAAGAGTAAGTAGAAGCTATAGTAAATTGACCCGAATCGGACAGTCCCTAGTATAACTTATTCGGTCCTAAGAAAGGCCTCGGGGGAAGGTACGTGCTACTAACCGGCAGATCTCTATCGGGAGGTAGCCTTGAAAATCGTCCCACGTCCAATTACTGTCAATGTCCACAAAATGATGGACAATAAGGTTGCAGTCAGGAGCGGTAATAGTGATGGTGGCCTGGTTAATGAGCGGGCCAACTCCCGCAACCTAGGGGCCGAGCCAGAATCTCGTTCGGACACCATCGCCAAATACCCATTTCGTTCCTTGAAGCACGATGTGCCAAACAAACTTAATACTCTTCCAGATCATGGAACCACCTGTGGTGTCAATGGTGTTGGGGAGAGTGGTAGCGTCAAAATTGTACTTGGCAGAGAGAACACGAACCCGTAGAGAGTTAGGCTTCTCAATTAGGGTCCAACCTAATTTAGTTAGGAAGGCATCGTTGGTTTCGCGAATTTTCTGGATGCCCAGACTTCCCATCTCTTTAGGTTTACAGACGTCCTCCCATTTAACTAAAGGGATCCATTTGGATCCATTAGTCGAGCCCCGCAGAAATTGACGCGTAATCTTTTCCATTTCATCGCAAAGACGACGAGGCAGTCGCACCGTTTGCATAGGTTAACTGGGAAGAGCAGCTAAAACAGATTGAGCTAAAGTGAGTCAACCATCAAAGGACAACAAGTTGGCTGACCAGCTCGTGAGCCTTTGGTGAACCTTGTCCAGAATATACTGATAAGTTCTTCGGTTCACACGTTCATGCAGAAGAGGAACGCCTAGGTACTGACCTAGATCAGTTTTCTGAGAGAACCCCAGCACACTGCATAAACAACAGGATGTCAGTGTGAGGACGTTCTTAGAGAAATAGCACCGGAATTTAGCCTGACTGATACGTTGCCCGGAAACAACACAGACAAAATCTAAGGTATGGCAAATAATTTCTACTTGGGCCATAGAGACCTCAGAGAAAAGGATGAGATCATCGACAAAAAATAAGTAAGAAATTGGTGGCCAGATCTACTCAATTCGATAGGCTGCCAGCGGCCTTGAGTGACCGCTTGTGTAATAGAATGCCCCAATCATTCCATACATAAAACAAAGAGGTAGGGCGAGAAGGGGTCACCCTGTCGAATACCCCGAGAGGAGTTGAAGGGCTCACTCAGATCACCAGTCCATCTAACTTGGATGGAGACGGTGGAAATGCACTTCATAATGAGATTGATCAACGAAGAGGGCAGACCCACGTCGAATAACATATCTTGGATGAAATCCTAAGATAACCGGTCATAGGCTTTCTCCCGGTCCACCTTGATGGCCATAATGCCAATGCGTCCTATTTTCCTTCGCATAGTGTGAATGACTTCTTAGATAATAATGATATTATCCGTGATCAGGCACCTGGGGACAAAATTGCATTGGGTAGAAGCTACCAGATCGTCAAGGTAGGGTTTATGGTGATTAACAATGATTTTGCTGATAGCTTTGTATATTACCGAACATAAAGCAATCGGCCGGAATTACGTAATAGAACTGGGGGACGGGGTCTTGGGAATGAGAACTATGATAGTGCGGTTGAGTTCAATTTCCCATGCTTCATGACGGAAGATGCGCTGAAAAAAGACAGTCAGAGTCGAGCTCACTATATCCCATTGGGATTGGTAGAAAAGCGCGAGAATGCCAACAAAACCCGAAGTCTTGTTAGGATCCATACTGAAGATTGCCGTCTTGATTTCCTCCGGCTCAAGAGGTCGGTCCAAGTCTGTGATGGTTGAAAGGGGGAGACGAGGAAACTGGCCATGTATCAACTGAGCAGTAAGATGTGAACTAGCCTTCGTGTAAAGATTCGCGAGGAATTGTTGAGTGTGACGTCGGATGATCTGAGGATCGGACATCACGTTCCCTTGTTCATCCTATAAAGAAGTAATCCGCATCTTACGTTGCTTGGCTATAGTGATGGAGTGATAGTATCTAGTGTTCCTGTCCCCCTGACTTAGCCACTAACATCGGGATCATTGATGCCAGTAAAGCTCCTCTTAGATGAGGACTTGTTCCAGCTCCATACGAAGGTAAAGCTCAAGATCTTGGAGAAAACTGGACACAGAATTTTCCAGACGTTTCTGGAGTCCAGCAAGTCGGGCTAAGGGACGCTTTTTCCTATGGAAGATGTTTCCGAATGTGGAAATATTCCACAGATGAAGCCGGTTCGCAAAAGTTTGAATTCCGCGGCAGAGATTTGTACCTGTAAGGGTCTAGTTCTCGGCTACGAAATGATGGAAGTCGGTATGTGTTAAGCAGGCAGATTGAAAGTGAAAGGACCTAGTTCTCAAATGGGGAGGCTCACAATTTATGAGGGTCACAAGAAGGGGCCAATGGTCCGATTTAAGGAAAGGTAAGTGAGTGACAACGGTGTGGGAGAAAACGGAGTGCCAATCATTCGAACAAAATGCTCGATCTAATCGAGCGAGAATGTTCCCTCTCCGCCAGGTGAACCGAGGTCCTAAAAATCCTAAGTCTTGGAGCTGGTAGCTTTGCACACAGCCTCGAAAATGGGGGTTGACTACGGGTTGACATCGAGAACCACCACGTTTATCAGAGCTCTCGAGTTTGGCATTGAAGTCGCCACCCAAAAGCCAGGGTCTGTCAGTGATCCGGGTGATTCTCCGCAGATATTGCCATAAAAAGGTTTGAAGGGAATAAGTGGGGCTAGTATAAATGGCTGTGAAGTTAAACGTCACTCGGTCCCACTCGATGTAGGCATGCACGAACTGGCGGTGAGCTAATTGGATGCGTACTTTGATGTTCATATGCCAAAGTAACCAAATGCCTCCCGAGTATCCCGTCGCTTCCACCCAGAAGGAATGAGCAAAGCCCAGATTCTGAATAATTTTCGTAGCACGTGGCCCACTAATACGAGGCTCCACAAGAACCATAAGTCGTGGTTTATGAGTCCGAATAAAGTTTTTGATGATGGACTTGAAGGACTGACCTCCAGTCCCTTGACAGTTCCAGATGAAAATGGACATCGGAAATAGAAGAGTAAAGTTAATCAGTCTACGCGAGGACTGCATCCTCTTCTGGCCCCCTAGACTGGGCAGTCATGTTTTATTGTGGAGACACCATCATCTGAGTATCCGGCTCGACAATCATGTCCATGACAGAATTGGCAAAAGGGACAAGATCTGGTGGTCGCGGAGGTTGTATTTGTTGCAATTGACTTGTTGAAGTAGAAGCATGATGTGTCAGGTTGTCCACCTCCATATCCTTACAGCCTACCTTCGCAGTTGTGGGTAATAGGATCGAGGGATTTTGGAAAATCACATCGACGTGAAAGGGAATGGACAGGGCCACATGGGCCATGAATGGGATAGGAATGGCTGCTGAGACGTGTGGGGGAGGGGCCTGGGTCTGTTGTGGGCGAGGGAGGCCCAACTGGGTGGGCTGCGCAGTTGGCCTGCGCCTTGGGCCTGGTGTGTATC
>JAOSBP010000002.1:13070811-13093095 GCA_027563825.1 Erythroxylum mucronatum | reverse complement strand
CCCAACCTAAAAATACTAACCTCACTATTTTGTCACTCACCAACCCTTTAGGAATAAATTTCCCTAACTTCAGAGCAAAAATAAAGCTCTGGTTTCCTCTCTATTTTTCTGTGTTATTGTTGCGTGATTTGTTGAAGGAGGGAGTGCCTTATATAGGCACTCCGCTGCCTGAAGATTGCAGCTGTCTTCTAACAATTCTTCAACAAATGCGGCACCGAAATCGGTGCCGCAATATTGGATTCAATATTGGCGTCTTCAACAATTGCTGAGCCATAATTGTTGAATTTCTTCTATTCAACAATTGCAATTGCGGCTTGGACTGCTTAGAATGGTGGAGTCCCTCCATGTGAGAGGGACCCATCTCCAACAGTAGGTGCATATCTTTCCATAAACCGTTCACCTTCACTGTTCCTAAGAATATCACCTTCACCATGAGATCCTTCAAAAGCAGATAAAAAGTTAGAATAAACCTTTTTCAAGTTATCCAAATCAGAGCCATTAAAGAAGTACACAGTTGAAAAAAAGATGAAATTGTTTGTGGATCATTGATTTTATTAAAAAATTTTTTGCTCTGTCTCATTCATTGTTTACTGGGACATTCAATTTGTAGTTCTCTGGTAGTTCCTTACATGGTTTAATCTGAGAGCAGTATAGCCAAATCTTCACGCTTATAATTAGCATACTTGTAAAAGAAAACAACTCCTATGAACTTCAAAAAGCTCTAACCTTCAGTAATGAGGCATCCAGCACCATGTATGCCAGTAGGATGAAATTGAACGAACTCCAGATCCTGGAGGAGAAAATATAGCATGCATATGGGGTAACATCAACTCTGTTAAACATTTGAAGATCGAGAGAAGACCAACCTGGAGGCAAGCCCAGCCTTTGCCACCATGGCATTCCCATACCCAGTGCATGTATGAGAAGAGGTCGCTGAGAAATATGCCCTGCCATAGCCCTGAAAGAAACAGATGAGCGAATGATAGAAAGGTGCATTAAAATGAAAAAACTCAATTCCAAGTACATAAAAAGAGATAAACATCCGTTATAAAATTGGTACCCATGTGGCAAGAATGGTTGATGCAGCACGGATTCGATGTAATGTCCCATCCTCCATATTCATTGCAATTACACCTTGGCAACTACCTGAATATCAGATATCAAGAAATTTTCACATTGGAATGGTCTCCGAAAAACAGCAGATATAATCTAGAAGCAGATAAATGCAGTTATTTTAGAACACCATAAGTTCCCGCAAACAAAGTCCTAATTATGATTGAGATACCATAATATGACCAGGGAATACTGTACATTAAACTACTACCTAACCAGGTCTTTAGGATGGAAAGGAAAGATCTCCATCTGCTAGAAACTCAAAACTGGAACTGTCGACCTTTCAAAATCATAAATATTTATGCATCAAAGTGCAGCACCTTCAGCCTCGGCAAGCACATTAAGGTATACGTAGTGCAATTCTTAGGTTCATCAATGATAGAAAAAAAGGACCTTGATGCTTAAGCAGCTATAACATACAAATTTCGAAGAAAGGAGAAATCTTCAAAAACATTGAAGTCGGCTTGTTATACAATTGTATCTCAAGTTGGGCCTGTGACATCCACTACCAGTCAACTGATACAAGTACAAAAAAGATGTGACCTGTCTAAAAGTTTGCAAGCATCATTGTGAGCATACCATCACTGTTCATCAAGAGATCCAATGCAAAATATTCCACAAAAAACTGTGTATTATGTTTCATAGCTTGGCCACAGAGAGTGTGCAAAAGAGCATGCCCCTGTTCTGTCAGCAGCACATGCGCAACGATACACCTGACCACCTATTGCAATTGCAGCAAAGAACCAAATTAAGACACAAGCCATAATCACAGATTATCAATTTTCTACATGTAATCCAGCTATTTTACCTTTTCCAAAATCTAGACTTTGACCACCAATGCACGCTGATAAATTTTTCCATCTTCTGTTCGAGAAAATGGTAACCCATAGTTCTCCTAGTTCAATAACTGCTTTTGGTGCCTCCCTGCACATGTATTGTATAGCATCCTGATCACCTGCAGAATCATCCTTGAGATTAACTAGCAACAAAAGAGTTGGTACACAATTGCGAGAGAGAGAGTGTACGTGAGAAGGAATAGTCATCTAGTGAAATTGCAGCAGCATGTCCTCCCAAAAGGCCCATAGGCAATTATCATAGGCCACGTTCCAAATGGAAAGAACAATTCCACCTTTAATGTTGTGAAATAAGTATCTACATAATTACAAAGTTTTAAGACTACAAGTATCCAAGTAGTCAAGCTGCTCACCAGCATAAGCTCATTATAATCGTTATATATTGAAAATTTCCATTTCTCATAGGAAGATAAACAAATATAGAAGATAAAACTTCTGCTAGCTAGTCTAAATGCTTTAGAATAGTGCTTCGAAAGACTAGATAATATTGACCAAAGAAGGAGAACATTATCGTAGAGCAAAACAAGAAGCACACCTAACCAATCTCCTTTAACAGTGTCGTACATGTGCCACCTCCAATCATCCTCCGTCATAATCCCCAGAGCAGCATTGATACCACCCTGCCAGATTCAGAATTGCATATAAACAAAATCTTTACCTGAAGAGGATAAAAACTTGCACAGTTCACCTATTTCATTCAGCATTACAAAGCTATGTTACCCGTAACTACGAACTTTCAAAGGCCGAATATCCATTACAAAATTATGCAAGCAAAAATATCATTCATTCTCGGAGGACCCCAATTAATAATGTTAGACACAAAAGGGGAATACACTTCTATCATTGCTTTCCAATTGCTCCAAAATGAGTCAGTGCTGATACAAACATCATTTGAAAAGCATGAATCCAACATGTGAGAAACCATAATGGATTTCGGGCAAAAGTGTTTCTTTTCTTTTCATTTTTTGCTAACATTCGTTTTCCTTCTTTAAGGATCAAAATATTCAATACAAGATAGGGAAAAAAATTCATTGTGAAACAAAGATGCTGACAAATATCAGTACACTATGCCCTTATGAATAAGTAACAAATAGCCATAGCATTATTCAACAAAATGCTTCAATTTATCATCAAACACACCTGTGCTGCAACGTTGTGAGAACGGGTTGGGAAAAGCTTGGTAATGCAGGCGGTTTTGAATGTCCAATGGCAGCTTTTACAACTGACGGTTTTGAAGTTTGTAGAGAGAAGAAGAAAGTTTTCTGGAATATGTCAACTTGTATTATTAGAAGCTTAACTGCTTCTATTTATAAGAACACTCCATACTCTGTTTTACCAGTGATTACAAGTCTTCTGACTAATTCTACAGCTAACAAACAAAATGCTAAACTAATTAACAAAATGCTAATTATAATTTACAAGTCTTGCTATTCCTACTAGTATCTCTGCAGCTACTGCTACCCCTTTTACACTCCCCCTCAAGATGAACATGATTATTAGTCAAGTCCATCTTGCTAAGTGGCAGATTAAATTGTGGGATGCAAGGCCTTTGTAAAAAAAGTGTGCCACCAATTATTCATTCGTCCTTATGAATTCTGGTTTAATCACGCCAACTGCTGTCTTTTCCCTTATGAAATGACAATCCATTTCTATGTGCTTTGTCCTCTCATGAAGCACTAGATTTTTGGAAATGTGTATAGCAGACATATTGTCACAATAGAGGACAGTGGGATGTTTAGGTTGAATGCAAAAATCTCTTAAAAGATGAGTCAGCCATATGATTTCACAAGTTGTGGAAGTCATCGCTCTATACTCTACTTCAGTAGAACTCCTGGCAACCGTGTTTTGCTTCTTGGATTTCCAACTAACAAGAGAATCTCCAACGAATATACAATAACTAGTACGTGATTTCCTTGTTTCATTGTATCCTCCCCAATCACTGTCACAATAACCTGTCAATCCCAACTGAGATTGTGCTGACATAAAAAGTCCTTGCTCAGGTCTGCCTTTTAAGTATTTCAGAACTTTAAATGCTGCACTGAGATGAACATTGCTGGTTTATCCATGTACTGAGTTAATACATGCACAGGATAGCTAATACTAGGCCTCGTTAATGTTAGATTAGATACATAAGCTTTCCAATCAATTGCCTATACACAGTCGCATCTTTCAATACACCTTCTTCCTCATGCTTGAATTTTTGATTCACTATTGCCGGAATAGAACTAGAATTTGCCGCAAGCTGTCCAAATTCTTCCAGCAGTTCCAGGGTATACTTTCTTTGGCAAAGTGAAATTCCTTCTTCATTTCTGTTAACCTCTATGCCTAGAAAGTACCTCAGGTCTCCAAGATCCTTCAACTTGAAATGCGTCTTCAACATTAGCTTGAGTGAATTTATTTGCTCTAGATTTGAGCTCCCTATCACAATATCATCAACATAGACCAGGAGAGCTATTAAACCGTCTCCCGCCTGCTTAGTAAACAAAGAATAATCTGACTTTGATTGCTGGAAATTATTATCTAACAAGTATTTTGTGAATCTCTCATTCCACTGTCGTGATGCTTGTTTAAGTCCATATAAGGACTTGTTGAGTTTGCAAACAAGATTCCGGTTCTACTGCTGTGAGCTGTCAAAGATAGAAGAAGATGAGACTAGATTCCATGCTCGGAATCTCCCCCTGAAGCTGGTACCCTGGAGGTAGCTGCATGTATACATCTTCGTGGAGCTCACCATTTAGAAAAGCATTACGTCCAATTCAGCTAAATGCCAACCTAAGATAGCAGCAAGAGCCAAGAAGATTCAAACGGTCGTATGCTTCACCACAAGACTACAAGTCTCTTGATAATTAAAACCTTCTTGTTGAGTGTACCCCTTTGTGACAAGATGAGCCTTGTATCTCTCAATCGAACCATCAGACCAGAGTTTAACTTTATACACCCATTTACGCCCAACTACACGTTTATCAAGGGGAAGACAGACAACAGACCATGTTTTGTTTTCATGTAAAGCAACCGGCTCATCCATCATAGCCTGTACCCAATGATCATGTTGTATTGCATCTTGATATGTGGTAGGTTCATAGGTACGTAACGAAGGAATGGGAAAAAATTTATGGGTAGAAGAAAGATGAGAATCAAATAAATAAGATTCTATAGGAAAAGATGGTACAAGATGAGTGTTATGAATTGTATTTTGGTTCTCGAGAGTATGTGATAACTGTCCAAGTAAGAACGTAATTTCTTGGGTTTGGAGCTCCTCCGAAAAGGAGTATTGTGAGGTGAATGATGATGGACTGATGTAGTAGGTGGACACGGATCAAACGTAGAAGTGTTGCCACGTATTGTGAGTCTATAGATGAACAGGGATGGTGAAATAGGAGCCATAGCAGGAAGAGTAGTTGAAAGGTCTAAGGGAACTGAATGTAATGCGTTTGGTAAAAGAAAATTACTGAGAAATTATGGAATATGAGATATAGGTATATCAGATTGATAAGGAAATAAATGTTCAAAAAATATGACATCTTGAGACAAGAAAATAGATTTGGAAGCCAGATCATAGACTTTATAACCTTTGGTAACATTAGAATATCCAAAGAAGAGACATTTTCGAAACCTTGAATCAAATTTCTTTTGGGTAGGAACGAGATTAGAGGCAAAACACAAACAACCGAAAACTTTAAGGTGAGAAAAAGATGGTGTTTTCTAGAAAAGAATTTCATAAAGACTACGGTTTTTCAGTATGGAAGTTGGGAGTTCATTGATAATGTGAGTGGCAGTAAGCATAACATCTTCCCAGAATTGAAGAGGAAGATTGGCTAGAAAATGCAATGCTCTAGCCACACTTATAAGATGCTGATGCTTTCTCTCGTCTGCCCCATTCTGTTGGGGCGTATAGTGATCTGATGTATGATCCCATTAGTTGAATAGAAAGATGGGAGTTGAAATTCAAGGCCATTATCGGATCTAATAACCTTGATAAATTTTTGAAATTGAGTATGTATAAAAGAGTGAAACTGTTGAAGTAAATGTGCTGTTTCATTTTTGTGTTTCATAACATATACCCAAATAACCTTAGTATATCAGTCATATTTCCAGGAATGAATGAACGTAAAGAAAGCATTCTATCAGCAGAGGGATGTCCTAATCCATAATGCCATATATCATAGGATTTCGCAGAGCTTGATGTAGAGAAGGCTATAGGAATGGCTGACTTTGGAACTGGAACATGAGCAGAAGAATTCAAAGCATCAAGATGAGTGTCTTGCTGTAAGAAATACAGTCCTTGCTCTTGCCTAGCCAGTCCAATGGTCACCTATGACCATGAGGACAGGTCCTGGATGTAGCAAAAATCAAAGAGAAAATGAAAGCAAGAAGCTAATGTTTAGTAATTCCACCGACACAGAGAAGACTGAAAGTACAACTGGGAGCATACAACACGTTATGGACAGTTAAAATGGGAAGAACTTGTACTGTGCCAATATATGTAACTTGAAGTTGAGAACCATTAGGAAATTGAAAAAGTGATTGTTAACGGATTTGAAAGCTTGAAATAAGTGTATAGAACATATGTTGTGATCTGTGGCTCCTGTATCCACAATCCAAGGGGAATTTATGAACTTGGTGGCTAACAATGTGGTGAGTTTGTGTGAATTTTCAGAATTTAATAAAGAAGAAACGTTACCTGCGAGATTACTATAAGTGATGGTAGGATTGGATTGAGGTGCAACAATAGTAGAATGATCACTAAGCAAAGTTAGGAGCTTCTGAACTTGGTCAAAACCATCATTTTGAGTGCCTACGTTGATACCTGGAGAAGCATCAATAACCTGAGCACAAGTTATATCAGTCATATTTCCATCAACATTTTCAACTGTAGAGACTGAATTGGCTGAGGAAGTGGAATTTCTTCCCTTCATAAATTTGAAGTTTGAAGGAAGTCCAATAAGCCTAAAACATTTCTCTTGAATGTCCAGGCTTCCCACAATAAGAGCAAATATCCTTGCCTCTTTTGACTGCCATTGCTGATACATTTCCAAAATTCTGCACCATATGATTCATCTGATTTTCTTTAGTAATCAGCATATTATACACATTATCAAAACTTGGAAAAGGCTTCATAGTGATATTCTGCGATCTTAGATTTTGGTAAGTTTCATCAGTCCTTTTAGAAGTCGAAACACAATCCTTCTGTTGATGATCAACATACTTTTGAAAACAATTCTGATTGCAGAGACCACATTCACAGTGAGGCAGAGGTCTGAAATTTCTCAATGCTTCCCAAATCGCGTTAAGTGAAATAACGACCAATCGTATTGGTATCTTGAGTGATACTCCGTAATTACTTGCGATCTCAATGTAAAAAAATAGTAGAAGCTAGAAGGTGAAATTCATCTAAGCAACAAAGCCACCAACAAATTGTTGCAACTACGCCAAGCATGATACAAAGGACTATTCTGAGCTGGCTTTGGTATAGATCCATCCAAGAATCCTTGTTTGTTTATGATAGATACAGCTAACAAAAATGACCGACACCATGTGATGTAGTTTGTGGTGGTTAGCTCTGGAGATGCAAGAACTGAGCTATGATTCTCCGAATGATGCAGAAAATAAGGTGATGCTGGATCCTCCGTTGGAGTAACTGCCGAAGATTGTATTTGACGAGCTTCTTTGTGATTAACCATGGAATTATGAAAGAGAAATCACATAACGATGATGCAAAATGATACAAATGAATTGAATCAAACAATAAGAAACAGATTCAACCATGAGTAAGAATCTTCAAGATATTCTTGAAGTTCAATGTCGCCAGCAGATGCTGAAGAAACACTCAAATCTCAGATCTAGCTCTGATACCATTTTACAACTGACGGTTAAGAATAAGTTTGTAGAGAGAAAAAAGTTTTATGAAATATGTCAACTTGTATTATTAGAAGCTTAACTGCTTCTATTTATACGAGACACTCCGTACTCTGTTTTACAAGTGATTACAAGTCTTCTGACTAATTCTACAGCTAACAAACAAAATGCTAATTATAATTTACAAGTCTTGCTATTACTACTAGTCTCTCTCTCTGCAGCTATTGCTACTCCTTTTACAGCAGCCCTCAATCCCGCACCACCAGCCCCTACCACAACTGCATCATATGTATGATCAACAATCGTCTATGAGAACCTCCCCTCAGTCTGCGAAATCATTCCAAACATCAGTAATAAACAGTGTTTTTCCTAAATAAACAGCAATCATTTAAAAACAAGCTAAAATTTTTCTCTCGACGCATGATACAGAAAGAACTATGCTCACACGTACGTGCTGGAAGATTCAACAAAAAGCAGAAATTGCGATTAAAAAACCGAAGAGAAGAGCACAATCATCCAATACAGAAGTTCGATAGTACAAATCTCAACATTTCTGATACGATATGATTGGTCACCTTTCTTTGAACTTATAGTTAGAGGAAGCTGTATCGCATCATTAGTTGAATCGAATATCTCCATTACATTTAGTTACCACATTAAACATCGTTTTCTGAGCCTCCAAACGGAGATCAGAAAACGTAATTGGAAAGGAAAGAGCATGAGAGTTCGAGCCAAAATCGTATGGCAACGCCGACCTCAGAAACTAACATTAGAAATGAAAACAAAAAAGAAAAGGTACGAGTTGTATGGAAGAAAGTATCAACCAGCTGATGCTGTTCACTACTTCAGAAAACATGAAGAGAACATGAAATCGATTCAACAGCCAATAATATCCACAACTAGAGTGCCGAAGAAGAAAATAGAATAGAAACAGAAAAGGAGCGAGAGACGCACTGATCTGGTAGAGAAAAATCTGGAAATGTGAGTTCTAACAAAGTCATTAGCGATCCACCTATTCGAAGAAGAAGGATCACGGAGGCCATGAGCCATGCACCGCCACATCGGTCTCTTCAGCTCTCTATCTGGATACCTGTGTCGTTGGCTCCGATAATGGCTTTAGTTAGTTTCAGAAGCGAAATGGGTAAAGTAGACCGAATTGAAGCGGTTAGCTAGCGAGTGCTGAAATGCTGTTGCAATTGCGACTCGGCAAGAAGCCGTTGGATTGCCCATAAAAGTCCTATATAATTAGCAAAAGGTCACTCGTAAGGTTTGGGTAGTCATTATTCATCATATTCTCGTCACACCCAGTCCAAAGTTCTGCAATAAAATAGAGCCTAGGGAAGTTTGATAATATGCAGCTTTATCCCTACATAGTAGAGAGGCTGTTTCCGATAGTCATTAATAAAATGTAATATTATTTTATCATTTACGATGAGGATTTATAATAGAATATAGTAAATTAGAAAACAGAGAATAGAGAAAAGCCTTTGGCTGTTTTAGTATTGAGTAACTGTGATGGTTCGTAATACAAGTTACAAGTCAAATATATACAAGAGATAAAGATAAAATATAATCTTAATCAAATCAATTATCTTAACTAACAAATATTATCTGATACGCCCCTCACAAGCTGAAGGACGAGAAGAAGAAAGCCGAAGCTTGGAAGCAAAATGATGAAACAGCTGCTTGGAGAGAGGCTTAGTTAAGATATCAGCAAGTTGATCAGATGAAGACAAAATTCCAACACTAACTTCTTTACTAGCAATGAGATCACGGACAAAGTGAAAGTCAATTTCCACATGTCTAGTGCGAGCATGAAACACAGGATTGGAGGATAAGAAAACCGCACCAACATTGTCACACCAAATATGAGGAGGAGCAGTAAGAGTCACATGTAATTCACGAAGAAGCTTCGTAAGCCACTTAACCTCAACACAAGCATTTGCAACCGACTTGAATTTAGATTCGATAGAGGATCGAGCCACCGTTCGTTGCTTGGCAGACTTCCAAGCTAACAAATTATTGCCAAGAAAAATTTAAAATCCTCTAGTCGATCGACGATCATCAGGACAACCTGCCAAATCCGCATAACTGAAAACAATTAATCTATCTATAGCTCCACAAGAAATCAATGGTAACATTGTTATTGTACCCTATAAGTATCTGAGTAAACGCTTGAGAGCTTGAAAATGAGTTGAAGTGGGCTGATGAAGAAATTGGCATAACTTATTTACAACAAAAGAAATGTCCGGATGGGTGAGAGTAATGTATCGTGAGCTGCCACAAATTTTACGATACATAGTAGCGTCAACCTGCGAAAGAGGAGTGCCTTGTAATTTGGATAAAATAAAACCAGTAACCATTGGTGTGAAACTCAGTTTACAATTGCTCATCCCCATGTTTTCCAAAACAAAAAATATATAATTTTTCTAAGATAATACCAGACCATGTGAATAAGGTAGCACTTCTATGCCCAGAAAATGATGAAGATTGCCCAGGTCACGTAAGGAAAACTCTTGTGACAATTAAGAAATAATAGATGAAATAAGGGTAGCATTATTGCCGGTGATGACCACATCATCAACATAGACTAGGAGAAAACATAAGTTGCCACCTGCATTAAAAATGAATAATGAAGAATCTGCATGAGAACCAACAAAACCAATAGTGGTTAAAAAGCTGCTTAGTCCCTGATATCAGGCACGTGGTGCCTGTTTGAGCCCATATAATGATTTCTATAATTTGCAGATGTAATGAGGATGTGAAATATCAATAAAGCCATGCGGTTTCACCATGTATATAGTTTCATTCAATTCACCATTCAGGAAAGCATTACTAACATCTAATTGTCTGAGAGACCAACCCCTTGATACTGCTATACTGAGAACAGATCGGATTGTCATAGGCTTCGCTACAGGACTAAAAGTGTCAGTGAAATCTAACCCATATTCCTGAGTATAACCTCTTACAACTAGTCGTGTTTTAAACCGTTCCACAGTCCCATCCGCCTTTCTCTTGACTTTAAAAATCCATGTATTACCGACAATGTTAGTATTTGGTGGGCAAGGCACAAGATCTCAAGTTTGGTTTTATTGAAGAACTTGAAACTCATGTTCCATGGCTTCTTTCCATGCAGGGTCTTTGTAGGCTTGAGAGAAAGAATTATGTTCACAAGGTATATTGGAAGAAGAGGAAATAGTGGTCAAATAAAGTCTTTTCTTTTGTTTGGGTTAGGTCGAAGAAGCATGAAATGGTTACATTTAGGTGGTGTGGGTTGTGAGGAATTGGCTGGTGTGGGATGAATGGATGAATCTAGTTTTGAATTTAAATTCAAATTAGAATTTAAATCCAAAGGAAGTTGAATAGTAGTTGTTTCGGAAGGTGGCTGGATAAGATTGTGAGTGTTGACCAAATCATTTGATGGAGGACAAGATGAACCGAGATTAGAGGATTGTGGAGAGTTGGGAATAGGATCACAAGAAATCTGATTTAATGGTGCATGATGTTGGTCACATGAAAACTGATATGGTTGGACAAGATTTAGGTGGGATACAGAATTGTGTGTGGGAGTAGAAGTGGGTGGAGATGGGTTTGGATTATGCAGAATCTGGTCATGTTTAGGCAACATGTTTGACGTTATTGGTGCCATATCCTGCTGAGAATTTGAAGGAATATGTAAAGGGAAATCAAATATCATACCTTGATAATCTTGAGTTGGCAGAACACGTGAGGAATCATGATGAAAAAGATGTAGCCATGGAGTGGAGTTGGCAAGATCACGTTGAGCAGATTTGGTCTGTTGAGAATTTGAAATTTTATGGAAGGGAAAGAAGGACTCATCAAACTCAACATGACGCGCATAAATAATTTTTCCAGTTTCTTTATCTAAGCAACTGTATCCAAGATAATGAGGAGAATAACCCAGAAAAACACACTGTTTGGTTCAAAATAAAAACTTATATTTATTAAATGGTCGAAGTAGACGATAAACAGCACACCCAAAAACCCGAAGAAATTGATAATCAGGAACTTGATTGTAGAGAATTTGGAATGGAATTTGATTTGTCAAAGATTTGGTAGGCAAATGATTTATTAGAAAAATTGTTGTTTCAAAGGCAAAATGCCAAAATTTGAAAGGTACACCACAATGACCAAGTAGAGCAAGACCAATGTCAACAATATTCCTGATTTTTCTTTCAGTAGTGCCATTTTGTTCATGAGTATAAGGACACATATTTTATGATGAATCCCTATAGTTTAAAAATATTTGTGTAATGATCGAAATTCACCACCCCAGTCGGATTGGAATTGCTTAATGGTGGAATTAAATTGGTTTTCAACTAGATTTTTAAGCTGGCAAAATATTTGAAAACATCACTTTTATTTTTCAATGGAAAGAACCATGTAAATAAAAAACAATCATCAATAAAGATAACAAAATATTTATGACCAGAGGAAGAACAAATGGGAGCAGTCCCCCAAACATCTGAGTGAATTAAATCTAAAGGTCTAGCATTATGATGATGATCAGTAAGAGGTAAAGAGATCCTATGTAATTTGCCTAAACAACAAGAAGGACATTTGGTAGAGGGCAACTTTGAAGAAGAACACGGTAATTGAAATTGACGGACTAAATTACGAGCTGTTTGAAAGTTTGGATGACCAAAGCGAGCATGCCAACTTCCCAACGTGACTAAATAAGCTAGAGCATCCAAATTTTGCTATTGATGAAGAGTACCACATAATTTATAAAGCCCCAATTCACTTGTTCCGTTCAATTTGGTAATTTGATCCTTCACAAAATAACAATCAGATTGAAATTCAAAGAAGCAGCTGTTATCACGACAAAATTTTTGAACAGAGAGCAAAGATTTGGTTATGGTAGGAACATGTAAAATTTGATGTAAAAATAAAGGTCTAGAAGAAGATGAGATGGAACTTGAGCCAACGTGAGAATTGGTAACCTTGCACCATCTCCAACAAGTACCATATCCTTACCCTTATATTCATCAGTAATATGAAGAGACTCCAGATCAGGGGTGACATGATGATTTGCACCAGTATCAAGGTACCAGGTAAAGGATTAGTCATTCGGTGCAGAGGTAGGAGCAGTCATAGATAAATTTGCTTGAGGTGGCATGTGTCTATGATGCTATTGTCCTTGTGTCTGAGTTCGTTGCACAAAATTATAGTCAAAACGACATCTACAATCAATAGCTATATGATTATTATAACCATAAATTTGACAAGCTAGTCGTGAAGAATTGCTTTCAGAAGATGATGAAGAAATAAAACCCCGTTTGCCTCTATTCCCACGGTCTCTACCACGCAAATGAGAAGAATGGGAATGTTGAACCATATTCACTGTTGGTAAAGAGACTTGTTGAGCTTTAAGTAATAATTCATGGGCAACTAACTGGCCATGTAATTCATTAAAGGAAATCGGTGTTGGTCTCTACTGTAATCCGCAATAATCCCTTTATATTCAGCTTCGAGTTTTCAAAAGACAATAGCATTAAATTCAGCTAGAGAAATAAATTGACCTGCAAGACTCAGAGAATCAGCAATAGATTTAGCTTGATACAAATATTCAGAGACAGACTTGTCATCCTTGGAAAGGTTGTGAAGTTCGATAAACAATTGAGTTCGTTGAGCATGACTCACAACCCCATATGCAGCAGCTAAAGCATTCCAAATTTCTGCAGAAGTTGTAAGTCCAATCAGATGTGGATAAACTTCCTTGGTGATGGAAGATAACAGCCAAGAAAACAGAATTTGATCTTTAGAAAACCAAGCTAAATAAGCTGAATTTGGTTCCATTTGGTTTGTAGAGGGGTTGAAGTTGGTTCTGTACCATAAATAATTTCATGTAGATTGTAGAAATTTGACAAAGGAGAAAATTGAAGCTTCCAAGAGGTATAGTTTTTAGAGGTGAGTTTTATTGAGAAGGTTTGGCTAATAAGAGAAAGAATAGGAAGAGAGGTTGAATAGGTGGATGGAGAAGTTGAAATTGACGAAAAAGAAACAGAAACTGAATTAGCGATTGCAGGGCTCTGATACCAACTCAGATAAAAGAGAAGAGCCTTTGACTGTTTTAGTATTGAGTAACAATGATAATCGTAATACAAGTTACAAGTCATATATATATACAAGTGATAATGATTCAATAGATAAAATCTAATTTTAATCAAATCAGTTATCTTAACTAACAAATAGTATCTAATAGACATAAAGAAGATTTAAATTATAAATTATATAATCGAATCATATATATAATTTGGTTGGGTCGGCCATGCAAGGCCCAATACCAGGCCCAGGCATCAACGGCCCATTAGTAGATGACAACTTCCCATGCACACGTAAAGACCTAAACCTAGTCGGAATCTCATATATAAGGTACTGTTTCGCCTTGATACAGGTATGATAATACAACCCTAGCTTCCTCTACTCCTAATAACAACAAAACCCTTCCTACTAAATTAACTTGAGCATCGGAGGGGCCTGCCGGCAATCTACCCCCAGCGAGCCTTATCTGTTTTGCAGGTTCTCTATAGTTGAAGTCAACCGAGATTATGAATCCAAGCTGCAACGTCCAGCCTCAATAGAATCTGGCTAAACCATAATTAATTAATATCATATTAATCTTTGCGAAAATCAACTTTTCTTTGTTTCCAAGTTTTAATTTTTTTTTGATACGAATTCATTTTGAATTTTAATTCAAATCTATAATCGTTACTTTACTATTAATTCATTTATAGGTGTATTTGTATTTATCAGACGTAATGCGCTTCCCAAATTAATTACCAGTTTGTCTAAGCTTCCTCAAAAGTTGATGGTAAATTCATTCTTTGTATGAAAGGTTAGCAAATTGGCAGCGAGAACATACTTGCACGTCTCTGGAGTAGAAATAGTTTAGGTCATCCTCGGCTTGAGCACCGTAGCGTACGTGTTCATTTACTTGAAAAAAATTGCGGCTTTCCAGAGCAACTCGCCTTCAAGGAGTGAACATTTCTGTTGGCCTTTGAAATTAAATCGTAGATTCTTCTGACTATAAGCTTTGTTGTCACACTGATCAATTTAATTCATTATTTTGTTTAAATTTTTAACGTATTAGCTTATAATAAACAAATATGATTAATAGGAAAAGGAAAGCCTCTGAGTAATTAGCAAATCACGGAAACAACCTCTTTATAAAAATATAAGAGTAAGATTGCATACATCGATGGCCCTCCTCAACTCCTACAATGCAAAAAATCTCATTAAAGTAATTTATAGAATTTAATATTTTTATAGTACCAAAATCAATATCTAAATATTGAATTGTATGGTGGTGAAATAGTATATGCCAAATTAAGAAAAAAAAACAATTATTAAAAAAGGAAAACTTAAATAAAAAATTCACAACAGCATATTCTAACGATAAGTTAAAGTCTGATAGATTCGATACTAATTATGAATTTAAATTTTTCTCATAAATAATATTATAAAATTTAAATAAGTATAAAAGAGATGAAATTGAGATTAAAAAAAGGTATAATATTTCAGAATTTTTAATTCCAATTTCAAGTTATTATGTTTTATTAATGTCGAGTCTATTTAGAATAATATATTTTAAAACCAAATTTACAAAATTCGAGTGTGGCTCAATGGAAACAATAATATTCAGCTTTATGCAATAATTAATTACAGCCTAGTTGACCTTCAGCACGTCGGTCACTAAGTCGGTTCACGTAGGAAGGACTTCTGAATTATAAACACCCAACCCCAGTTTCAGCGATAGAAGCGGTCGGTTCCTGACTTTTGTGTTTCTCCGATTCCCATTTGCAAGTTGCAACTTCTGCTTGCTACATCATTAATTGTTGATATATATTACTCAGGGATCTTCAAATAAACAAATAAATAATAAGCGTTTACCATTTCATGGCGTTAGCTTCTTGTCCTGCATTCACAACAATCTCAAAGGTGATTCTTTCAATTTTAGGAAAACGCGAAAAGCGGAAGACGGGAGAAAGCTCTGTAAGGACTTGACCTTTGAAAAGGCAAAAGAAGTGGAAACTTCTCATACAAAACAACAGTCTTTGTAGATGGAAATTAGTTAGTTGTGGAGAAAATGGGCCGTAGTTGCGAGCCATGTTAAACGCTGGTGGTGGTAGAATCAATGTTGAGTAGAAATAAGGGTCTGGGTCTTCCGTCAACACATTAGCGTGTGTAGCTAGATGTGTATGGAATCTTTTGAATAACTTGTGGGCTTCTAGAGGGAAATTAATCCAAGCCGGTTAAGGATCAAGGAGCTGACATTGTCTTCGTCACTTCTAGAAGTGGAAATTGTAGATCCTTCCAATCATGTCCTGTGTATATTTTCCTACGATTTGATAATACAGACTCAAGTCGTCGATAATTACTACCACCATGATGCATGCCATGAACTCCTGCAGTTGTACGGTAGTTAGAGGTCAGCGTAACGTAGTAACCGGCCCATGCAAACTGCGGACGGGCTTGTAACATAAATCTAAAGCTATGTGCCGTCCATAAATTCTGTAGCTCACGGGACGGTGATGTCGTTTCCTTTTTTTAATAAAAATAATAATTAAATTATTACTGTTACATATATTTCTAAATTATAAGAATAAAAGTATCAATGATTTATAAGAATTTATTTCAATGATTTATAAAATTATTAATTTTCAAATAATTATAAATAATTTTTATTATAAGAATAAAAGTATCAATGAAATAAAATAAAATAATTATTTATGATTATTTTATAGAATTTCAATGTATTTATGACTGAATATTTTATTACATCTATAAAATTATTTTAAAATAAAATATAATCTTTTATAATAATATGTACAAAATATTCAAAAATGAAATTAAATGAGATGAATAATTATAGAGACTCATAATTTTTGATAAATACAAATAATAAAATAGATATTAGGTTATAATTATAACTTATGTGTAGGGATTAGACTTCCTTTTTTATATAATATTGAAAAGTGGTACATGCTTTGGGTGAATTTGTACAGGTCAGTTTACGCGGTGGTGGGGAACACGTGGCGGTGAGGGTAGTTGAACTGTCCTTTCTCCGTCTTTATTATCCTATCGAAACCACTTCAAACGCAAGTAGCCAATAAGAGCCACATTCTGTAGCGCCAGAAGTTATATAGTAGTTATTGGGCGTTGTACAACATATACATACATCTCTTCTTCTTCTTCTTCTGATTTTTGTTAAGCTAATACAACCGGAAGTGAGGCTTACATACACCGCACAGGAAATTAGGAAGATCCAACAATGATAGCCTTGGTCCCTGACAACAGCGTTAATGCAGCTCTCGTCGCTCGCACCGGTAGGCACTTGCAGCGATACAATAAAGGCTGCCGCCTTGTTGTGGGGTTTGTCTCTTCTCTTTATCTCTCTCTTTCTGTCAAATTACATTTCCCGTCAATATTCGTATGCATTTATTCATATTGGCAATTTTGGTTTCTAGCGTCAAAACACCTGTTTGATTATGACCACTTCTTCTCTTATAAATACATATGAAGGTAACCTACGTCTGGTGAAGTTTCAGGTCGTTAAAAGAGGTGATTTTATCTTCTTGTTGACAGATAAGGAATGGTTTTCTGGGAAAGGAGATATTAATTCATATGCCCTTAATAGAGATAGAAAAGACGGAATTGTTGGTTAAACAATTAGGGACGTTTGTTTGAATGAAGACTCTATGCTGATGATTATTTCTTTCTTACTGTTTTCTGACTGATATGAACGAACTTCAATAGCAACTTTGACGAAGCTTACACGCTTTTTGCGTTAAATATCTTACCTGCTTGTCTTTGCCTGTTACAGATGCATACCATACAGATATAAAGTTGGGAAAGATAATTCCGTGAACAATGAGGAAGAGTTGGAGGTTCTTATGATTAGTTCACAGAAAAAAAAAGGGATGTTGTTCCCCAAGGTATATTGATTTCTAACAAAGCAGATTCTAATTAATTCACTTAATCCAGAAACTTTTGCTTCCGTCTTCTCACTTTGATAAGTCTGATTAACCAGGGAGGCTGGGAACTAGACGAAAACATAGAAGAGGCAGCTTCACGAGAGACTTTGGAGGAAGCAGGAGTCCAAGGCACTCTTGAGGTAATATACTAATTTGATCGACTGGCTCTCTTTCATTTCTGAAAATTGATGTTGCAAGTGCAAGTGTTGACATTGGGAATTTGTTGCAGTGTCAATTAGGGAAATGGCGTTTCAAGAGCAGAACCGATGACACATATTATGAAGGCTACATGTTCCCTTTACTGGTTAAGAAGCAATTAGATGTCTGGCCAGAGAAAAATTATCGTCAAAGAATATGGGTACGCACATATATATAAATATATTGCAATCTCTTATGTCCAGAAATAGGCGAATGCGTTTCTCATTGATTTTGGTTGAAACAGATGAGTGTGGCAGAAGCAAGGGAAGTATGCCAACATTGGTGGATGAAGGAAGCTCTGAACAGATTAACCAATCGCCTCATTTCTCAGCAGCAGCCTTGTGGGGAAGGAGTTGCAGACTACAAGAACAAATTGAACTTGTAAATAAAGTTTGTGTAGATGAGCGAGTAAAATTTTTGCAGCTTTGGTAGTTCCGGAAAAAATAACAATTTGAGAGTTGGGGGAATGTAATATGAACGGCCACTGATGGTGATGGATGGGTTCACTGGTGTTGCAAAAGTTTAGGTTGGATAAACGCCCGACGTGGCTTCATTTTGAATGCTGATGACGACGGTAGAGAACTTTAAGCGTGTCCCCACTTGTGTTACAAAAGTTTGTTTTGGATAAACGCGCGACGTGGCTTCATTTTGAATGCTGATGATAACGGTAGAGAATTTTGTCTCCCCAGAGTTCTATGTAGTTCTGTTAAATGCTTTGGTAGTTTCTTTTTTACTGCAAATAAGTTCTTCAGACATGGTCGGTTTTGTTACAAAAGAATTGCAACGTTTGAAAATTTTTCATAACAATTAAGTCATTTACTAACAACTACCTAAATTTGCACTATTATTCACCGTTGATAAAAAAATGTTGTTTGGATAATATTTCTAGCAATATACAACCTTACTTCTAATTAATAGAGATTTATTTTTAAACGATCATATAAAAAAATAAAAAGATAAAAAAGGAGTTAATTAAAATGAATCAAACTTTAGCTAATTTTGTAATTACATCTCGAACGTTAAAAACTAACAATTAAATGTTTAAACTGATAATTAAATGTTTAAACTTTCAATTTTATTCAATTTTAATTTGTTGTCAATGTCTTCGTCAACTTTATTGACGTGACTTGTTACATGTTCAAAAAATTCTAATTATTTATACATGTCAGTTAAAATTAACCAAAATAATGAAGGTTAATAAAACGACATCATTCAATCACAAAATTAAAACAATATCGTTTCCAAAAAATAAAATCCCTAAATCACTTTATGCCTTTTAATCTCTCAACCCTTTGTTTTATCCCTTAGCTTGACGTTTCCAAAAAATGAAATCCCTAAATCACTTAACGCCTTTTAATCTCTCAACCCTTTCGTAGTGTTTGGTTAGCATCTTCAACAGACAGGGACGGGACAAGACAGAACAGGACAGGACGGAACAGAACAAGAATTTGAGGCAGTGAGATGTTTGGTTGCGATGGACAGAGCAGAGATAATTGTCTTCGTCCTGAGTACAGAAATGTGTTTAGTTGCCGGAATGCAGGGACAGAACAAAAAACAGTGTTAATGACATAAATGTCCCTGTAGTATAATATATTTGGAAGATGTAATTTATTGATTATTTTATAATTGTATCAATATTTATTTTACAATATTTAATTATGTTATTATTAACTTGTAACTCTAATAAAATTTCAGTTGTGTGATTATTGTTGTAGTTATTATTATTATTATTATTATTATTATTATTATTATTATTATTATTATTAACTATTGTAATTGTTGTTATTATTAATTATTATTATAAATTTTGTACTTGTTGTTGTTGTTGTTGTTGTTGTTGTTGTTGTTTTGTTGTTGTTGTTGTTGTTGTTGTTGTTGTTATTATTATTATTATTATTATTATGATTAATAATAATAATGATATCATCATCATCATCATCATCATCATCATCATTATTATTAATTAATTAATTAATTAATTAATATAACATTAATTATTATTATATTTAATAATAATTAATGTTATATTAATTATTATTAATATTCATTAATAATAATTAATATTATTATTGATTAATATCCTTAATTAATATTAATTATTAATTATAATAATTAATATTATTAATTCATATTACTAATTAATATTATTAATAATTATTAATAATTATTAATTAATTTTAATTAATAATATTAATTAGTAATATTAATTAATAATATATTATTAATTGTTAATTAATATTAATAATTAATAATATTAATATTATTATTATTATTATTAATTAATTAATATTATTATTATTATTAATTAATATTTATTATTATTATTATTTATAATATTATTAATTAAGATTAATTAGTAATATTAATTAATATTATTAATATTATTAATGTTATTATTTAATATTAATTAATAATATTATTACTTATTATTAATTAAATCTGCATATGCTCTATCTTGGTATGCTGTAGATCCTTGATATGGTTCTTCTAAAGTAACCATTTTTTCGTATTTGTGAAAATACGATTTGAGTTGATGAAGATATACAAGAATGCTTTAGCCAAAGAGAAAAAGGAGGAGAAAGCCAAAAAGAAGAAGGATTCTTTCTCCTGAGATGTTTCAATAGCGAAGTCCAAATATTCCAGAATTTTTCTATTTTGATAATACCTATCTATTGATTGTTTAAAACGATGACTCATAATCTTAGAAAATTAAACATTTTTACAAAGGAGAGAGGAGATTAATTAATAATATTACTTATTATTATTATTTATTAATATTATTAATTAATATTAATTAATATTATTAATTAATATTATTATTGATGTTAGGTTTGGAAAGATGAGAGGCCATTTTTTACATTTTCAATTCTTGTCCATAGGACAAGAATTTCCGTACCTTAGTTTTGAGAGAAACAAAAATTCCTGTCCTTGTCATCTGAAGACGGAACAAAAATAAGTGAAGACAGCAAGCAAACAGCACGAGGGACAGAACTTTTATGTCCTTATCCTCCGTCCTCACCTCCGAGGACGCTAACCAAACGCTACGTTTGTTTTATCCCTTAGCTTCACGTCCCAAGCCACTCGTGCATCATTTTCCATTGATGTCCTAAGTCACTCTCGCACTAGTAAGCCCTTTATTTAATTCCTTAGCCCTTCGTTTTGAGTTTGTTCTTTGAACGCTCCAGGCCTCTCTTGTATTGCAACGTACCAACAAGTTGTTCATTTGGAGGGATTAAACGAAGGGCTTATTGGTGTCAGGGTGTGATAGAGATCTACATCCACCTCTGAAGACCTATGTGAGGAGGAAGACACATGGAAGACAACCATCTTTTGACTAAGTCTCAATTTGCCCGCTGTTGGGAATAGGATTAGCAACTGAAGAACTGGCTGTTGTTGCTCCATGAACAAGCCACTACCCCACTTTATCCATTATTTCCATATTTCTAGCTGTTTGTTGCACATTTCCATAATTCTAATTATTAGTTTGCATAGTCATTTCATTTAAATAACTGTTCAGTTTTATCTTTGAAGAATACGAAAAGATATTGTTATTTCTTAAAGCTTTGTCCACTCCTTACGGACTAATTTATTGGTTGTAATCGTGTTTAAGATCCTTGCACGAATTACTGCTAATAAGAAATTCACTTTCCCTTTGTATTTCATTGTTTGTTTACAAGTTATCGAGATACTCTGTTTATATCAGGGTGGCTTGAAACGTTGAGTTGAGGAATTAAAAAAGGGGTTAAGAGATTAAATAACGTAAAGTGATTTAGATATTTCATTTTTTTAGAAACGACCCTATTTTAGGTTTTTATGATTAAACAACGTCGTTTCATTAATCTTCATTATGTGGGTTAATTTTGATTGACGTGTACTAATAATTAGGGTTTCTGGAATACATTAAAGTTAACGAAAATATTAACAGCAAGCTATAATTTAAAAATTGAAAGTTTAAACATTTAGGGGCTGCTTGTTTAGAGGGTTTGAAGAAATAGATATGGGTATGGAATGAAAAGTGTTGTTTGGTAAGATGCAATCATTCCTCAAGTAATGTTTTCATTCCTAATTTTACGGTAATGCTCCATTCCTCTCCTATTCGAGAGGAATGGGAGTCATTGCCTCGTTAATTTGGCGCGCGTTCTGGCGCCATAATGTTTACTCCTCCGAACTCTTCGCTCTCTTTGTAATAGATATTGTTTTCCTCTTAACCCATAATCGTCTACCTTGGTAAATCTCTCCACAAACTATCTCTGTAGCCCACCATG
>JAOSBP010000002.1:13051982-13070711 GCA_027563825.1 Erythroxylum mucronatum | reverse complement strand
GTTATCTTGTCTTCCATTTCCCCTCCTTTCCCACCAATTTGGTGGGAAATATTTTTAGACCAAATTTCTCTCCTATTTCCCTCCATTCTTTTCCTTTCTCTTTGTTTAATTTTATTCAAACAATAGAAATTAAGAGAAATGCAATTCCCTTGCTTTCCTTCCAACCAAACAAAGGCAAAGGGCTTTTTGGTATTTCTACGAAAAGTGAAAGAAGAAGAACTCCCGCCCAAAAATCGACTGATCCAAATCAAAATCCAAACCACATCTCGGACTGAGACAGGGTGGGGGAGAGAGAGAGAACGACGGGGCCTGTTGTTGTTGGAACCAAGAAGAAGCAGAAGAAGAAGAAATGGAGGAAGAGAGGAAATTATTAGATGAGAAAATAGCGAGAATTCTTGACGATGCAAAGACCAGCAACGCCACTCATCTCCGCAAAGCCAAAGACCTATCCTACTTAGTCTCCTCCGATTCTTTCCCGACCTCTTTCTTGAAAACCCTAACACCTCTTTTCACCTTCAGACGCCGCACTGCTTCAGCTGAGCGCCTTGTCCGCTTTGTGTCTGCCTTCGCCGCAACCACAACCGCTCATCACTTTCTCCACCGCTTCCTGAAATTTCTCCTCCTCGCCGCCGTCGCCGCCAATAAGACTGCCCGCTTCAGGGCTTGTCAAATTATCTCCGAGGTACCTGATTACGACGTCTTATTCTGTTGGTTCTGGTCTTGGAGGTATCGGTTTCTCACTAGTGTTCAATTTGCTCTCTAGATCATAATGCGATTGCCGGATGATGCTGAAGTTAGCGATGAGCTTTGGGATGAGGTGATAGAGTGTATGATGATACGAGTAAGAGACAAGGTTCCTGTTATTCGTAGCTTTGCAGTTAGAGCTCTTTCGCGCTTTGTAAATGATGCGGAGAACAGTGACCTACTTGATTTATTTCTTGAAGTGCTTCCTTTAGAGCAAAATGCGGTGAGAATGAAATATTGTCTCTTACAGAGGCCAATTGCACTACATATTTGTCATATTAGTGATCTGGACATGTACGAAAAGTTAAATCCCTAACTTTTGATGCGCTCATAGGAGGTTAGAAAGACTATCTTGTTGGCTTTGCCACCTTCAAATGCAACCTCTGATACCATTATTGACTGCACCTTGGATGTGAGTGAATCAGTACGCAAAGCTGCATACTGCGTAATAGCTAATAAATTTCCTCTTCAAAGTCTCAGGTAAATTTTTTGGGTACATCTATGCGTTTGGTTTTATTTAATTTTATTCTTCTTATGATTGGCTTCTCTTTGAGATAGAAAAGAAGGGTTAGGAGAAGAAGCTTGCGAAACCGTGGGTTGATACGCTTCTTTTTTCCCTTTCAGAACCCTTTTTCCCTTCCCCATCCACCCAACCATAATCAATTTGTCTTATTTGTTGAGAACTTGAGATGTAGCATCTTTAGAAAATCTGCATCTGGATTTGTACCCATCATATTTCGTCTGTGGTATAATACATATTCATTTCATGTTTTCATACAGTTTAGCAAAACATCCACCTTTAGATTGACTTGGTGGTTTCATATTAAGCGGCATATATACATCGTTTCTTACGGGACATATTTGTCTCCCTTATATTTTTCTAGTATAAAGCTGCGGACTGTAATCCTTCAGAGAGGACTTGCTGATCGTTCCACAACTGTTTCACGGGAATGCCTAAAGTTAATGAAAGATGAGTGGCTTTCAAAGTGCTGCAATGGTGATCCCGTAGAACTTCTCAAGTATCTTGATGTTGAAACATATGAATCAGTAGGGGAATCTGTGATGATAGCTTTGCTAAAAGATGGTTCAGTGCAATTAGGGGATGATCAAAGTATCCGCCGATATGTCCCCTTAACCTGCAGTGAGGATGAAGGTTGGTACTAACTTTTATTTTTTTGAATTTAAGTATGAAGACCCTTCTTTTTATATTTTTTTTTCCTCATTCCGATTCTTCCGTTCCACATATCTTTTCCTCAATATTTGATACCCCAGCTTTCAGCAAGTTAATGATGGAAATTATGCAATTCATGCCAGTGCAACAAGCAAGGAAAATTACTTTGGGATGAAATGCTAATGCTTATCAGTGAAATGAAAAGGAAACTTTGTGAAAAGAAAAACAATTTCTTGTGTTTTGTATTTTTTCCATTTTGGTTTTGCAGTGGTTTATATGCTCGTATGTGATGGGATGATGAGAATGTCTGTATCTCAACGTGTTATTCAGCATCCACAAGCTTCATTTTGATTGTAAATTTTTTTCCAAGTAATGTTTAGTGGAAGTATCTAATGTTTCTAATTTGATGTTCTTTGCTAATCAACTTGTATCAAACGACTATTGCAGTAAGCTTAAAATAAATGAATCCTTTTGAGGGATTCAGGTTAGTTGCCTGAAGATGAATCTATGTATAATGTTCTTGGTTTATATGTTTGAGCTTCTAGATTATTGGATTGCTTTTTGTTCCCTAAGTTATTCTTCTATTCTTTGAAAGGCGAAGCTGCAGATTTTGCTTCTAACACTCAGCTGATGGAACCGGAACTTGCTCTTTACTGGAAGAATGTGTGCATGCACCTGGAGGCTGAAGCCCAAGTAAGCGCATTTTTCATCTTTCATTCCCATTCATGATTGTTTCTTTATATTTAACTAGGTTCTTTTTCACTATCCTGATATCCAAGTTTGGAGAGAGTGAACGTCCATGGGAATGGAAAAGGGATAAATGTAAATAGTGGTTCCCTCCCAAACGATGCTGCATCATAGCAATCAACAAAAATTTTGTTTGCTTTTAGAACAGAAGATTGCTAGAATAATTCTTTTTTGACTGCTTTGAATCTTGGGGTAGTTTCAGCTTGAATAATCATGCATTTGGTATTCTTAATTAGTTTTTAGTAAGGTGGAGTTCTAATTGTGGAATGTTAATAAGACTGTAGAAATGCAGTTGCCACTCCATGAAATATGTCCCCGTATATTTCTTGCATATTTTTATGCTTATGTTTTAATAAAGGAAATGTAACATGTAATATAGAACCTGAAGAACTTTATAAGTTATTGTTTGCATTATTCGCATACGTCTTTTACCTTACACCTGTTACAAAAATTAACTAGTCCATAGATTCTGAAATATAATACTGCGCCTTTAAATAGGCTGGTTAGAAGTGGCAGAAATTGTGTTTAAATGCCAGAAGCCTAGAACCTTTAAAATATAGAAACAGAAGCAATTCCAGAGGTTGCAGCACACACAACACGGCAGCAGAAGAATAGCAGAGGGAGAAGATGGAGCTGGAAAATGAGGGTCTTTGTGTTTTCTTTTCATTAAACTTGATTTATAATTTTATATACAAAGTACAAACGTAACCATAGAAGGCAAAAATTAAGGCTACTTCAGTCCTAATCCCCTGCCTTTATTTAGACACAGCAGATAAGCAAAGACTATCATGTTTATTCTTACACCAACTTCCACAAACTTGTAACTAGTACTGTAACCAGCCATTGTATTATCTAAATCATTTCAACATGAATTAAACTCACTTACAAAGGTCGCACTGTGGCTGGATAAACTGGGAACTAGACTAAGGTCTTGGATTTTTGGACAAACCAGCGAAAGACTCAAAAACCAGCACTGTTCTATTCGATTTCAACAGCAGACCCGTTTTGGTCCATTCTCTTCAGGTTGCTTCTGATTGCACTTGACAATCAGGCCATCAACTTAGTCATCCACCTAGTTGGTAGTAAAAATAACTTGAATTCAAAATAGTTGCTGCTGGACTAAGTAGCTTGGGATCTATGACTGCCTCTGTTCCTCATTGCAGCTTCTTCACAGCTACTGTAACTCTTTGCTTCATCAATTGTTTTGTAGCAACAATATTTTACTGGTGTAACAAACTAATGACCAATTTGATTATGCTTGAAGTTTCAATTTGAAACGTCAATTCCAATAGGAACTAAGGTTTGCGAGGATTCTTCAAGTCCTCTTCACATTAGAAAGAGATAGTTGTCCTCAAAGTAGCAAGTGGTTCTGTAGGACAGTAGAATCAGTATATTGGTCCTACCAAGGCCAGTCAGTGATTCTCTAGGACATTAGAATCAGTATTGCTATCCTTCTAAAACATTCTCTGTGGTAATTCTGCACACATTTTTGGATACTCTTGTATATAACTGCCTTGGGCTCTGAAGTTAGGCTATAAAAGATTGTTTGGATTTTAGTTGCATCATTGATATTAGTTTTTATCATGAAATTCTTGCTATTACTGTTTTCACCCCCTATCAAATGTGTTTGTTTAGGCCAAAGGCTCAAATGCTGCTGCTACAAAGGGCACGGAAGCTGCAGTATACGCAGCTGAAGCTTCTGACACTAATGACCTACTTGAGAGAATACTTCCTGCAACAGTATCAGATTATGTGGCTTTGGTTCAATCTCATATTCATGCTGGTAGGTCACAAATTGAAACACACGCTTTTTCTGTTAATGATACTATTTCTGATACGTTCATTACTGTTTTCAGGAGCCAATCATCGCTTTGCAGCTCGACAGCTACTATTGCTTGGTACCATGCTAGATTTTTCAGACTTTACAAGCAGGAAAGTTGCTAGTGCATTTGTGCAGGATCTATTACTCAAATCTCTTGATTATGAAGTGGATGAGGAAGGGAATACAGTTGTCATTGGTGATGGCATAAACCTTGGTGGTGACAGAGACTGGGCTCAAGCAGTGTCCAACTTGGCAAGGAAAGTCCATGCTGCTACTGGTGAATTTGAAGAGGTCATTATAGGGGTTATAGAAGGGCTTGCACAACCTTGCAGGGAGAGAACAGCCGACTTTATGCAGTGGATGCACTGCCTCGCTGTTACTGGTCTCCTCTTGGAAAGTGCAAAATCATTCCACTTGCTTCAAGGAAAGTCTATTGATCCAGTTGAACTTCTGCATTCTCTATTGCTTCCGGGGGTATGACCAATTACATACGACTGTTTTCATTTCCTACTTTTATTTTATCCTTTCCTTATGGTTTTCACGATCACTAAGGTTCAACTATAGTTCTTACAGTATTGAGCTTATAAATGGATAAAGAGTATGCTTCTTTCTTATGCTGGGGAGAAAGCACAGAGATATGCTGTAAATCAACATTCAATTCCACTTTGAGCAAGCATCACACTTTATGGCCAACTCATGTAACGACTATGCCATATTTTACGGTTTATTTCAAGCTGTTAAGAACTGGACGACATTTTTATGCAGGCAAAACATGTTCACTTCGATGTGCAGAGGGTTACTATCAGGTGTCTTGGCCTATATGGTTTGTTGGAGAAACAGCCAAGCAAAGAGCTGGTGAAGCAGTTAAGATTATCTTTTGCCAAGGGTCCCATTATGATTAGCATTATGGCATGTAAGGCATTAATTGATCTACTTATGTGGCATGGTCCTGAAGAAATTAACAGGGTGCTAGGGATCGAAAGCACTTATCAATGTTTGGATGAGAAGATGACAGTTAAATCTGTAGATTGCTTGGATACTGATGAGCTTTTGAGTATTGATTCAATCAAACTTTTATTTGCTGGTCTTGATCTTAAACGTTCAGATCAGCTT
The DNA here is from genome assembly GCA_027563825.1 of Erythroxylum mucronatum. Lineage (NCBI taxonomy): Eukaryota > Viridiplantae > Streptophyta > Magnoliopsida > Malpighiales > Erythroxylaceae > Erythroxylum > Erythroxylum mucronatum. The sequence continues at coordinate 13,065,114 of JAOSBP010000002.1, read as the reverse complement.
GAACCAAATGATGATAATGAGACAGTACAAGCTATTCTTGGTGAGGGTTTTTCTAAGGTTCTTCTCCTTAGTGAGAGCTATCCAAGCATATCAACTTCTTTTCACCCTTTGCTCTTAGAAAAGCTCATTAATCTGTATTTCAGCGACGAAACAAAAGACCTGATAAGGTAAAATTCTCTCTGCTTGTTGCCTAGGTTGTTAGTACCCTCATGTTAATGATGACACTTTGAAGTTCTTCGCCAGGCTTAAACAATGCTTATCTGTTTTCTTTGACCATTACCCTTCCCTCTCGGCAAATCATAAGGTGGGTTTCTCTAACATGACTGTTTCTTAGTGGATGATTTTATTAAAATGCAACTTCAATAATATTTTTTTGTTCTCTAAATGCAGAAATGTCTGTCTAAGGCCTTCATTCCAGTCATGCGTTCAATGTGGCCTGGTATCTATGGGAATGCTGGTGGATCTGCATTTGTGGTGTCTAATCTGCGAAAGCGTGCTGTCCAAGCATCTCGATTTATGGTGCAGATGATGCAGGCTCCTTTATATACTGCAAAGAATGGAAAACAGGATGAAAATGCAGACACAGACATGACAGAAATTGCAGACAACTCTATCCGACCTTCTCTTGAATGTGGGGAGGAGGGACTTGCAATACGCATAGCTGTAGAGGTGTGCTTTTGCTACTGAAACTTTTGTTCTAACATAGTATGGTTCCTGAAATGACGAATCTTAAATTTTTGTTTAACGACTTGGCTTATGTTATCATGTTCTCAAATTATCGACGTAACTATGGCTGTTAGTTTTTAGATTTGGTCCTAGGTTGGACATAGAATCAAATGGGAGTTGCAGGAGCAACGAGTTTGCTTGTAGTGGGTTGGCGAACATCTCAAGTTGCATGACTTAGACTGTATGGATGTTTTGCCTTGTTCCAGAAGGCATCATAGACTTTGTGGCATAAAAATTTTTTGACAAAAAAGGGGGAATCTGGTTACTATTCTTTTGCATACAGGGTATGAGCTCAGGAATATAAAGCTAGTGTTAGGCAATCACAATAGACTCGTAATATTTGGATAATGAACTGTACTAAAGCGCAAAGGATATGAAACCAGGAAATATAGAACTAGCGTTTGGCTTTCACTATTGACACAGTCTGGAGATGATGTAATCTGCTACATCACATCGAAACTGAATAGCCTACTGTCTTGTACAATGTAAGTAGAAAGGATGAGTGGCTTTGACACCGATTGGTATGAATCATGGTGGAGCCTTGTCTAACTGCTAGATCTTGAGACTGGAGATTCAAAAGACCACACGGATCTCATATGAAAATCCATACTTACGCTACAGAATACGGGTCTCTTACTTTCACTTGCCAATTTACCATTTCAAATTTATTATCCATGCTTTGGTTACTTAATCTGCTGATTGCATGTAGTCTAAATTATTATTATCTTTACGTTTAAAGTAATCTCTGTTTCAAGGTTGCTGCATTCTTATTACTGTATGCATTGTGACGTAAAATGCTAGTATGTCATATATTTATGTGTATATGTATATGCTTCTTAGGTTGAGGAACCCAGTTTTTACTGATGTCATTTGGAAAGTATCATTTAATATCATGTTACTCCTTTATATGTTGTCCTTGTGTTCTCATTTTCAGGTGGCAAGCTTCAATGGAAAGAAGACACCTGCGGAGAGGTCGTATATCATATCCCTCTGTAGAGTACTTGTCTTGCTTCATTTCAGATCTTCGGAACAAGGAGCAATAAAGTTGATGAGGAAGCTGTTAAATGCCGTGGCTGAATCTGTATCAGCAGATAAAGACCTTGCTAAGGAGTTAAAGCAGATGGCTGGAAGACTTAAATTATTAGACATGCAACCTGATGAGGGGCTGTCGGAAGACCATGCTAATCGTATTCTGGGTATAGTTCTTTAGTAAGACAGATCTTTGACATGATATATAATTAGTGACGAGAATTTCTGATGCCTTGTTGAGAAAGGAAAAAATATAAACAGTAACTTCACGCACTGGATGGCCCATTTGGTCTGCTACTCCAATAATTATACATGAAATGTCAATGGTACAACTACATTCTATTGTTTCCTTTATATTGACCCTTCTTATACAATCACAGGGAGTTTGGAAATAGAGTCAAACGTAGACCTTGCTAGTTCTGATGCAATCCAACAAACTCCTGTGATTCCTTCAAGGTCAACCAGGCCATCGCGTTCCAGGAGACGAGTTAGATGTGAAGAAGAGACCTCTTCTGATGAAGAGATCTCAACTACCAAATCTGTTTCAAGCATTCAAGGGACTACAGGAGCTCGCTCACAGAGGGCAAGCAAGACGGCAGCCCTGACAAAGATAACAGCTAGTAGAGCAGCTAGGATTGATGAAGTAGATGATGATACAGAGCAAGATGGCTCAGAATTGACATCAGAGGAGGATTCTGATAATTCTGACCACTTTGTTGAATAAACATGCTCTTGTCTTCTTGCAATAGGTTATAGGTGTGCTTCCTCGACACTCTTAGCTGTTGTTGTTGTAGTGTTTGCATTTTCCCTTCAAGCTCGCAAATTGTAAGAGGCAGCTCAATATGCAAATTGAAGAAATTTGCTGAAGTCTGCTTTATTCTATGCGTAAACTTCAAATTTCTGACAAAAGTTGACAAGCTGTATTTATTTATTTTTTATATTTCTTGAGAAGCGCCTAAATGTGGATGTGAGGATTAATAAAAGGTCACAAATTAGATAATGTACCTATCATGGTAATTGCAAAAAATAAAATGTTGTATATTGAAATCATATATATATTTAAAAGGAAGTGATTTATATATAAGGATAAAGAATTTGAATTATATAGGTGAGTTTGATACATATATGCATAGGCTAGTATAATCACTCTTCACAATATCTTTAAAAGTTAAAATCTCATCGGAATGATCCGTAAAATCCCTAATTTGGTGTTTGATTTGTGAGTTAACACGAATGAATGATGTTATCCTTGATTCTAACTTCTCATTTATAAAATGTGGATCAATCCTTTCATGACATTGACTGAAACTGGTTAATGAAGTTCTTGAGGATGACGACCTACCCCTTGGTCCCCCACTGGCTCGTCTTTTTTATTTTTCAAGCTGCAACAAGCATTTGATGAGACTGAAATCGTAAAGAAAGAAGAGTATGTATGGAAACAAGTTGAAGTATGTATGCAAACAACTTCACCTTGCAAGTCGAAGATGTATGGAAACAACTTCACCTTGCAACAAGTCGATTGATATCTTCATTTCAGTTTCAAATAAATGTGACCTACAATCCATTTATGTTTCGTCATTATTGATCATTTCATAACAAGGTTGATCCAATTGGTGATGGTAATAGCGATAATAAGTTTAGTCTTGAAGATTTTAAGCATCTGCACATGACTTCTAATTCTTACAACTAAGTACTTGAAATAACATTTAGTCTTAACAGATTTTAATATCTGTAAAACTTTTAATTCTTGTAATTAAGTATTGGAATTATTTTCAATTTATAAGTAAAAGTATTGTTTATATTAATAATAGAAAATTTTATATTCATAATATTCTAATTTAAATTTAATTATATATATTTTGTAAATATGAAGCCGCAGTCCAGTCCTGTCCTTACACGCAATTTATAAAACACTCCATTGTTACAAGTTATGATAAAAATTTAATGTAATAAAAAGAAAACTTAGTTTCGAGTAGAAGTGCATCAAAAGAAACCTAACCCACCCACACACGCAGGATTCCTCGCTTCCGTTTTGAGTGATACAGAATTAAGCGGCCGCAAGACACAATTGCGTCTCCAAATCTCCTTGCTGTAAGTTTCTATCTCGATTTTAATATCTTTATTGATTTTAGGGCTTTATTTTATTTAATTCAATTCTTGTTATGCGTGTGAATTAATATTATGCTCCTACAAGTTAATCAACAAACGGTTGATGTTCATTTAGCTTCCTACTGATTCCTTTTAGGTAAATATGCTTGTGCTGTAGAAACTCTTTTGGGTTTGTAAAAGACTATGTTTTTTGTCGGGCGAGATTCTGTTTGCCACTATGATTTTGTTAGTACTGCCTGTGAATTTGATAAGGTATTGATTATCTCCCGAACATACGATATTGCTTGGAGCTTTTATGCTATTGTTGCCTGATTTTCTTCATTCTTAAATTGTGTATTACTTGAGTGCCGTGTATTCTTATTGTTGTGCTTATTTGTGTGGTAATATACTACTTTGGACTGAAAATGAGCTAAAATAAAGGTTAAAGTGCACTGATTACAAGTGTTTCATGATTTTATAGGGATTTATAGTAGTTCATTTTTAGGGAAAGACGTTCCAGGGAAATTAAAAAATGACAGACTACGAGAGAGGAAGATATGAAGGAAATGGCTCTGATTTTGAAAATGGCGATGGTGCCTCTCCCGTGCCTCCTGTTAACAGCCAGAGCTATGCTGACATCGATGACCTCAGTGAACGCAAAGATCGGGTATACAAAAGCACGTTAATCTATTGACAGTTCATAGCTAGGAGAACTGCAGCTATTGTATATTGCATAATGTTTATACCAGCTTGGTTGATTTTGACTTGTGAAACCACTATAATATAGTTTGTTTTCAATACATCAATTGTAGGTGTAGTGTATATTAGATTTATACCACTTTCTCAGATTGATCGAGTATTTCCTATTTTGCTTTTTAAAGATTCTGATCAAAATTTTCTACCTCATCTGTAAGATGAGTTGGGTTATGAAGTGATTTTGTATCTGTTGATTCAATAGATCAAGTTGTTATATACTAACTACTTATTTGTAGCTTTAAATTAGATTTTAGCTGGGTTATTTGTTATTTTGAGGATATTATGGAGTTTTTACTCTTTTCTTATCGAGTGTTTTGTGGATTTCATCCAGATTATTCATTTGTATGCATTTTAGGTATTGTATCTTATTTAATTTTTCAAATTCAACTATTGCAGCGTGGGTCTCGAGAATATGAAAGAGAGTCTTCAAAGAGTCGTGAGAGGGATAGAGAGAAGGCACGTGATAAGGATAGGGACAAGGATAGGGAGAAAAGCAGGGGCAGGGACAGGGAAAGGGATAGAGATAGAGATAGAGATAGGGATAGGGATAGAGAAAGGGACCGGGACAAGGAAAGCGAGCGCCATCATAGAGATCGGGAACGTCATAGAGATCGAAGTGAGAGGAGGGAACATGGTAGGGATAGAGGTGATGATGATTATCACCGAAGTCATGACTATGACAGGTGATGAAGTTCACTTTTGTGTAGCTTTCTAGATACTTATAAACCTTTTACTGAACATACTATTGTCATTCTATTGACTAATATCATTTGAAGACGAAGAGATCATGATAGAGATAGAGAAGAAAGGCATCGGCATAGATCAAGATCCCATTCCCGTGGTAGATCTGAACACCGATCAAGGTCTCGCTCCCGTTCACGCTCTAAGAGGTATGCAGGGAAGAGAAGATGTTAAGTAATTGTTATTATAGTTCCATGCATATGTTTGTTTATCATTCATTGCACCATTTCTACCTTTTCTTTGTGATTGTAATTCTATCTCCATACAGCAAAAGAATTAGTGGTTTTGATATGGCTCCTCCCCCTTCTGCAATGTTGGCTGGTGCAGCCGCTGTTGCTGCTACTGCAGGTACATGGATCATCTTTTTGTACTAAGCCTATCATGTTTATTTAATTGCTACCTGCTCTTATTTTACTTGATCTAGTGTGATAGTCCTCATCAAATTGCATTCTTTTATTTTGGCAAGCAGTGTATTCCTTCTTTCTTAATATAGTTTCTTTTAACTGAGATGTCTGAATGGTTTATATTGTGCTACTGTTATCATTATTTTGTGAAGTAATACTGGAACCTTGAGAATTTTGGTTATTTTGAATTGGTGTTTGCTTGTTTCCTTTTTGGAAATTTATTCTGTTTTATGAAGGCAATATTGGGCTACTAGTCCCACTATGCTGACAGTGAGCGTGAATGGCTTCTGTTGCTTTGATGTACAAGGAGGAATCCATGTGTGGGTTTGTGATTCTTCTCCATCTCCAACTGGAAAATAAAATCTATTTTCATATTTTTTTTGTGAATTTTTTTTTCCAGAGCTTGGATGTGTGATCCATTTGCATCATGTCTTTGGGTAAAGTTGTTTGTGAGAATATAGAACATAATACATCTTGTTATCTTGTGAGAGGATAGAACATAATACATCTTGCTATCTTGTGAGGGGATGGAACATAATACTTTCCTCTCTCCTACAGCAATTTCTTGGCAGCCGATGTACTTGAGATAAGAACTAATATTGTTTTCTGATTCTTATAACGGATTCATGATTTCAGGTCAGATTGCAGGAACAGCTCCTGCAATTCCAGGAATGTTTCCCAATATGTTTCCTATGGGGACAACTCAGGTATGATTTATTGCTATTAAAGATATCCTTTATTTTGCCTGTTGGCCAGCACTGAATATTTGTTATTTGTTTTCTTGTAGCCGTTTAGTGCTCTTCCTGTTATGCCGGTTCAAGCCATGACCCAACAGGTTGGCAAGATCACCCATGGGATTTGTTTATCATGCGGAACAAGTTTCAATTCAATAATTGTAATTTTTCATTTAACCATAACTTCTGTTGTGTATTTAGGCTACAAGACATGCTCGGCGGGTGTATGTTGGGGGGCTTTCTCCTACAGCAAATGAACAGGTGATAAGCAACACCTTTACTCTTTCTAATTATCAACAAGTTTTGTACTGGCTTGCTCTATTACAACCTATGATAACACCTTTTAGCTGATTGTTAACTAGTTTTTCTACTCTCTTTCTTGTTCTTCCATAGTCTGTAGCAACATTTTTTAGCAAAGTTATGTCTGCAATTGGAGGAAACACTGCTGGCCCAGGTATGCTAATGTCTTGTTATTGAACTGGGTAACTCTTTGTGCAATGCCCTAATGGTTTATATCATTCTTGCTGGATTGCTTGAAGGGGATGCTGTTGTAAATGTGTATATAAATCATGAAAAGAAGTTTGCATTTGTGGAGATGAGGTCTGTTGAGGAGGCAAGTAATGCAATGGCCTTGGATGGTATTATCTTTGAGGTAATATATATGATTAATGATTTTATGATTCATTGAACTTTTTACTATATCCTATCAGTCTTATACGGTCATGTGTGATTTCTTCTTTTTTTTTTTCCCTTTGTGCAAACTTGTATTATCAGGGAGCGCCTGTTAAGGTCAGGAGGCCTAGTGACTATAACCCATCTCTTGCAGCAACACTTGGTCCAAGCCAGCCCAATCCCAATCTTAACCTGGCTGCTGTTGGGTTAACTCCTGGTTCTTCTGGTGGGCTTGAGGGTCCTGACCGAATTTTTGTTGGTGGACTCCCTTATTACTTCACAGAAGCCCAGGTTAGGGAGTTGTTGGAGTCTTTCGGGCCCTTGCGAGGTTTTGATTTGGTTAAGGACAGAGAAACAGGGAACTCTAAGGGTTATGCATTCTGTGTCTACCAAGACCTTACGGTTACTGACATAGCTTGTGCTGCACTTAATGGAATAAAGATGGGTGATAAAACTCTCACTGTAAGGCGCGCAAACCAGGGTGCCAACCAACCTAAACCTGAGCAGGAAACTGTTCTATTACATGCCCAGCAGCAGATTGCATTGCAGGTAAAACTTAAATTGCTTTGGCTTCTAAATGTCATTTCCACCTTTCTGTTATTTATACTGGTTTCTATATACTCATACAGCGGCTAATGTTACAACCTCTACCAACCAAAGTTGTATGTCTAAGTCAAGTAGTTTCAGCTGATGAGCTTAAAGATGATGATGAATATGAAGATATTCTGGATGACATGAGGACAGAGGGTGCAAAGTTTGGTAAGATTTTTATTCTAATGCTTGATTTCTTGATGCTCGTTTCTTTTACAAGCTTTTTGCATATTGATCGGTTTTCTTTATTTTGTCTGTGTTATATGTTTGTTTTACAGCGTTTTGTAGTCCCACATTCCGCTATAAAGAATCAGGCCTAACATACACAGACAGAAGACTTCCCCTATTTATATTGGCCTGAGAACTATTTTTTTTTTGGGTTTATGTAGCCTTGAAAATTTTTTGGTTTGCATATTTTCACATGCTATATGCAGGTACACTGGTGAATGTTGTCATCCCTCGTCCAAATCCAGATGGTAGTTCTGCACCAGGTGTAGGAAAGGTTTGTTGGTGTTCTTTTCCTCCCAAATGATGCTCTTATTTAAAAAATGCAACACTTTGTTCTTTTCCTTCTCAAGTTGAGGTGCTAATTAAAAAACTTGGTTATTTGCAGGTGTTCTTGGAGTATGCAGATATTGAGGGTGCCACGAAAGCTCGAACAGGGATGAATGGAAGGAAATTCGGTGGCAATCAGGTTGTTGCCATCTTTTTCCCTGAAACTAAGTTTGCGCAGGGAGAATATGATGGCTAATTATTTGTCACCTGCGTCCTTTCAGTTGATCTAGTATTCAATGACGTTCTCGTATTAGCTTTGAGGAGACTTAGGTGGTTTAGCTTTAGTTTTACAGCTAATGAAAGTCTGGACTCTGCAGATATAACATGCATTAAACTTGTTATGTTGTACTTTATTTATCTACTTAGGTATTGTAATGGCGGACTTACACTTGGGCTTTTAGATACACACTGCAATTGTTTCATCACGGTTTTGGGCTCTGTTTTGAAACCTAGACCGGACCGGCCGGTTCGACAGGTGACCGGTCGGCTATTCGGTCCGGGTGACCCTTAAAACCAGTGCGAACTGGTAGGAACTGGTTAATTGACCGATTAAACCGGGACTGGTCGAACTGATTAGTTATTGGTTCAATGATTTTTTTATTTTCTTATTTTGCTTTTTTTCTTTCATGTGTTTTTTAATTCTTTCAAAAGTAAAACCCACATTTTCTTTAGAAATTTAGTCGAAGTATAGAAATTTATATTATTTGGTATATTTTTTATTTTTTAATATTACTAATATATTATATAATTATTACATAATTATACGTCACATCAATTCGATTGGTGGTCGAATCGGTCAAACCGGTAATTAATAAGGCCTCCGGTTTAACGTTCGGTTCAGGTTTCAAAACCTTGGTTTCGGGATCGGCCAACTTTTTGGACTTTGATTTCTTTTTGCCCTTTGGGCAAGTGGCAATTTGGTTAAAAAAGAAATTTGGTACGGTGTATGAAATTTGAAAAAAATGGTACTTGCCTTTGTCACGACATTAAGAAAGGAGTTAAGAGGACTACTTTGTTTTAAATAACATGTAAGATTTATTTTACTTTATGGAACCTTCTTGGCTCATGTCGTAAATGCAAATAAAATCTAAATGAAATTTATTATAACGAAAATATGCCAATGGCCTTTACATCTTACGTTACAATTCAAAGCCTCTTATTCTTTTTGTGGACTTGCCTTCATGTTTGTCTTTCTCTTAATTTGGGCTGATTGGGTCGGGTTAAGCAGAATTAAATTTGCATTAGTAACTGTTACTCTCGAATGTCCTCCTTGGTGAGAATTGTGCAGCCAAAACGTAATTTTCCTTCTAAAGATTCTGATAGTTTCCTGTTACAAGCTTCCCTTTTCTTCTCAGCTCCTGATTACATCAGCTCTATTTTGAGTGTGCAGTCCTATCAGCTTGAATTTTGCCATAAGAGTTTTCATTGCTTTATCCTCCTGTCATGCCTTCCGAATCATTTCCCATAATTCTGAATTTTCGGCAATGATGACCAACTGTAAGACCTCACTGTGAGTGGCTCATGAGAGAACATTAGCACTCTTATTTTCCTTTTTATAGTAAATTTCAAAGTTAAAACCCAGTAGTTTATATTGAAAAAAAACTTTACCAAAGATGGTGCAATATTCCAAAGTGATTCATATAATATAATAATAATACCTGCAGTCATGTTGTCCAAGTATTGTATGAGAAGAACTACAGCAACAAAGAATCTCTTGAAACCTCAAAACTCCAATAAAAATTCCCAATTACTCCAAATTTTAGTTTAGCCTACCATGTTTTTGTATTGTACGTCTTGAAGGAAAATGTGCATTATCCATGTATGCTAAAGACTCACATATATAAATATAAATAAATAAATATATATATATATATATAACACTACCCACCATCAATGTAGTTATTTAACTAGTGAAAACGTTCTTATTTTCTCTCTAACTCCTTTAACCATCATCCTTATCTTTTGCTATCCCATACCATATCAATTAAATTACTTGGGCCACTTAATAGAAAGATAATATTAAACATAAGCCATTTATATTCTCCCACTTGGTTCATGTGATTTAATATTATAACAAGAAAGCAAATGACAAAATTTGCAATCAATATTTATGGCCAAATGAATTGCACAAAATGAGAGAAATAATTATCTAAATGTATAGAAGTATGCAAAGAACTTCATGTAAAAGAAATCGATGAATAACATGAGAAATAACAATGATCATAATGCAATATCCAAGAAGATCAATCGCTAATTAGCCCCATATGCTTTACATGATCCTTAAATGACTCAACCGATATTCCTTTAGTCAAAGGATCAACAACCATTAGCTCTGTACTTATATGCTGCACTTTCTGACTCTTTATACGATCCCTAACTACAAGATACTTTATGTTGATGTGCTTGCTTCGACTCATATTATTCTTATTATTAGCAAATGAGACTGTAGAGGTATTATCACAATATATCAACAATGATCTTGATACAATATCAACGACCTTTAACTTTGTGAATAAATTCCTCAACCACAATACCTGTGATGAACATTCATAGCAAGCAATATATTCAGCCTCTATAGTTGATGATGCAACTATTGACTGTTTCATACTCCTCTAAGATACAACACCTCTAGCAAGAAGAAAAGCATATCCTGAAGTATATTTATTTGTATTTTGACATCTAGCAAAATCTGAATTTGAATATTTGACGATCTTCAATTTATCTGAGTAACTATATGTGAGTTTGAAATCCTTGGTTCCTTTTAGATATCTCATAACCCGTTTAGCAGCTTTCCAATGTGTCAGACATGGGTTACTTTGGTATCTTCCAAGCATTCCTACCGCAAATGCAAGATCAGGTCTTGTGTAAACAAGTGTGTACATAAGACTTCCAATTACTGAAGCACTTGGTTTATTTTCCATCTCCTTTTGTTCCATAATGCTTTTGGGACATTGAGTCAGATTGAATTTATCCCTTTTAACAATAGGTGATCCTTTCGGAGCACTTTCTTGCATATGAAACCTTTCTTAAACTTTTTCAATGTAGGTCTTTTGAGATAGTCCCAGAGTCTTTCGAGGTCTATCTCTGTGAATTTATATTCCAATGACATAAGAAGCTTCACCTATATCCTTCATTTTAAAGTTTTGAGATAGAAATTATTTTGTCTCATGTAACAACTCAAATCACTACATGGAAGTACTATATCATCTACATAGAGGATTAAGAAAATAAATTTTCCCTCAACCAATTTGACATAAATACATTGATCCACAAAATTCTCAACAAAACCATATGAAACAATTACGTTATGGAACTTGATATGCCATTGACAAGGGGTCTGTTTCAATCCATATATAGATTTCTTAAGCTTGCAAACTAGTTGAGAACCATATTCCTCATTAAATCCCTTAGGTTGTTTCATATATACCTCTTCTTCAAGATCCCCATTCAGAAATGCCATTTTCACATCTATTTGATGTACCTATAAATCAAAATGTGCTACTAATTCCATAGTGATTCTAAAAAAATCTTTCTCAAAAACTAGAGAAAAAGTTTCATGATAATCAATACTCGCCTTTTGAGTGAAACCTTTAGCTACAAGTCTAGCCTTATATTGTTCAATATTACCAGAGGAGTCTCGTTTCGTTTTATTATAGCCAACTAATGAGAGCCCTTTTGGTAACTCAACGAGGCCCTATACTTGACTTTTAGCCATTGATTCCAACTTTTCCTTCATGACATTGTATCATAAATTGGAATTTTCTCCATTCATAGCTTGTGAAAACAAATTAGAATCATCCTTAAGTCCAATGTCAAAATTAGACTCTTGTACGTATACAACATAATCTCTAGAAATTGCTGGTCTTTTAAGCCTTGAAGATTTCCTGAGTTCAAAAGATTCATCTAAGTTTTGAACAACAGGTTCTTCATGAGTTTGTCTTTCATGGGGTGCCTCTACATGAATTGGTTGTTCTTCTATAGTGTCCGAAGGATTTTGAAGAACAATCAACTCATTTTCTTTCACTGATGAATTAATTTCCTTCTTTTCCTCGAATTGTATATCATGAGAAATTTCACTCCCTCTAATATCAAACTCCTCAAGGAATTTGACATTTCCAACTTCGACAATCTTAGGAGTGTACGAAGGACCATAAAACATGTATCCTTTTGAGTTAACCGCATAGCCAATAAATAAGCCACTTTAGGTTCTTAAATCCAATTTCTTAATTTGAGGATTGTAAACCTGCGCCTCAATTGGAAAACCCCAGACATGTATATATGCTAAAGTTGGTTTCTAACCTTTCCATAACTCAAAAGGAGTTTTCAGAACAACCTTAGTTGGAACCTTGTTTAAGATATATATTACCAATTCTAAAGCCTCACCCCAACAAGATAATGGTAGATTAGAATTACTAATCATACTCCTTACCATATACATTAGCATTCGATTCCTCCTTTTAACTATACCATTTTGTTGTGGTGTGCTTGGCATTGTGTACTATGCCACAATTCCCTCTTATTCTACGAATGTCGCAAATGGACCAGGTATTTATCCTTGTTCAATATATCGACCATAATATTCATTGCCCCTGTCTGATCACATAATCTTTATTTTCCTTTATGATTGTTTCTCTACTTCAACTTTATAAGACTTGAAAGCATCAAATGCTTCAGCCTTTTTATTTAATAAGTAGAGATACATATATCTAGAAAAGTCATCAATGAATGAGATAAAATATCTCTGACCATTCAAATAAGGTGTTGTAGGTGAGGATATGATTATGAATATAAACAAATGGATAGATACTAGGATAATCTCGTGATATAGAAAAACCA
>JAOSBP010000002.1:13009187-13019849 GCA_027563825.1 Erythroxylum mucronatum | reverse complement strand
TACTCACCCAACTTCTTCTTATCCTTGTTATTCTCCCCATCTTCTTCTTCGTCTTCGCCGTAATCGAAATGAAAAACTGAGAGGAGAGAAGAGAGATCTGTGAGAAGACAGAAGAGAGGGGAGAGCATGAGTTTTAATCCGGTTATCAAATAACCAGTTCGTGTAAAAACTGGCCGGTTCTCTGATAACCGTCCGGTTTTTACATTCAGGGGTTTTTTAACTAAAACCGAACCGGACGCATGGCCGATTCGGACCATTTTCGGTCAGACCGGCCGGTCCGGTCCGATTTTTAAACCCTTGATAAAACTTCTAAAACCTTACAATCAAGTCCAACTTTATTAAATTAACTTTGCTTTCTTCAACTCATTCTATATGTGAGACCCATTAGGTACTCAAATATATTGGCAATGATTATAAATTATAATTCTAATTATAAGTAAATTAAAACTCCTTTTAATTTATTTTTAATTCTCCAGTTAAAGAATTTATAATCATATATCAAGATTGGCATCTAGCAACATGTCATGACTATCTAAATATTTAGGAATATCAAAGTAGTTTTGACTAACCTTTCCGTGCATGATTTTTTGGTATAATTCAATCCTTTGATCATACAATATTCCGATTATACATAGAGTATGAAATTAATGCCTACTCTATTTTGAGTCTAATTGTTGGGCCCCGATTCCTTTTCGTTAGTAAATAAGTCATTTAATCTTTATTTTGAGGTTTAGTTTGATATTTTTAATTTTGGTTGGAATAAATTGAGGATTTTATTGCTTAGGTTATGATGTTTTTTTATATATATGAAGGGAATTAGTGAAATTAGATTTTTGATAAATTGGTATTGGTGATAAATTGTTAGTATTAAATGAATAAAAATGAATGAGGGCAAATTGGGGAGTTACTTGAAGTGTTAGATTTAAAGGCTAATAAGGAGAGGGGTAACTTAGTCTTTTTAGACTCATTTTAAGGTGAATGAAAGAAGCAAATGAGCATTGTCGTATGGGCTTAAGTTTTAAAGTTTATAAATTAAATTTGCTAAGGCTTTTAGGAGACTTACGAAACTTGTATGGAGAAAGAAAGGAAAGGAGAGGATTCTAAGTGAAACTACGTAGTTTTAAGCTAGGTTTTAAGTTAGGAATTGAGTTAAGTCTTTGGGAAGGAAGACTCACGAAACTTCAAGAAGAAAAGAAGAGAGAGAAGTTCACGATATGTACAAAGAAGAGAGAGAGAGAGTGTTCGGTTGAGAGGAAAGAAGAAGAAGAAGAGGATTCTTGCGTGAGAAAAGAGATTTAAGAAGTTCTTTAAGAAGGATAAGGTTAGAGGAAGGCTAAATCCTCCATTAAAGGCAAAAATCAGATTTCGTGGGTCATTCCTAAGGTAAGGGGGTTTCGAATTTTTGATAAATTTGAGAGGGAATTTAGTTTTAAATGCTTTAGGAAAGGTTATATAGGTGTTAGTTCATGATTTCCTTTCTTTAGATTTGTCAATTCTTGACAACGTATGTTAGGTTGAATTCTTGTGTTTTGATGAAGGACAAAAAGGCAAAAGGAAGTGAGAGGAAAGGTTCTTGGTCCAAGAATAAAGCTTAAGGATTTAAGGTGGGTGACTTTTTAATATTTGAGTTATAAGCTACTTAATTGTTTTGAAATAAATGTTATTAAGTGCTTTCCGATGACTTGTAAATTTTTAAATGAGTTATGATTTGTGATGGCTTGAACTGATATTAGGTGTCTTTTGTGTGTAAATACATATGGAAATGCTTGTAAAGTTGTTTGACAAATGAAAAAGGTGAATTATGTGATTTCGGAAAAATGCCATGTTAGGAAATTAAGTGTGCATAATGTGAAAATGCATGATTATGTGGGTTTGTAGTGATCCCCTCCGTTAGCAAGTGCACTTATCTATTATAGGCTTCGCCCGCCTGCCCGCTAGTGGTACAGGAGCTCTGAATTTCGGACTCCCCTCCGTTCACGGCTACACATGACTGCTTGGCAGAAATGTGTAGTTCCGTTAGGATCACTCAAACCATTTGTTATGTGATTATGTGTTTTTGTGTCATATTTGCTGACTTTGTAAATGTTTTGTCTTATCGGAAAACGATTTCGGTAAAATATGGGTTTGAAAGAAATTGTTTAAGAAATTTTCGTATACTTATACTTGAGTATTAAATTGTTATCCACTGAGCCGTCGAGCTCACACCTTATTTTCCTCCACAGGCGTCGCGCGAGAAACTGAGTAAAGGCATCGGATCAAGGCTTTACTCCTGTTTCTTGTGATTTTGGAAGCTAAATTTTGAGTACCAAAGCTTTAGATACTTTTTAGCACAAGAGTTAGAGATTTTTGTAATTTTGCTTCGTATTGTAATCTTTGGATACTTTGGTTGTATTCGGGCTTAAATACCCTCTAAAGCTTTGTATTGACTATGTTTTCTTGTAAATGTAAAAGAAATGGGAATTGAAATGTATCTTGTGTTTATTTCATAAAAGTGTAATAGTGTGGTTGAATTTGACAAAAAGAAGAAATTATTAGAATTGCTGCCATTTGAGTGAATTGATGAGATTTTTGGATTGGATTAGTAGTTGGATGCTTGAATATTTGGAAGCTTGAAGTGGTTTCACGCAGGTATGGAGTTTGGGTGAGAAAATTGAAGTTTTGGCTAGTTGAACTTTTAAAGGAGATGCTGTCAAATTTTTTACAAAATTTGGCAGCAACTTCGATTAGGTTTTAGACGCCCTTAGAGGTTGAATAAGGTTGAGAAGTCTTCTGAAAGTTTATAAAGCATGTTTATGATCTTTCCGTGGGTATATGATATGTCTCATTCGGACTTAGGATGAAAAAGTTATAAGGTTTGAAAGATGACAGCTACTGTTCATTTGGTGCATTTGTAATGTTCATATAGGCATAAATTGGGCAGTAACTTTAAGCAGATTTTTACCCCTTTTAATGATTAAATTGAGTTGTGTTCCCTTCATGAAAGTTATAAAACACCTTTTTATCTTGCCAATGAGGTAAACTATGACATTTTTAGGTTTTTGTGGTAAAAGATATGACCTTTCAAAAGTTTGACCTTATGTAGGAAATTACAAAATTTGACAGATATTTTGAAACAATTTTTGACCCACTTAATGACCAAATTAGTTTTTACACTCTTCTTGAAAGTTGTAGAATTTTCCTTTAGCTTTTCATAGGCACTAAGTTTGTTAAATTTGGAGGTCTCAGTCGAAAGTTATGAAATTTAGAGTTTTCTGTTTAAAAAAGAAAATCGATTTTCCTTCGGAGTCGCACTCTCGCGAGTTGCTGGCGATTTTCAGACTTGCACTCTCGCGAGTGCGAGCGTCTCACCCCGCGAGCGTACTCGCGCTCGTGAGGGCGAACGCTTCGCCCATGCGAGCAGCTCGCGATCGCGAGCGCCCGCATGGGTGAGCCCGCGACCGCGAGCTTCGTTCTTATACTTTTGAAATTCAAAATTTTTATTATTTTATTCTTTTTGTTTCCGATTATTCTTTTTTGCTTTCAACTCTTTTGTTTGGAACATTTTTGTATGAACTCCGATTTACTCGATTTTTGAAGCATTGGTTTTCGAAAAAAAAATCTATCCCTTAATTGGGAAAATTAGAGTTTTCGGGTGTAGTGAGAATTTAGGTATAAAATGAAAGGAAGGCAATTAGATGGAGTTTGGAAAAATTTAGCGTCTTATAGAGATCCGATTGAGAAGATTTATTTTCCTAACAAATGTAGAGACATGAAATTTCGATTTAGCTCAAGAGTCGAATTACGTTGTGGGCCCTAAGTTGAGCAATTATCTAGATCCAATTATGGTGAATTTATCAAGATCCATTCGGGATTCAGCGAATTAAGTTTGATTTTGAGAGTTCTTCTATGGTGAGAAATCCCTCCCTCGTGGGTTGCGTGTCCAGATGTCACATAGGACGTCGGACACGTGTCGCACCAAGGTAGGGTTCCAACACTAATCATATTAGTTCTCCACCATCAGTTATCAATTCAATTAATGACATTTGTAAACTATTTAAAAAATGTTATAATGCCTTGGCCAAGGATTTCCTTAATCAATACTAATTGAGAACAACAGAACATTGGGTGATGAATCCTATTTTGATCACACAACTGTCTCCATATAATTTATACTACATCCAATGACTATCGTTTGATCGACTCATGATTAAATAAGTCATAAATAGTATCAAAGCATAGCAATCCCTATACAAGATAACTTTGGTGACCTCAAGTCAAAGGATCACTTACACAATCATCACAATGAGAATTTCGTAAACATACAAGTAATGTTCCAAATGGATTTCTTATGCTGGGTCTGTTCATAAACTTGTTATATAACAAGCATTCACATGTTTGTTTAAATATCTCCATACTTTGGTCTATGAGATTGACTACTTCCTTCATAAGGCAAAACATAACGCGTGCTAATCTTTTTATGTTCTATTAATGTTTAGTCCTAATAAAACAATAACTAGGGATAATTTAGGAATAATACATAAATGTAATATGAATCTCATTATTATAATTTCATTTACAATATACAATTATCCCATGGACTATATCATATATACATCTAAACATGTACAAGATAAAGAATATTTTTAAATAATTTATCACTAAACTACAACTAAAGTGATTGATTGTAGGGCATAAACCAACATGGGTTGTCAAATTTGCTTGAGGTTGGGAAAGAGTTTGATGATGGTAGTGAGAAGACAAAACTTAGCAACGCTGCCAAGTGTTATATAATTGTCAAATAATATTGAGTTTTCCATTGAAATGATTTAGTCGTCATGATGTATGATTTTAGTTGTATCCATTAATTTGTTACGAATGCCTTGATTTTGAGAGTGAAATTGTTTGCGATAGCTTTGACTTTAATTTTTTGGCTTCAAATTTTCACCACAGCCATTGATGTAGCTTTGTCGTGTTTGTGAGCCAGTGGAGCAGGGTAATGATTACAGGGGTTGTGATGCGTTGAAATTATCGTTTGAAGCTTAAGGTCAAAATTACAATTGTCGTGTCCATGGGTAAAGTAAGCATTTTTGTGTAATAGAGGCATTACCTTGATGGTCAAGGGTGTACGTTTGATATAGACTTCCGCACCTTCTACGCGTGTAGGCCATTTCGAATAGCATTCTTTAGATAATTAGCATCTATTGCTTGCTGCAACCCCTTTCATTAGACGATGCATCACAACGTTTTATCATTTTAAAAGTATGAATCCTAGTATTACTGCTATAAACAGTTGACCAAGAATGTTAAGTTTTAAAATCAGATTCTTTTTGATCTTAGACTAAGGTATCCACCGGCGGACCCAGTGACTAATCCCCTCGCTGGTTTGTAGGCACCTCACAGAGTGGGACAGCTAGCCCAAGGATAAAATGCTCATTTCGTCCATTAAAAATGATATCAGCATACAATATTATAATATCAGTTACCAAAATTTAATAAGAAGGAAGATCCTCAGCTCAGACCTAGTGACTTTGCATATTACATAATTTAAAATACTAGCTATTCTATTAATTGAATTTTTTAATCATTTACTATAATAAAATAGCTGGGACAATTCCCAATAATTCAAGACCAAACAAAAATCAATATAAGTGCATGGAAGATCTCATTCCCTGTATGTATCAACTTGTACCTCTAGTGTCTTTAAAGTCAGCAAAGTATATACGAGAATTAGTTTAGTGAAAAGGGAATGAAGAATGACGTTTCGACTATAAAAGACAAGAAGTATAACCTCCCTAGAATATTGCATTGTGCCCCAATCCATCAAGGAGATTGGTGATTGCATGACAACATAAATTATGGTTCTCATTCTGTTGTATGGCTGAAATTACGAAGACTACAAAAGGAAATCAGAAAAGCCTCCATTGCGTCTTTCAACACAATTCAAATTATCGGTATGGCTGTCCTTACTGCAAAATACGATCAATATAAGCTATGGTATTGGCTTGCAGCCATGAATTCGGGACAGATAGAAACTGTCTGTGATAAGCCTAAAATTTAATGTTAGTAAAATATTCAGAGATTTACTGTTTTAATTGGTATCATCTATGGAAATTAGTATTTTAGTTTCAAATTAATCACAAGATAGAGAATGAAAGCTGTTAATGAAGAATGTGCAATTATATATGCATTCCCAGTTCACTTATGTACACATTCACTAAACAAAATCCTGTTTCCTCATATCATCAACGTACGATTCTTTTCAATGTAAAATCATTATACAACTTTACCCATTATTTATACTTATATGTACGTATACACTGATGAAGATCCTAGCTTACAAACTAAGGAGAATCTTACACGCTGGTTTTCATATTTGAAATTAGTGTAGTTTTAACAAAGAATGTTATGGCCTTGTCTATTTTTGAGAAATTAAAAGGATATAGGTTATCTCTCATAAAACTCAAAACATATTTTAGAACCTGAATCCATTCCTTTCAAAAAATACATTATAAATAATATACACATAATATTTTTCAAATTGGAATGACCATCAAAATATATCAATAAAACAAAGTCATTCAACAGTCTCTTTTTCATTTTAAAAAACGTAATCTTAGGTTGTACCAAGTGAAACTCACATATAAATTTAAGGTGACTGCAATCCTACCAATATAATATGTTTTGAGTCGTGTACTCCACTAGTACAAAAATGTTTTGATACATGTTATAATTTTTGTTTTGATATATGTTATACTTTACAATGGTTTTTGTAAGATTATTTTATGATAATATACATTTAATATTTTTTATACTACATATATTTTAAGCATTTTATATGAAATTGAAGTCATATATCCTTTTATAATAATTTTAATATCTATTTGTGTTATTTTATCATTTGTATATAATGTAATCGAGCATGTTCTGCAAATTTAAAGAATAACTTGTGAGCTTGATCATATGCCATACACATAAATGTAAAATGAAATATAAATAGGATAATAAAATAATTAAAACATATAAGAAGGATAATATAAACTGGTCTCTATGTGTTATAATTAAAGTATAAAAGTAGATTTGTCTTGTTTAAATAATATTAAACCTTACTAAAAGATAACTTGTAAATTATGTCTGTACTCTTTAAATTTCACCTTTTCTATTTCAGTTCTCTGATTAATAAATATTCTAATTCAATCTTTGAATTATTAGATATTACAAAGCATTTACAAAATTCAAGTTAGATATCAACATGTAAGTGACTGTCATGTTATCATGGGGACTTTTTAAAGTACAAAAAAATTGGAGTAAATTTATCAAAGTCTTCGTGTAATATTCGAATTCAAGTCTCAAAGTTTAACTCAATATGTTTTCATAATCATCGACCATCAAGTTTGTTAGCTTTTGAACATCTCATGCCACTCGTGTTTAAGTGTTTCACTCACATTCTCAATATACAAGTATTTTTCACAACTTAATCAAATTGACAAATAAGAGAGATATGTTAAAAATCAACCTTTTAATGATATATTCACAGTAATTAATACAAAAAGGCTTAAGTGACATCCTTATTAAAGCACTTTACAATAATACCACTCAAAGAACTCTCCACTCGAAACTCTCACTAGCAACTTTTCTACAAAACTCTCCTTTCTTACAAACGATTAAACGTACATTAAGTTCCTCAAATAAAGTACAATTGATGCTTTGATATAAGTTTATAAGAACTTAAAGATCAAGTAAGCTAAAACTATCCATTTTCTCCACCAACCCACCAAATTAGTGGGGAGTTGTCACTTCTTCCCCTAACTCCATCAAGTTACTGGAGAGTTATCTACTTAGGCCACTGACTCATCTTTTTTCATATAGAGTAATTGTTTGGAAGATATTAATCCATTGCTATGTCATCTGACCCACTTTCCTACCATTTAAAGAAGTGCTCTCACTTTGTTAGGTAGTGCTCCTAATTTCTTTGGCCATTTCTTTCATGTTCTTGCAATGTATCATCACATCATTGCATCTTGAAGCCAGATGCCTTGATAAGTCTTCAATCTAGCCATCCTAAGCCATCTTTGTGCATGGTTTATCCAAGCACGTCAATGGTGTAATCTTATTGTTATATGACCTAAGTTAGCATCAACATAAATCATCATATAACAAATCTTGCATGTTTATGTACCTTTTGATCTCCTCGTCGAAGTTAAGTACCTTCGTGCACTGTTATACTCAGCACAACTTAGTTGTGCCATCATTTTCAGTTTCACATTCAAATCTCATCTTTAATTGAAGATTACTGTTAATGTACACCATTGCATGCTAATGCTCTCCTACTCTTGAACTTTCATCGATAATGCCTATTATAGCTTGCCTACTTTTGGGACTATGCCTCCATTTCATCGTCAACATGTCACCTCTATGTCAAACTAAGTGTCAAGCATTAGCCAAGGATCACCAATACTTTCATGAGTTTGTAACATAAATTTAAAGGTAATAAACTACTCTCACTAAAAAAAACCCAACACTCTTAACAAAATAATCTATAAGTACTCCTCCATGAGCGATTCCTTATAATACTCTGTAGTCAAAGTTTGAATATAAGAGTTAGTCTTCATATTCATAAGCACATCATCTACGTACTATTTTTCCTATTCATCAAGTTTTTATTATTTTTTTAAAATGCTCATTTGCAAGGTCCACGATGCCTAACATAACATCATTTATGAGATAGAATTCTTGTTGGCCCCTGAATTTTTTTATTTATTTAATTAAGCATGATTAGAATAATTCTGGGGTCTTGATAGATTAATGTATGTTGGAGCAAATTAACACGTTAATGTTAATGGGATTTTGCAACATTGGTGAATTGAATTAAAGTTAAAGTGATAAATTGCATAAGGGGGTGTTATGGGAAGATCACTTAAGCATTTAAGTTGCAAGGCTAATAAGAAAGGGTATGTTGGACATTTTAGCATCACTAAGGGTTTAAAAGGCAAGAGAAATGGGTGTCATACAATTAGAAGAGAGCCAAAAATGAAAATTAAAAGGAGATAAGAGGGAGAGTGTCGTATAAGGAGAAAAGAGGGGGGGAAAGGAGAAAAAGCTAGGGTTCTTCATTTCTTGGTGTTCAAGGGAGGTTTTGAAGTTGATTCAAGAAGGAAAAAAGAGAGAGGAAGGTTAAAGCTTCCATTTGAACCAAGAAATCCTTTGGTTGGGTGAAGATTCAAGGTAAGTGATTTTTAATGTTTTAGATTTTTGGAAGGGTTTTGGTTCAAAGAGCTTAGGAAATTTATGGGTATAAGTACTCTAGGATCAATTTCATGCATTTAGGTCTTTGGGTTGTCCAATTTGGATTCCTATTGATTTGGGTTTTTGTGTCATGTTGAAGAAAATTAAGGGAGGCAAGAGGAGCAAGAGTAGAGGCAATTTGAGCAAGGTTTTTCAAGCAAGGAAACTAAGGTGGGTGACATTTTTATACTTGAGTTAATAAGCTATAAATGTTCTTCAAATAAATGAAATTAATGATTTTCCCAACTACCTCATAAATGAGCATTTATTGTTTTTTAAATGATTGAGAATTTGCCATATGTTGTTGTGTGAATTTTGGGAATGAATTGTAATTGCTTTGCAATTATTGTATTTGTTGCTTTTGGATTGAGTTGAAAAATGGATTTTATAATTAGTATGGGATTTTGGTTGTTGAATTGTGAAATATGTCATGTTCATTAAAAACAAGTTTTCAAGAATGTGCCATTTGGGCAAAATATTTTTAGTTCATAAATTACATGTTATGTGGGTTTGGTGTAGTCCATCCAGGAATTGTCACATGCACGTTGACCAAGTCATGGCTTCTCCCGCCTGCCCGCTAGTGGCACGGAACTCCTTTATAGACTCCCTCAAGTTTACGACTACACAAGGTCATTATATAGAATTGTGTAGTTCATCATGTTTATGGACTTGCCCAAACCATTTGTGATGTGCTTATGTGATTACTTGTATTGACAAGTTTGAGGAATGCTTAACTTATGTGAATTGTGAATGTGTTTTGACAAAGTTGAGAAATATATGTTTTATGGATTTTTGTGAGAAATTGTTATAATTAAGAAAGTTTTCAATTGTTTTTGCTTATTTCCGATTATAAAAGTGTTACTCAAGAGTGTGAAGCTCACCCCCACCCCTTCTCATCCACAAGCGATGAGCAAGATGTCGAGGGATGGAGTTGAGCGTCGAGGCGTTACTCCAACTTGCATTTTTGTTCTTTTGATCTTTGGAAGTTGATATTTGTAAAACAATGCTTTAGTTGCATTTTGAGAAATTATTGTTTTTACAAAATTTGTATTTTGGATTATGTTGTAAAGTGACTCAAAATGCCCACTAAAGCATTGTAAACTTTTATTTTGATGCAAATGAAATACATATGCATTATGATTGTTTATGGCTTTTCAAATCTTTACATTGCTATTTTCAATTTTCACATGGGTAGAAATCGTGTTCTGAATGCAAGGGAAATTCTAGAAGTATATAGGTAGAATTGATAAAAATTGTCTTCTTGAAGTTGTATATGGTCTTTTTAGCTTTCCAACGATATAAAGTTTGTAAATTTTGGATATTAGAATGGAAAGATATGAGTGTTACAAGTTATGATGTTGCATAGGATTCTTGTATGGGACAGCTATGATGAATGATAGA
>JAOSBP010000002.1:12978955-12991347 GCA_027563825.1 Erythroxylum mucronatum | reverse complement strand
GCAAAAATCTACTCTTTATATTTTCTATTTAGAAGTTATATTTTTATGTGTTATACAACCCGATGGATATCCAAAAACCCGAACAACCCAATGGTTTTGGATATGGATAGTAAATCGTAAAACTCGATAGATATGGATATAGATTAAGTCATAAAAAATGGATATGGATATGGATATGAGTAGAGTAAAACCCGAACTGAACCCTACCCATTGTTATCCCTAGATATGACTTGGACCTTTATTTATTTAAAATTTACTAGATTGTCGTCTAAAATGCTTACGCCCTCATATTTTAACTAATAATAAAAGAGTTGATTTATATACGTTGGCTCATTATCAGTTGGTAATATGCATTAGGGGCAAACATTTCTTTAATTTGAACTTCCAACGTACCACAGCTTTCTGTTCGGTACTATATATAATTCTCCGTTTTTGTTTATTTGTTCGAGGTGGATTTAAGTTACGCCTTTATCAATCATCTTTTACTAGTTTATAATTTCTAGAAGCTAACGATTTTATATTTTTATGTTCTAATAATTTTAATTTATAATTTCTTGTCCCTCCGCTATACTTTGTGGATATAAGGTAGAAAATAACAACTATCCTTACTGGCTAAAAAGTCAATATAATGTTACATACCTTAATTACTTTTGAATAATTCAAAGTTAAATTGGTCAGGTGCCGTACCTAATTAAGTTGGCTTCATATCATCTTACTATAACTTAAAAGAAGATAATAGTTATTATAAATCCATTTGAGAAAAAAAAGGATAAAAAGCAATAAATAAATGGAAATTACGAATAAGTTCATAACTTTCTAATAAAAAATCTGTAAGTAATATCTTGATCACCACTAGCTAACTTGAGTGCTGGAGGGTAGTGATAATTATAAAAATAAGAGTTGAGAGTTTTGAAAACATAAAATGCTTTGAAAATTCAAATAACTAATCCGTGTATATGTATGACTCCAAATAGAAAAATAAATTTCAACGTAGAAACCGTGTCATATGTACTTCGTATCATTTATGATGGTCTGTCCAAGTTTTGACTCCCATATAAAAGCAGTATTAATTTATTTACATATTTTAATAACGCAGTCAGTTAAACGTAAGGTGGCTGATCTGATGGCAATTTACAATTTACATGCCTTTCTCTGTAAAACTTAAAATGGTACTTCTTTTTTAAATTATCGAAATTAGTATATATTTTATCTATATATATATATATATAAATAGAGGGTGTTGACTTGGTAACAGTAATAAAGAATATAAGACTAGAGAGTAGATTCTCAACTAGACACATCATTGTCGGTTTGTCGTATAGAGTCGTTCAACTAGGAGTAAATGACTGGTAACAGAGCCAACGCGGTTTTAGCCCCCCTCACGTATTCATAGTAGGAAGATTGACGAATTATCTAAGAACGGGACAGCCAGACCAAGACTCTGAAACATGGAAGTATAAACGGAAGTTTGAACCGAGTAGAATCATCTGATATTTTTTTTATCCATGTGAAACCTTGAACTTGATCTGCCACTTCTTTTGAAAAAGATGTCATTACCATCGACGACACTTTCAACTTCAGCATCAACTCATTCACACTTTCGTGATGATTTTGGTCTTTGCTGCCTCTAGACAAACCCCCATGGATAGTAGGGCAAGTTGGTGTTTTTTTAATTTAACTTCCACATTGTGGAAAAACACATCATTGATATTAGTGTGTGCCTAGCTTTTCACTTCAACAATTAACGTCAAGTGAGCTCGATGATGGTGTCGTTTCAACCTAAATATTTTTCACATATATATTTTTCAACTTTTTATATAGTCAAGTATTAGAAACCTTATAGTCTAGTTTAATAAAAGATTCAGTGGTTTGTATAGCCATGTTTTGATGATTCATAAGATTGAATCAGCAAATTAAAAGATACTCCTACCAAAGAGGATGTTAGAGAAGGTTTAGTATCACTAACGGTTTGAAGATAAGTTGTTAGTCTAAATAATTACATTTGATTGCAAAAGATGGATACTGTAGGCACCAAGAAGTCGCTTATTACTTATATCTCGTAACTAATTCTTCTCTTTAGTTTTTCTTTTTTGACGAAAATCATAAAATTATAAATTATAAAAAAATATCTGACAAAAAAAGGTTAAAAAAATTATCCCAAACTAACATACTTATCCGGTACTAACTTTTTTTTAATTTTGCATTTAGCAACAGTTTTTAATGAACCGTCATTTTTGTTATACTAACTTAAATTATGGACCACTGCATAACTGAGATTTCTTTTTCGTCAAAATCAAATTTGTTTTTGTCGAACTTGAGAAATTACTTGAGGGATATATAGTGGATATGCTCAATAAATAAATAAATGATAATAGTCGTGAGAACACTAAAGATTTCAATTCCGCGTGGTTGGATTAATGTAATGAAAACATGAAAACCACATTTCCAAAAGCCGGGGGTCTAGTCATTCTCAACCCCTGTCCGGTAGGACTGTCCCGTCATATATAGTCCCCAGATGCCAAAACCTGCTCCACACACGCACAAAACTCCACCAGTTACATTTATGACAAATGGCAGTATCTTGCACAATTATTTTGATTCTCACACATAATATAAATATGTAAGTAACATCCATATATTAAGTCAAGAGTCGGAGAGTGTGATGACATGATCACGTATCATTAGTTTGCTTAACTGCATGCACCGTATATTCTCCGACGCTGCTTGCGTGTATCGAGGGCGATTAGTTCGTAGAAGAGAATAATAGTAATTAAGAAAAAAATTCGATCGTGACGATGATTATTATTATTAGTGGTTAATTTGAAAAAATATTAAGAAATAAAAATTTATTATATTTTAATTAATTAATTACAATATTTTAAATAATGAATGAATTATATTTTAATTAATTAGTATTTAAAAAATTTAAAAAAGAATCACTATTAAGAAATGAGTTTCATTCCTTTACCGAATAAAAAGTGATCGGGTTGGCTAAATTGGCCCTCCTAAGCCCAGCACTGAGCCCAAATGACGACGGCCCGACGTCCACGACTCGTTCGGCCCATCGAGCGTTAGACTCTCATGCAGACGCAATGACTCACGTAAACCTAAACCTAATGGCAGTCACAGGTATATAATGTAGTATTCTGTTGAAATTAAGGTATGAGAACTCAACCCTACTTTCCTCCGTTTACACCAGCCAAAACCTTACAAAAATATTGATTTGAGCGTCGGAGGGGGCCTCTCGGGAATCAACCACTGGCGTGCCTTTGCCTGTTTTGCAGATATTCGATAGTCAAGATTACGCAGGATCATAGATCAAAACAACGACAACCCAATCCAGCAGAATCCGACAGAACCAAAAAGTATAGAGAATTCTTCAAAAATAATATATTAAACTATTACTCTTATAATAATAATCAACAACTAACCTTTTACTTTTCATTCTTTGCCCGTTAATTCCTTCTCAAATTAATGAACCAAGCACTCCCCATCATATGCCTACCCGAAGAAAGGGATGGTGGGCTCAACTAGTCTCCGGAATGAGCAAAAGTCTCACGATAACCGCGTGGAAAGCAAGGTAGAGTGAGTGCTGGCCAGCTTGGTAAAGTCCAGGTGTCGTCATGCCTGTTTTGAGTCTGAATGACTGACTAAAGAAGTCAACGCGCGCTTGCTTTTATTTAATTTGATTTTTGTTTTAAATACAAAATACAAAGTGGGTACGGCCTCGGTGTTATTTTTGTTTGCACTCTTTTGTTTGCAAGTGAAAGATTGTATTAACTGTTGCATGGCATGTAGGTAGTGGATGGTCAAGGCACTTTCTTGGCAAGGATCATTGAGGTTGGTGATAGTGCAGAGTTGAGACCGTCCACGTCTCCCTGTCAACGTTGCCAAAGCTCACGCTTTTAACTATTGTAGAACCTAAACCGAATCATGCATGTTCAAGTTTTCATGTTTCCCATACATATAGAAAAGCTAAAATATTGGTAAGAAAATGTAAGATTTTAAACCCATTGATCATATTTAAAGTTGATGTGTGATATCCATTCCAAAAAAAAAAAAGTTGATGTGTGATATTAATATATGAATTAACTTTTGTTATTTTTCATAAAAATTTGCATAAGCACTTAAATATCATATTTTATAAATTAACTATTGGTGTTAATAGTCGTTTATAAAATAACTCATTCAATTCGTTTGAAATTTATTTTAAGATTTTTGTTATTGTATGAATAAGTGTTCATCTTTATCCAACGTTAATTCTGACATTATTAATACATTTTATCTAGAAATATTGTTTTAAAAATAAAGGTTAATGTTAAAGACCAACGTCAAAACTTTAGCGAATATAATATAATTAACAAATTTATAGAGTCTAATCCAAAAATTAGTGTTAAAAGTCTCCTCATTCTTTATCTCGGGTCTTGAACCTTGATTGTTAGTGAATTCATTAAGCATAATCTTAAACGGTCATTTTGTAACTATTAGTCACTAAATATTTTAATTCTTTAATAAAAGATATGCTAAGCTTATATTTAAATTGACAATTATGTGGTTTTATTCAAATTTATTTTAATTAATTAATTGTGATTCTATTTATAGATAAT
This sequence comes from Erythroxylum mucronatum, assembly GCA_027563825.1. Lineage (NCBI taxonomy): Eukaryota > Viridiplantae > Streptophyta > Magnoliopsida > Malpighiales > Erythroxylaceae > Erythroxylum > Erythroxylum mucronatum. Next base: position 12,986,740 of record JAOSBP010000002.1, on the reverse strand, counting down.
AATTCCTTCAATTTGTATAGAAGTAATTGTTGGAATCCAAATCTTTGAATATTTTCTTTGATTGATCAATCATAAGTTGTCTATTTGTCCAGTCTCTGATGGTATCTACAGAGCAATTCTCAAACTGCTTTAAGAGGAAGAAGACAAAAAAGTACTAGCTTCTAAAAAGCTCTTCCCTTTAAATAAAAAAACCATAGCAGTCTTTTATTAAAATTAAAACTCTTTAATTATAATCAGAAACAAATTCTAATTAATTTAATTTTAATAAAATCAAATATCTCATATTTGATTCTTAAAGTTTCTCAAACTTTATAATTAAGTCCAACTTAATTAAATTGATTTTTCTTTCACAAATTGCTCTTTGATGTGTGACCCATTAGGTTCCTAATAACTTGGCAATGATTATAAATTATAATTCTAATTCACAATTAGAATTAGATAAATTAAAACTCCTTTTAATTTATCTTTAATTCTTCAATTAAATAATTCATAATCATAAATCATGATTGACGTCTAGCAACATGTCATGATTACTCAAATATCAGGAATGTCAAAGTGATTGACTTAACCTGTCCAACTATAATGTATAATTTAATTCTTTCATCATTCAATATTCTAATTGGACAAAGTATAGATATAGTGTCTATTCTTATCATTCAATCATGTTCGCTCTTACTAATTAGTAATTGATTTATAATTAAAATTTGAAGACTCCTTTTCAAATATCAATTCACATTGGCTGGAGAATTCCATAGACCATTACTAATAAAAATATTAAAATATTCTCTCTAATTACTTTTGAGTGACGAATCCTATATTGACTTACTCAACTATCTACATATGGTTCATACTATATCTAATTACTACCTACTGAACTATCCTAGGACGATTCATAAGTAGTATCAAAATACAGTAATGCTCATATTAGATACCTTGATAATCTCAAGTATGAGAATTAATTATACAACCATCATTATGAGATAATCTATAGACACATAAATAATATTTCATTTGGAATTCTTATAATCAGGTCATTTCAGTGACTTATTTATAATAATCACCCATACATTAGTTTAAGCATCTCTATACTTTAATTTATGAGATCAATTACTTTTTTCATAAGAAAGAAACATAATGTGTGCTAGTTTTACTGTTTCAACAATATCCAGTCTTGATAAAACTACAACTAGGAACATTTAGGAATAACACATAAGTGTAAATTGAATCTCATAATTATGATCTCATTATAATTTCAATTACAGTAATTATTTCAAAGATTTTATTTTTAGTATTAAAACATAAAATATTAATGAAATTAATACACAAAGATAAATAACGCCTTTTCATTAATTAAAATATAATGCCATACATTAATTTGCATTCAATTCTTTTTAACTTAAAAGGGGAAATAATAATGAAAAATTATTCCAATAAATAGAAATATTAAACTTGAAAAAGACAATTTTGTGCATTACATCGTACCTTTTGTATAGAATATTATACGTTTTAAAAATAAATTAATATTATTTACTAGACACCAAATATTATTGAAATATTTAACAAAATATTCAATATAATATTTCGACGACTATAGTATATACAAAGACTTTGTTGACAGTTTTATACTAGAATGATAGCTAAAATAATATATTAGTGAAGTAAATTATCCGTTTTAATCCGAATGATTACAGTACTCATTAAAATGATTCAGGACATTTAACCAACTCCAGTTAACCATTCATAACACGTTATAATTCTATAAGGTATTATTGTTCAGGGAGCGTTTTGGTTTTGGAGGTGACCAAGTTCCAGTAAATGATTGATTTAATTTGGGAGATGCACAAAATTCTAAATCTGATTATTTGATTTTTTATAATTTCCTAGTTATCTTGTTGTTTATTTATTAAATCATATATCATACAAATTTATAGTTATCGAATAGTGAATCATCAAAAAGCTGGTAGAACCAATGAGAGAAGTTTTACATTCCTAACTTAGACGTGAAAAGAAGAAGCATGAAATCACTAGGAGCGAAAACCAATTATAAAGCTCAATCCATTAATAATAGTGATAATTGGTTACTAATAACGCCTGTTAATTAAGAATTGAGCGTGTGAAAAGGGTGGTGAAAGATGCGTATGTATGTACCCTAGCAATCATTGATCTCCAAAACAAGGATTTTTACATCATGGACAGAAAGAGTAGTGGAAGAGTGAAGGGGCCGGGATCGGAAGAAGGAGAGACAGAAAGCGGCAAAAGAGTTAGATAAAGGCTTTCGTCTTTAAAAAAATTGGAGGAATGAATAGCGGTTGGAAGATACAGGCTTTTCATTTTGCTGTTGAGTCCAGGAGTTGGTAAATATGTTATTTGGGTGTCACCAACCTTTGGATGAGATAGGATTGTGTGGTGTTGTGGGAATGAATGAAGAGTACCATCCACGCTTTATTGTCTTTTGTTTGCTGGTTCTGTTTCTGGGGCGGTCGTCGGATCATAGGCCGGTGTCTTCCCACGCGCATTGCTTCCATTCGTCTTTAAATGGAGTGGATACTTCACTTTCTGTCCAACAAATTTTCATGTTCATGAGTGTCCTTTTCATTATTGTACTAGGCGAATCAAGGCTTCAAGTGAATGCTTTTTGATGTTTTGTTCAAGCCATTGCTTTTTAATATCATGTCCTTCGATCCATGGCTGATTGCATGTACCAGAACTCTGAATTTATCAATGTAGTCTCGACACCTCATTGCTTTGTAATGCTTTTGTCATCATGAGATCACAAAGTTACAAGGTTGTTTCTGGTCATGACACGTTTACCCCTCAATTCTCTTGACGAAAGCATTTGGTAATGCACATGTTACTACCTGCCGACAGATTCAAAAAAAATTGTTGAGTGGGAGTAAAATTTTAAAAGCAAAATTTTAATGAGAATAATTTTTTTATAGAGCTAAAATTTAAAATAATAATTTTTTATAGAAAATTTGTTAGATGCAATGGGAGCAAGTGCCCTCACTTAGTCTCAGTGTAAATTCGTCCCTGTTCCCACCTTTTATTTTCTTTTCTTTACGATGGAATTTTTGAAATAACCACATGGTTGAAGAGATTTTATTCCAATTACTTTTGTTCTTTAGCTATTGTGGGATAAAGTGGATTTAACTATTCATGGTCCAATATCCATCCCTATTTCCTAGTATGAGGACACGGGTACACGGTGGCGTTTGGGCATGGGTCCAAAAGGTGGGATGATCACTGGAGTTCATTTCATCATAAGCATGCAATAGGGAAGTATCAAGGTTCAAGGCTCTCTCTGAAGAAATGGGAGAATTTATATATGTGTTTGTTTGTTGGACGAATATGTACAGCCACAATTCACAACATTCCTAGTAATGATGCTGATAGGACTCATCATGACATTAGAAAAGCAAAAGAGCTTTAATTTCTTTCTATATATTTGCTTCTCTTCATGCTAATGCTGCCCAACCTGACCACACTATAGTTTCTACATTCTTCTTCAATTGTGGGCTACAAACGTTCATCATCACCATTTTATGTGTCTCACTCGAATGAGTAGCCTATAGCCACATAGCTTAAACCATTTTGTTATTTGGAGCGATCTTAGTCTATGATATGATCGATTAGATTTGGCGGCAGGGTAGCCACCTGTTTCAGCCACTTATAACACGTCACCCGTAATTCTTTTACTCAAATTTCCTTCAAGTTTGTTAGCATCGGATAAGCTTACTGGGCAGGCTCCATTTTTATATTCTTGGAGGAGTAGGCTTTTTCAAAAATCCCGTCGTCAAAATAGGACTACACAGTAAAATAAACAATTAATCCATACACGTAAGGTAGTCAAAATGTCAATGTACAAGTTCAGGTCCTCGACTGTAAAACCCATTTTCTGCGTTTCTTCTCCTTGCGCCGACAATGTTGTATGTTAAACTGACTCAACGGTCATTTTACTTCGAGTTTAAAAGGATAACATGTTTGAAAATAGTTAGTTAATTTACTAGTATTTTTTTTCATAGGTTTATGGAGATTTTTGTCACTCCAACCTTTTCTTATACGAGATTTGATACTTTTTTTTTTTGGTTACAACGAGATTTGATACTTTGTCACCCATAAAACATATCACAATACTTTGTCACGCACCGATCCAAAGCCAACCGTACTGAACTTATGGCAGATTGTCACCCATTACCAAGGCACAACACTCAAACATCACCATCTCGCTAAAGATAAACCAACCTGTACAAACTCACAACCATTTAACATAAGCTAAAGGTGTAAAGCATCCATTTTTATAAACCAATTAAGTTAACTCTTATCACCATTTTTGTTATTAATTTACAACTTAACATTTACAAAATTACACTATTTACATCCTAAACCCTGTTAATTTTCTATTAGTTGCTTCAGATCGGATCATTAACCCATTCAATATGTGGTATGTCAACTAGCTAGGCAACATGGACCAACTAAACAATAACGTATATTTTTTCATTTATAATTTTAATAAAATACTTTCTCATTTTATAATATTTTTAATTATTACAAATATTAAAATATTTATTAATATTGTTATTAAGGAATACTTTTTGATCGTTTTTTTGAAACGTTGTCATGTGCGCTCAGCGCATATTATTCATATTCAAAGATAAACCGTCATACAGAAAATGTGGAGGGCATACCCCCCGTTCAAGACCAGACATAGAATTGGCCGCCCTAGTTATCGTATGAGCAACTTGATTCGCTGATCTCTTAATAAAAGCAATGGAAATAAACTGATGCTCGCTAAGAAGAGCTTTACAATCCTCAATAATTATCGAAAAATAGGAATGAAAGTTTTGTGTGGGTGTCAAGAAGCGAGTAATTATTTGACAATTCGTTTCCACACAAATAGGAACAAAAGAGAGGCTTTTGATCCAACTTAGAGCTTCCCTAAAGCATAATGCTTCACCGATTTGAGGATCCCTCCACCCCGGTAAAATCATTAACTTGCCTGCACAATTTAGCCCTTTGCAATCCCAGATCACCATTCCTAATCCATAAAAACCAGAAGGTAAAAGTGTCACGTCTACATTACATTTAAACTGATTTGGTTGTGGAGCTTACCATTTGGATAGATTTATGGATTGAATCTGTGCTAATGTGTTGTTTTTCCGGTGTTAAGCAGTCGTCCAGTCTAATAGTGTTGTTGTGGCTCTACGAAAAATGGAGGATGGGTCCTGAGTTTTCTGCTGCTATATAACTTCTTTCGATAGGATCATAAACTCCATAAAAGCATGCAAGTCTCCTCCTGCTGTGCTTTTGTACAACTAGACATAATAGAAGCTAGCCAATGGTGTAGTGTTACCGTAGGAGACAAATTCCAGTCCATAGAGAAGAGACGCCAAATAGAAACAACAAAATCATAATGAAGAAATATATGTTGTTCATTCTCTGGTGCTCTAGCGCATATAGGGCAAGTGTCAATGATGTCTATATGTCTTCGTTTTAAATTGGCTCTACACGGAAGTGCATTTCTCAAAAGACACCAGATAAATAATTTGACTTTACCTAGAATATGAGGCTTCCAAATCTTCTCCCATGGGAAGCCTGTTGCTCTAAATTCTACATTCACATCCTCCATACCCAGCCGATAGCATTCTATGACTTTATACTCACCATGATTGTTAAGAGTCCACATCCAATCATCCTTGAGCCTTGAAAAACTAAGCGGGATCTGTAGGATCAACTCTGCGTCTCGTTGATCAAAGACGTGTCTGATTCTTTCTTTATTCCTCCGATGATCCCTAATGAGCTCAACTACGTATTCAACTTGTTTCGTATAATCTGACTGTATAAATGGATCCCCATCATCCATTAACCAGGGGTCTCGCCAAATATGGATATCTTGCCCATCACCGACCCTTCTTCGATAGCCCTGAAGCAGAATTGATTTGGCTTGATGTATACTTCGTCAGATTTGGCTTGGGTTATTACCCAACTCTGCTAAAAAGAAATCTGTCCTAGGGCAGTATCTGGCTTTGAGAATTATTGCCGCAAGTGAGTTCGGGTATTTAAGTAACCTCCATCCTTGCTTTGCCAAAAGAGCAAGATTAAATTGCCTCAAATCTCGATAACCCAAACCTCTATAAATTTTTGGTATGGTAAGCTTCTTCCATTGTAACCATCGTAAACCTTTGCTTTCTCTTCCTCCATTATGCCAGAAGAAACCGTTCATCAAGTTCTCCAACTCTTTACAAGTATCCAGTGGTAGTAAAAAAAGGGACATTAGATAATTTGGCATAGCCTGTGCAACAGTCCTCAACAATATATATTTCCTGGCTTTGGACTACACCTTAGCTTTCCATCCTTGTAGCCTCTTTGTAAGCTTCTCTACCACATAATGAAAGACATGTCTTTTACCCCTTCCATTGATAGATGGCATACCCAAGTAAGTAGTGTGTCCTGCAATCTCCACAACCCCCAATGCTTGGCATATCAAATCCTTTATTGTAGGTATAGTATTAGGAGTAAAGGATATATCTGATTTGAAAAGATTTATTTATTGACTCGACGTATTCTCATAAAGTCGCAAGATAGTTTTTAATTGTATCTCCTCTTCCACTATAGCTCTAGTAAAAAATATAGCATCATCTACAAAGAACAGATGAGACACTGGAGTAGCACCTCTTGCGACGACAGTCCCATGAATGAGACCTTGTACCTGCGATTTGTGCAAGCACGCAGATAATCCTCCTGCACAAATAATGAACAAATAGGGGGACAACGGGTCTCCTTATCGCAATCCTCTATTGGGTATCAAAGGCATGTATTCTTCATTACCACGCACAAAATAATATGAGACCAATGTTACTATGTTCATAACTTTTAAGACCCATGCTTCATGAAATCCCAGCTTCAGCATGATTAGCCGCAAATACGCCCACTCTATTCTATCATATGCCTTGCTCATGTCAGTTTTTAGTGCGAGTGAACCCACCTTGCCTTGAGTTTTCCTCTTGATAGAGTGAAACAGCTCATATGCCACAATAATATTTTCAATAATTAACCAATTAGGAATGAAAGCACTTTGCGTATCTGAAATAATTTGAGGTAAACCTGCTTCAATTGGTTGGCGATTACTTTGCAGACAATATGATCGGTGACATTACTCAAAGATATAGGCCGTAAATCCGTTATAGTTTCTGGTGCTTTTTTCTTCGGTATAAGGATAATGTTGGTTTTGTTCGTCCCATGCATCGGAGCCTTAGCATTCAAGTTTCTAAGGCATTCTTGACTCACGTCTTTCCCAACTATATCCCAGTACATCTTAAAAAAACCTGGGTTGAAACCATCAAGCCCGGACGACTTATCAGGATGCATTGAGAACAAAGCTTTTCGCACTTCCTCTTCAGTATATGGGGCCACTAATAGGTCATTTTGTAGGTGAGTTACCTTACATTCCACATTGCTTAAAATCGGGCTTGTATCTCTACGCGCAGAGGTGAAAAGTTGTTGAAAGTAATCCAGTAGCATGCTCGGTAATCCTAAATCCTAGTCAATCCATTCCCCACTATTGTTTTTGACCGTGCGTCGTATCGCTAGTCAAAATTAAAATAACTAGACTACTACTGTAGCAATGGCGAGTCTAGGTCGATCCCACAGAGAGTGCGTGTAAAGTCTATGAAATAAAATTAATCGGTGTTTACACTAATGGGGGTTTTTAGGATTTTTGAAATAAGAAAAATAAAATAAAACTAACTAGTAAAAACAAATTAAAGAAAACATGCAATAAAATAATAA
>JAOSBP010000002.1:12940094-12953842 GCA_027563825.1 Erythroxylum mucronatum | reverse complement strand
CTAATTCAGATTCAGTTTTTTGAAAACTCATAACTCCCAAATATGATATCCAAAAATAGCATGCTATATACCATTTTTAAGATAATTGCTTCCTCTACAACTTTTCAGAAGATCACTTAAACCAATTCAATTTACAGAAATCTCTAAATTTGCTTCTAATCAGAATGCTCACAAAATTGACACTTAGGCTAGGTTTCATAAAAAAATGCATTTAACCAGTCAATAGTCAACAATTCATATCTCCCAAGATACATATCGAAAAATTGCAAAATCAGTGGCAATGGAAATCTAACAATATAGGCTTTAACTTTCATGAGATCATTTTCACCAATTCCTTCTAAATTAATCTAGAAAAATCATCAAAAGTTTAGGTCATCTCATTCGGTTACTATTCACACAGTTTACAACAGTAACTTTCCAAGCCAAAATTCAACCTCTTAAGGCTACAATGAGACAACACCTATTTCACAAGAAATTGTAGCCAATCAACTAAAGTTTCATTTGGTCCAAACCTCACCTCACTTGCATAACCACACAAGTAGTTATGATCAAAACATTGCAATAGGTACAAAACCAATTTTCCAGCTTTGTTACTAAACTTAGATCCTATCATTTCCAATGCCAATAACACATCAATAAGCATCCAAATGGACAAGAAATTAGCCACTAGATCATCACTACTTTTACTTAGGCCAAGAGACAAAATTTGGCAGCACTTAACTCTTCATTTCCATGCAAGAATAGTCATCAAAAATCAAGCTAAAACCAAGTTAAAACACATCATTCATGCTAACTTCCTCAAGTCATACTCAAACATAACCTTATACCCAACAATTCAAACTATAATATTCATGACATTAATGCATCATAAATCATATTTAATGAACCATTGTTCCCAATTAATGCATCAACTACTAAGAAAAGAACATAATTCAATGCTTACCTACTTTCAAGCTTCCAACTTCATTCTCTTCAATGCTTTAATTACTACTCTAACTCAACAACTTCTCCACTCTCTTCTAACACCATACATGTGTATCATCATCATGAAAAGAAAATAGCTTGGATGCATGCAAGGCTCTTAAGGTTGGAGGAAATAACACTTAAAGAAGGAGAACAATCAATGGAGAGAGAAAGATGAAGAAGGTTTCGGATGCTTTGGTCCAAAAGCAAGAAAATCCCTCTCTTTTATTCCTTAACTTTGAAGTAGCCGAAAATACAAGGAGAGGAAGAAGACAAAAGCATTAAAAATGGTTAGGACAAGTGGCATATAGAAAAAAAAAGACAAAAACAAGAAAAGACAAAATATGGAATATGACTTATTTAGAAACCCTAATGAAATCTGACCCATTCAAGTCCAACGACCCTAATTTCAATCCCAAAATAATATACCCAATATTATAGTGCCATTGGATAGCAATTTTCGATACCGAAAATCAACCGGTTCGCCATTTGGCGATTTTTTCGGTCCGGGAATTTTCTCCAGAAAATTCCAGAAAAATTCCTAAAATCCCTTAAAATATAAAACACACAATGGATCACTCAGAATAATTTTTTACACAAAAATACCACGTTATTCACAACCAAAATCCATTTAGGCCCAAATACCGGGAATGTCATGTATGCATGTACAGTTATTTTTCATGTGCAAAAATTCACTGTTCTCAACTACCAGTATGCATGAACAATCCTAATTAATCCCAATCACTCTCATCCTATGCCAAATTACCATACTACCCTTCCCGTTGAGGGTGGGATGTTACACTACATTTCTTGATTCAATAGTTAATCATTTATAAGTTAAAGTCTGTGATAAAAATCATAAGCTTTTTCATATATTTGGATACAATTTAATACATTCTATCAAATGAACTAAGAAGAATATGCATAGCCTAATTGTCTAAAGTATTAAATCTCTCATTATTGACATCCCACTCGTTTTTATGTATAGCGTCCCTTAATTTAAAATCTTTGGCCATAGAAAATAATCCATCCTATTTTTCCAACACTTGTAATCATTTTTGTTAAAGAATAGAACAATAATAATATCTTGTCCCTCTATATATGTTAAAAAAATCATGAAAATTATGCAATAATTATCTTAAGTCAAATTTCATTAGAAATTCTTATACAATGAATGATATTTATCATAAGATAAATTATCGATCCCTGAATGACATATGAAAGAGAGTTGAATTGTGTGTGAGTGAATTTTATTCCCTTTTAGAACTTAATGAACTAATTGCATATACTAATATATATGGTTATGCAAAAAACAGACAATCATAAAACAATCATCACAGTAATAAAAGAGTATAGGGCGAGGGACATAAATTTATTTATAATAGTTTAACTAGACAATCAGTGGCCTATGTCTACTCTCTGTGCTCTATTTGAGAATTTACGACTATCTTCTTCACTAGGTGAGATGAATCTTTGTACATATGCCTTCCTAAAGGTGAGAAATACTTTCATAAAGAAAAATTTTCTTTCTTATCGTGAAGAGGAACGATTTTACACATTTTATTTGCTATGGATGAATATAAGCCTTAAAAGTTCAATCACCCTTTTAAGTGATATTTTTAATCACTCCAAATATAATTCAAGAATTTCGTTCTTAATCACATAATGCATAATAAGTTAAATGATGCTCTACCTTCTACTAACCGATGCCCCTTTGGTTAGGGTATCAACTAGTATATTCCTTAATTGGACACTTTACATCATTATAACAAGATTAAGTTCTATGTTTCAACTCTTAACTAAAATCTTAATTTAATTAAATAGCAAGTTCGTTTGATTAGTGAACAATGTATCAATATTCAATGTTAGGTTAGTGAACAATTTAACATCTGTACAGTGTCAAATATGACATGTTCAAGTTCTTTCAAAGTTGCTAAAATATATAAATTAAGGTTTTTCAAAAATTTTAAATAGTATATGTGATGAAGTTTTTTACCCTCAACATTTAAATAGTTAATTATAAACACAATATGCAATATTTATACAACTCTGAGTCCTTAGAATATTAAAAGTGAAAGGAAGATTACAATGATTTATTATACATATAATTATGCGTGAAAACAAATCAATCCCATCAGCGATTGGCCCAACTCGATCGCTTGGGTTCTAGTTTTGATTAGCGTGTAGCTTAACCGAAGGGCATTTTACCTGGCAGATGGAATATATAATATGGATTGATTGTTGCTACAGGAGGCATAAGCACACGCACAAATGTCTCGTGCTTTCTCCTGGCCTGGCGTACGTTTTCACGTGGGACTTTTCTACACGATACTTTATTTTTTTTTATTTCCCGCGAAGTGTCCTAGGCGATCCCAATTATGGGAAGACACTTTTAAGCCAGCTACACCTAGACTAATTCCCGCTCGAGCCAGGTAGGTTTTTTGCGAGAGGCAAAACTCTGGCCTCAAGTTTTAAACGGCTGCATACATAAGGAAGATTCGAACTCACGACTTCACTTAAGCCATTTTGTTCATCCGTTATGGGCTTTCCTATAATTGTTATCTGCTAAACCGAATTGGACCAGGTTTTATCAATTCAACCCACTTAAGGGAATCCGGTGACTGAAAGGGGAATAAAATGATAAATAAGTACGCTAGCTAATTGAAAATTTCCAACGTGCTCCGGTTGTTAGAAAATTGATATTGAAGCCAGATTTCATCAATTAATTAGTAATGTTAAATAAAAGGATGAATGTAACCTTATTCCCCATTGCATCATTAAACTCACTGGTCCGAATGAAGTTTGGTGGGACCATGTAACTCGATATTTGGGGGTTCATATATACCAGCAGTCTCTTTCTAAGTGGATCCTAGGTCCTAACCAATCTGCCCCTTTGGTAATAATAATCAACAAAAACAATTAAACTAATTAAGCAGCCTGACATAGGCATTTAGGGCTGTCCTAAACAGTAACTATGATTATGACCATTAGCTTTTAAATTGTAGTATACGTTATCTTCCTAATTTATTAGGACTTAATCTAGTGGTGGCAGGGAGGGGGGTTATTGAGAAACACTAGGAAACTGTCGGTAATTAACAACCGGTAACTAAAACAAGAGTGTCGTATTATTACCTTGTGTAATGTGTAGGAAAGTCATGGATAGGCACGAAAGAGAACTGACTGCTTCCTCTTATTCTCTTCTTTCTTGAGAGGTAGACTGCTCGGTTTGTTTTATATAACAGTGCCTCTTTTCTATCAGAAGCACATGAGTTGGATACGCATGTCGGCGTTGGATTGGCTAAACACGAACCCACGTCACATTTTATTAACCCAAGCTTTTGGAAGTAGTAATATTCGACAAACATATGTTTTGGGTCGCTAATGGCCTAATTATAGGCATGGCGTGGCTATGCATGGAGCTAGTGCATAGCTAGTAAACAATATGGAAATATCTGTTTACTTTAGGATTCCTCTGGCATTGTAGCAGATATAGTTTAACGAAGTTTGATTCCCTAACGTATTAAACCGTGTGATGTACTACAAATTCCGTTCCGTGATTTTTGCCTGTAACAATTAACGAATAAATACGTACAATATTCTTTGAATGAAAGCTTACTGTAAAGTTGTGACAAAATCAAAACAAAAGATCACATATCCACGTCAATGCAACTTTATATCTACGACCACCCTTCAAAAAGAGTCTTTAGTTGACACTATGCATTGGACCTTTATCTAAATCTCAAAGCATTTTCAACGAGTCTCTTTGCACGGCTAAGAACAAGAACAAATAATTTCAAAATTATTTGTACTAAAAAATTATCTAACATGCACAAGTGGTGCATGCTATGGCCGTTTGCAGACTAGGGCTAGGCTTCGGCTACAAGATTCAAGTGCATGCCATAATGAAACTAATATCAATTCATCATCCCACTCTTAAAAGTAGCTCCCAGCACTGGAATTATAGAAAACTACTATCGTGGACAGGAGGATGCTCCTCAAGAATAATAGAAAATACATCTATATGGTATCAACTTGCATAAAGGAAAGAATAATGGAGTTTTAAAATCCTTCAAAGGTAGATGTGACTTTTGATTTTTGTTTTGTGGGGAAGATTGAATATGTAAATAAAAACATTTGCACAATAAATACTAAGCTGCCATGGAATTATTTGCATGTCTTTCCCTGTGTTCAGATGAATATAGGTGTCATGGGTTAATTAAGGGAAGTATTTAGCGGATAAGCTTCTGGACATGCACAGCAAAGTGATGAATCTTATGAACGAGAGTGTAAGAGCTGACCCCATGCAGTCTGTAGTCATCTCCAAAAGCTTTTTAGGAGTGGAGAGAAAGAGAGAATCTTTGGTGGGACTCATGAATAAAACATCTTTCCGGTTGTTTTGCTTTATGTCTTTTTGATCCTTGTTTCTAAAGATATATTCTTATCTCAGTTCAGTTCATATTTCTGTTGACAGTACTTTGAATGAGTGTGTGAGCAGTTGTCTGTCGTTAGAAGTTGCGCAAAACAAACCAAGTACACTCGCCAGTTTAGAACCTGAGATTTGAAAGTGTGTTTATGTCAATACATCATGTCCCTTTTTATTTGGTTATTTTGTTAAATCACTCATCACTCATCACTCATCACTCATCACTCATCACTCATCACTCATCACTCATCACTTCCACTTTTCTTTTCTGTTTTTTTTTAAAAAATTTTGCATCCCATTCCTACCGCTGTCTCCTCCACTCTTCCCTTACCATTGCTTTCTCATAATTTAACACTAATACCCACCAAATATCTCCCCTTTCTTTGTCTACCTTCCTCTTTGTCATCGTCTTTCTACAGTTACGTTGCAAAAACTAACAGAGCCACCATCCTGTTTTGTGTGTTGATAATCCAACATACCAAGAAGAGCACTACTGAGGCAGACCTCTCAAAGTTTCTAAGCAGCTTTCCCTCTTTTTGTCCGCGTATCCACAACCTAGTCCGGTACTGACCACTTGCCACTTGCTGCAGAGGAGGGTACGAGCATATATACTAAAACTTTCTGCTTTCACTTCTTCCTTTGGTCATTTTTCTGTTTGTGATTTCTTAAAGTGCAACCGACCGATCAATGGAGCTTGGTGATGTTATAGCAATTGTGTTTTCCCTTTTTGTCTCTCTGCATGTATGTTTGTGGATTTTACTATGTGGGTTTCTTTTGGGTGGCTTTGGTATGTGCTGAAGGTCAAACTTACTCCAATTGACTTATGAATATGATTGTTGTCACCTGAACTATGCGCTCGTTGATGTCTCCACATCACCTCGCTGATTTGCATATCTTTTATGTATTTCATCACGTGTTGGTCATACATGCTAGATTAAGAGCTTCAAAAATAGGCAGAAAGTTGCTCTTTCTGTAGTTCTCTGTTCTATGCCGCTTCCCTACTATTCTGTCTTTCCTTTTCAAAACTATGTATAAGATGAGTTCTGAGTTAATCTTTGTTTTTTGGATCAAAGGACATTTTTTTGACTGAATTGAGTTGGTCAATTTTTACTGTAGTTTTTTTACTAAAAATTTGTATCAACTTCGAGTCTCAGCTTTTGGCCTTTATGTACTTTTCGAAGGTATTATTTATGTATTTATTTATTTACCGTAGCATCCCAATCTTGCATAACTTTGAACGAGTGTAGGACTTGTCCCTCCCTTTTCCCCTTCTTTTCTAGATCCAGGACTAGGATACCTATGCATGTTGTGTGTAAATCCTTTCTTTAATATTGCTTTGCCAATAACTGTCTCCTGCATAAAAGATTTTTGGGAATACTTTTCTTCTAGTTCTGCAGATCTTTTGATAAGAACTCTCAAATACAAAACATGAAACTCTAGCTCTTCATTGGATAACCAATTTTCTAAGCCAAGTTGATGGCAATTAGTTTCTGTTAGCAAAGTTTTGAGAACTGATGAATGATGTCCTGTACCAAAACCCAAGACATTAGATGAAAAAGATAAGTTCTTACACTAAGTGCCATTATCCTGTCTAAATTCTAAACGCTCTAGTCGTTAATTGTCAATACACGTTAAGAAAGGAAATTATTATGCACATGAAAAACATCTTGTTTCATTCTGAACCCACTGCTGCCAGAACTCTGCCCTCTGTTACCTCATATCTCCCTCTTTTATCACCAGCAATCCCTATATTGAACTCGTGCAGGGCTGAGGAGGAACACGGAGGCAAGTTTATGGTTCGAATGCCTTTTGTCTTTAGTTGAAATTTCAACAAACATTGTGCTATTAATGAGGTCCCTTAACTTGATCTGTCTTTATCTTCATAGTGGAATCGTGATTTTGGAAAATCCTTGATTATCAGAGATTCTGGAAAGAGTAAAACAGGCTTCTCAAATTCCATTGACTGAATCTGCCCATTCCCTGTTTGAGACTCCTTCATTCCTTGGTTTCAGGTTTTGAAATTATCATGCTCTACAATGGAAATAAAACGTGAATCGCCCCATGTTTTTTAGTTAGCGCACCCTTTTTCTGTGTATCATTCTCTACACTGTATATTTCTTAGTATCTTTTGTTTGTTTTGTCTTCTCGCAGAGGCATTGTTAGTTGAAGTAAAATCGATTATGAAGTACTAAACTTAACATGCAAAATTAACAGGTAAGGATCAAGTAGTTTCACAGATGGTGGTTTAGACTCATCTCAATCTTGGTATTTCTATGCAAGCTACTAAGTGAATATGAAACTGAACATTGATCTCAAAGTTGAGGCTTCCTCGGAAAATGATTCAGAAGTGAGCAGTCAAGTTGCTTCAAACTTATCCATCCTAGAAGCACCAGTAGGTCACTCCAATGACAGTCTGATAAACTCCTCCCTTATGAAAGACGTCATAGTAACTCAGTCTGATTCTCAACCAGTTTCTTTGGACTTAACACTTAGCTACTATAATGATGAGATAGGGGGAAGGGAGTCCGTAGGCTTCTCAATGTCAAGCACAAGCGAAAGTAGCAATGAACCACCACTGCATACTACTGCAGCGGCAACACCGCGGGTATTTTCTTGCAATTACTGTCAGCGAAAGTTCTTCAGCTCACAGGCACTTGGAGGTCACCAAAATGCGCATAAAAGAGAGAGAACATTGGCAAAGCGAGCAATGAGAATGAGCATCTTTTCAGAGAGGTATGCTAGTCTTGCTTCTTTGCCTCTGCATGGATCTGCGTTTAGGTCCCTAGGAATCAAAGCACATTCTTCAGTGCACAACAACTTCATGCCACCAGATAATAGAAGCCGTGCAAGGTTTGATCATGGTTCTCTGGGTCCGCCAGTCTTCGTGGAGGATGATGAGGCAGAACTTCTGTGGCCAGGTAGTTTCCGTCAGGTAGCTGATGCTGATGATAGTGCTCCAAGTTTTGCACTCACAACCAGTTCAAACATAAATTTATCGGCTGAAACTCCTCCAGTGGACTTGGAAAATTCTGCACCAGATCTCACACTGAAGCTTTGAGTCTGTCAGAACTGTCTGCAATGTCTATGCTCCAATATTCACCTTTGTATAGCAGGAAATGCGGGGGCAATCAAATAATACATACCTTCTATTTTGATCTTTACTTCGATGTTGTAATTTTGTATGTTAAGAGTAAAAGATCATTTTGGAGATTATGTGCTTGTATTGATCTGAATTAGTTCTTTGTTTTATTGTTATCATTCCAAATTGTTCACTTTGAATGAGGCTTGGGGCTTTAATTTGTTATGGAAGCTCATTGCTCTTTTGCTTTTTTTTTTTTGAAAAAAGGAAATTAGAATAAATAGAGATAAAAATACAAGGTCAACAAAAGGGAAAACCCGTTATATACAAAACAAAAGTAAAACCAGCAAATAGGAGATCAACTACCACGAAAAAGAACCCTCCTATAACAATTACAATCGTAAGGCACGGCAAACATTAGAGCTACAAGGAACCTTCTTAGTAAACACTAACTCCCGAACATCAGACATAATTAAGCAGACCAAACTCTCCTTCGTAGAAGAGGTACGCTGGAAGCGGCGGGAGTTACGCTCACGCCAAACAGAATATAAGCAGACCTCCAAAACAATAAGTTGGACAGGTTTGTTGGAACCTGCAGTAGAAGACAAAGAACTAGTGATAGCCATAAGGGCGGTCTCAGGATCCGCCCAACAACATAAGCCACAAACAGTTCGCCAAATATAATAGGTAAAAGGGCACTCGAAAAAAAGATGGGAACAAGATTCCATTTGCAAGGTACACATCGGGCAAGAAGGATCCAAAGACACATAAGGAAGACGATCAGCAGTCGAAAGCTTATTCTGAATAGCTAACCAGAAAATGAAGGAGATTCGGGGTGTGAGAAGGTTGCTCCAAACCGTGAGTGCCCAAGGAACGGGGGGCCGACGATCACGCAAATTGGTGCAAATGAAGCGATTAGTCAACTTATGCAGTGGAGTTCCCTTCCAAAAGAAAGCGTCGGAAACGTGAGGAGTTGGAGAATAGCTAGGTTGGAGATGTCGCAGAGTTCTTGGGAATTTCCAGGAGCTCCCATCAATAAAAGATATCATGCGAGTTTTGAGTGAAAACAGTGGCAAAGTTCGGGAATAATTTACCTGAGTGATTAGGGGACCCCGACTATCCCAATTATCATATCAAAGAGAAACCCGACGTCCATCTTTGATAACACAGGAAGTCTCATGGCGGATATCGTCTCATAGCTTCAAGAGTTGGTTGAGAAAAAAAGGAGTAACTGACTTTCGGTTTGCTTTTTTACAAGATCACAGAATGTTACTACTACTAGACCATACGACAACTGCACAATCTATTTGAGAGCCTAGTCATTCTTCAAGCCGTCAAAAGCCCTTCGATCACGTGACAGTGACAAAGTCGCAAACAATGAAGCGAGTGAAGCTCATTGATGGTTGGACATTCTTTTGGAGTAAAAACTAAAGATACCAAGCCAAGCGGCGTTACTTAGGTTGAAGAGGACCAATTATTAAAACAATGTAACAACTAGGGTAGGTAAAAACAGTCCAAGTTCGGTCTAGCACAACTCGAAGTGAATAAATAAAACTCGATTTGGTCGGACTTCAAAATGAACTTGCATCTAAAAAATTCAAGACGTCGACTTAAAATCGGCTAGTTTGGCTGCATATAATGCGAGCCAGAGTGCGCAGTCTGTGGCTAACCTTCCCTCTGCACGCCGTCTCTTCGAACTTTTTTACTCTAAATGCTTATGACTGGATACACACGGATCTTCAACGGCACATACTGGTCTGCCAGCTCGATTGGTCTATTATCTTATGCACCGCTTGTTGGTTCTTACGGTCCTAAAGGAATAGGGCACTCTTTGACATCCAGGCATCCTGGCCGACTTCCCCGGCTGACATACTAGGCTATGTCCATCAGATACAACAAGCTTTGGTTTGGCAAAGCAGAACAATTCCTGGCTATAGACCCCGGTATGAGCAACTTATTGGCTGGAATAAACCAACCCCTGGATGGGTGAAACTAAACACAGACGGAGCATGTAAAGGCTCACCAAACTCTGTCTAGGCAGGAGATCTTATTCGTGATAGCGACGGTGTGTAGCTAGGAGGCTTTGTTCAGAACCTAAGATGGTGTTCCTCTTTAGTCGCGGAACTATGGGCCATCCTCTCCGGTCTGGCTTGGGCCTGGGACCTCAGCTATTGTAGAGTGGAATTAGAACTGGACTCTCAAGTCGTATTCTTTCTGATTCCGCTAACCGCACAACATCCCTCAATCCTATCATATTAGGCATCAATGAACTCCTCAATCGCAACTGAGTAGTCATTTCCTGCCATGCTTACAGGGAAAGAAATAAGAGTGTCGACTGATTCGCTAATTTTGCTGTTAATTTTAACTTAAGAATTACCACTTTTGTACACGCCCCCTCAGGATGTTTCCCGATCCTCTTTCAAGATATAATTGAGATTAGCGTCCTTAAAGTAATCACGTAATTGTACTGCCTTTTTCTGATTAATCCAAAAAAAAATCAGCTAGTTTGGTCAAAAGTTTGAAACTCGATTTTTGTCCAAATCTAAACAGCCCCAAGCCTTTAAAAATATTCAAACTTGTGTCAATGTCATCCTTAAGAATAACCACGATCAAGGAATGTTGTGTATAACTCGTACATATGAACTTGCAGTTTTGGAGTTTCGAGAAGAAAACGAGTGTCTCTTAAAATTTTTTTGGGTGAAGATGGCTTGGGACACATGCATGGCTTCGGTTGTGCTCTTTTTTGGAAATCAGAGGTGAAGACACGAGGTAAAGACACAGGTGTGTTCACGTGACAAAGGTGTGTGAAAGATATGATTTGATATACAACCAATGTTTGCCCATGGATAAGGTAGAAAGATCCACAATGGTATTCTGAGTCACGTCTAATGTGTAAAGAAGTAGAAGGATCAACGTCTCGAGACATGGACTTGATAGATATTCTGGAAGGAGATAGTAAAATCCATGATGTAGACAATGGCTTGTTTGAAAAAAGACAATGACATCTGTATCCAAAGACATTGCAGTATCCCAAATCGTGTCAATCGATGATTAAAAAAATATAATTAATTTAACTAATTTAACCGTAAAAATCTTACACCATTTAACGTTTTTGTTCAATTTTTAATTTGTTGATCTGATTTGCTCTAATAACTTTTATTGTTAAAAACTGATCAGTTCATTAATTAACCGGTAAATTTTTGTAAATTAATAAATTCTTACAAACTAAAATAAATAAATCAATTTTTTATTTAACAATATTTTTAATTAAACTTTAAATTTTTTTATGAATAAGGACAATCTCTTTCAATTATATTTCAAATTCTTTAATTTTATTTAATTTTTAGTCAGTTTTATGATGGTTTCATACCGGTAACCTTTTAAACCTTAAACCTCTTATCTTACCGGTTTAACTTATGGTTTGATTTTTAAAATATTAGTGTCAGTGATAGTCAACCTTATCTAGGAACATATTTTTGACGAATTTCAAACTTTAAAAGGATTTGACCTATTATAATCATGTTTAGACTAGGTAAGGTTTATTAAGAGGTTATTTGAGTAAAATTATATCAACTAAGATTTGCTTATAACTATATGGTTATAAACTTATTATTGTAACCACGTTATAATTATTCAATAGTTACTCTTGACTTTTGAAGTTGTCTGTCCACCCAAATAGACAAACCTTATTAAAAATTTTCTTGTGTTTTTGTTATTTATTTATTTCTATTATATTCTTGATGTGTATTATTTATTAATAGGTAGAAGTAAAGCACAATTGAGGTAACTATGATTTTGATTGTAAGGTTTGACGTAGAGATGTTCAATGGAACTAAGAATTTTTTTCCTATGATAAAAAAGAGTGAAGGATCTGTTAGGGCAATATTGCATGTTGAAGGGCTTGCGAGATAATAAGTTAGAAGATAAAAGTAAGCTGATAAGGAAGGGTTATAGATGCGAATAATTGAATGACTTTGTCTAGCAGACGAGGTCATGTATTAGGCCTTAGAGATTACATCCCTTGTGGAAATATGAAAGAAGTTAGAGAGTTGATACATGTCAAAGTCTTTTATAAATAAGTTATATCTGAAGCAAAGACTATGCAGTCTTGATAGCTACTTCATGTTTAGCTCAAATTTTTAAAATTAATTGAAGTTGCTAACTGCAAGTATACGACTCGTATAAAATATTATAGCAAAGTATTACTCCTTCGAGGATTGGTTATTAACCTTATAATTCAAATTGACTTTTGTTTGAGTAACCCAAATAGTGAGATATTGAAATTACAAAAATTCATAATTTAAAGGTTTGCAAACACACTTCAAAATGTAACAAAAATAAGAACACAATTTTGATTTAGAGAATCAAATTATAAAGGTTAGTGTCATTCTCTTCATATCATATAATCCCTCACTTTGGTAATGTAATGATGCTTAGTCCTAGGCATTCTAATGTATTGGCCCTTTCTCTCTCAATAATCGAACCAACTAACCCCAAAATAACTGTTAAATTTTGGTATGTGATCTCTTAATCTATACACTTTATTTAACCATTACGTGGATATGAAGTAACCTATTGTAAAACTGTCAAAACATCTAAGATCTCTCTCTAAATGTCATGTCAGCTTGATGTGTGAAGTGTTCTCAAGGCTTCCCACTCTCATGGTACATCCAAACTAGTTTCTAAACTCTATTTCTCAATGTAAGTAAGGCATATAAAGTTCACCCATCATAAGCAATAAAGCAAACCATGCATTAAACCAAAGTGGGTATTTACATATATATGGTAAGAACAACCCTAAAATCTACTTAGAAATCCATTACAATCATTAACATCATCCTCAAAACAAGTCCATACATCTTCTCCATAAAATAACTAAACAAAAACAAATGAGAGAAGAGGGAAAAACATGCTTATGATTGAGATCTCTTAAAATTACATGACTCCCCTTGAAAATCCACCAAAAAATGTGTCTATGTTCCTTATTTTTATGTATCACATGATCCTCCTCTCTTTCTATCGCTTAAAATGGGGTTTTTAATACCCTTTTGGGTACTTAATCAAGAAGGAAATCGGATGAAAGAAAGTCAAGACGTCTGTTCATTATGTTTATGTTTGTATTTTTCAAGTTAGATTGTTGTAAAAATAAGAGTTTAGGCATATGCTGAGAATTTTGGGACATTTATATCTTGTGTATTTTGAAGAATGTATCTTTAGGTTTGGATTCGGATTTTGGGATTGATGTTGTTTTATTCTTAATGTATTTATTTTGGAATGTAAATA
>JAOSBP010000002.1:12900821-12923014 GCA_027563825.1 Erythroxylum mucronatum | reverse complement strand
AATTAACCCTACAGGGTAAGATGATCAAGTTTCATGTTACATGATCCGGAGTTGGGCTCCGGTAACGGGGTCCAACAGAATTTCATAGACATACAAGTAATGTTCCAAATGAATTTCTCATATTGGGTTTGTTTAGGGAACTTGTTCTCTAACAAACACTCACACGTTTGTTTAAGTATCACCATACTTTGGCCTATGAGATTGAATACTTCCTTCATAAGAAAAAAAATATAACATGTCTAGTCTTTTTACGTTTTATTAATGTTCAATCTTAATAAAATAATGACTAGGAATAATTTAAGAATAATACATAAATGCAATATGAATCTCATAATTATAATCTCATTATATTTTTATTTGCAATATACAATTATCACATGAACTTTATTATATACATCTAAATATGTGCAAGATAAGAATGCCCTTTTACCTCACTATTCCTACAACCATGGAAACCAGGTACTAATTTTGATCACATTATGCAGGAGAGTGTACCCTAATAAACTTACATAAAGTTCCCCTAGATTATTATTCAATAAGGGTTGAGTATGTTAGTCAATTACATAAGAAAAGTAGTATGCATATGTGAGATGATGGCTGCTGGAAAGAGAATTGGATATGTGAATGTGTCAAGTAAAGAATTCTCCCTTACATGGAGCATCTTCGAGCCAAAGTGTCATTCTAAAATCTAACACGTCTTTAAGCAAATATGCTGAAGGAGGCTGACATCCGAGCCTTTTTCTTGTTACACACACAAAATTAAAATTCTCCATTATGATCCAAGGTATCAAGGAGTCTGCATTCAGCTCTATTAGGTTCTGCCACAATTCCCTTCTTCTTGTCTTTTTTGGAGCTTCATTGGTATTCTTACCCATATCCTCCCTATTGTTACCCCCCGACACTTACATACTTCTCCTCTCTATCACTGTTCTGTTAAGTTGTGTCATCACTGCCTTCCCCTTCTTGACATTTCTATTACTATGCACCTTATGCCATTCTCCATCATTTACTTTTTTATGGTTCATCTGAGTTTGGAGTGGCTTGTATCACCTCATTCCAGTCAATTCCACCCTGCACCCAGCTTCTTCAATACTACCTTCATTCTGTGATTGTTGTTCTCCCTCCTTGTCAGGATTTCCTTCTTGAGTGGCTCCTACATGAGCTTCTGGTTGTTCATGCATGCCTTCCTCCATCTCTTGGTTGGGCTGATTCATATCATTATCATCCGTAACATTTTCAGTACCTCCTGCATTTACTGGGCTCTTCATCTGTTTCTTCTTAATTCTTTCTTTGGATTTGCATTCAAAGGGGTTATGACCAAATTGTTTACAATGGCAACAGTAGCTAGGGAAAGTTTCATAGTAAACCATTTGTGTATATCGGGTACCTCTAGGCATCTTCACATCAAAGCTTGTCATTGGTTGTCTTGACACATCTACTTCTACTAATATTCTAGCATAGCCAATTCGTGACTTTTTGCTAGTGATTTTGTTCGTGCATAGTGGTCTTCCAATACGAGATCCTAGTTTCGATAGCCCCCTCTCATTCCACAACTCCAAAGATACATTAGGAAATTGCAGCCATATAGGAACTTCCATAAAATCTTTATTGTCAAATGCAAAGCCCTGAGGAAGTCTTTTAAGAAACAGAGTCTTCCCATACAATACATACAGTTCCCCTGCTAGTACATTAGTAGGATCCTATTCTGTGTCAAATTGAAAAATTATCCAACCTTGATCATGCAGTAGGATTTTACATTGAACACTCCTTTTCGCAATTAGTCCTTCAAGTGCCTTTATTCCTGGAAATCTCCTTGTGAAGCATCCCACAAGACAATATCCCCATTCTGGTTCAATTTGGATCACATCTTCTTCCTCCATGATGACTTCATCATCTACCCTCAAACAATCCAGCTGCATTCCTTATTTCAACTCTCTATTATTCTTGAATAAGCTTACATACGATGGCTTAGTTTTTCCTTTACCCCGCTTGTTTGAAATTGGTTATGACATTTTGTCGAGCACCTTCTGGGTTGGTTCTTCATTCTCTAAGTCCGAAGCTTCAGTGTGTACATTCTCCCCATCTGTATCCTCATCAGACGTGGATGACTCCTCATCCCCCATTCCACCTTTGCTCATCCCCCCAGTACCCACATTTGTTGTTTTATTCAGTAACCTTACTTCACTGTTCTCAATACCCGAAGGCCCTAGTCTGTCCCTTTCCGCTGCAAGATGTCTGCCTTGTAATGTAACTCTTCTTCCACCCGCACTGCTTGCTCCACCAGCAATGTTCGTTTTCTATCTATCCTCCGCCATAAATTGCTCACTCGTCACCTTCATCGTTGAATGACTATATGCCCTCCCCTCACGTATTTCATTGTCTCCATTGTCGTATTCCTCCACCTGCAAACCCAAAACACACTCGGCAGTAATGTCCCTTCCTTTATGCGGTGTCTTTTTCTTCTTAACCATGCCCAAAACTATTGACAAAGTCAGGTAGAAACTTACCTTAGAATTGTTCTAATTTCTTCGGACTGTCAAGAGTGCTCACCAAACTCAATCCAAACTCACTAAGTAGCAAGGGATTAATCGAGAAAAAAGGGTGTAGTCAAGTCGAGTATAGTGCGATACCTAGTGAAGAAATCGCCTAAGGTGAGAGAACTCACATACGCACACTGATAGCTCTACATTATCATGTCTTTTGATTTGATGTAGTGTGGAATTTTCCAAAAGAGGGATAGAATCAAAATCAGTCTTTACAACCTTCCACAAGCTCAAGGTTTTTAAATAAAATTTCATTTTGATCACCCATGAGTGATAATTTTCTTCGTAAAAAATATGGATATGAAGAGAAAAAATATTTGATATCATTGCACCAAAGGTTGAACACTCTAACATAAATTTTACTCTATCTTTACAAGACTATAAAACCCAAGGAGTTTTGATGCCAAAATTGTTGGAAATCAAAAAATTGCAAATTACAATTTTCTCATTAAACAACATTCATGGCCTATTTATATAGGCTTACAGTGCAACAAACTAGAGATAAACACAAGCTAAAAATAAGTGAAAGTGGATAACATGTCTCGCTAACATTGAAATTTTTTTCCAACAACCAAATAAAATGAGTAGTCCACTAACTCAAATACAACTTAACAAAAAATAAATAAATCATATGGTTAAATAACAAAACACTACAACTACTACTAAAAAAATGAAATAAGTAAATAATAGTTTGAAGCATTTTAATCAACAAATTCAAAACATTTTTAGCTTTTTAATATGAAGTTAGATTACAAATTGTTTGTTATTCACTATTTATATATTCGTCTTGACTAATACAAATTTATTTTAATATTATTTATAAATTCTTAACTCATTTAACAATAACTTTATTTCATGTTTAATGGAATGACAAGCTTAAAAACTTGATTAATAGTATAGTCTATGAACTTATAAATTATTTCTTTCTGTATTTGACACTTCACCATACCTGAGACTGAGATGTCACTTTAGTACTAGAACTTGGAGTATAGCAAAATCTTAAGATTTTTCCAACAATGACAATCACGTTTTACAGTAGTTTGACTCCTTACCATTTTATATTTATATCCATACTTAGCTAATTTGAATGTACACTTTTGTTTGTTTTTTTATTCTGTTTTTTTCAGAGAATTGACATGTAATATGCTTTTTTGTCAAACATTTTTACAAAAAAAAATAAAAGAAAATAAAAATTATAGCTCACTTAAAACTATAAAAATAATAGTTAATTCGGATTGGATCTGTATTAGAGTTTATAAATTCTAGTTCAATTGAGGTATTTATTTACTTTTAAATTATTTTTTTAATTAGATGTTACATGTATTTAATAATTTATTTAATGTATTCGAAACGTAGTAGGCACAAATTTACAATTGTATATATGAATTTTGGCCATTTCACTTAAGATTCTATCATTGATCTTTATAGGGACAATTATTATAGTTAATAATACTATATTCTACCAGGTCATCGCCCCGTTCTCTGATCAATTGGCCAAAAGGATTGATCAAGTGTTCCAAATATATATTAAACTTTGCACTTTATATCTTTTTGTAATGAAAACGAAACAATTTTATATCAGAAAATCAGTAAGTTGTACGAAAAATTCTACAAAAGGGAAATTATATGGGTAAATTGATGCTTTTAAAAAAATAATAACGAAAATTATATAAATGGTATGATGTGTATGATATGAAGGGAATAATTAGGTGCAAAGTGGACCAACTGAGACTTTATTATTAGAGGTTACCCTGGACCATGGTTCAGTCCCAAAGACAATGGACCAGCGTTTTCTAGTAGTTGGTGGTCAATCTTGCAGAAAAGTCACGGGCTTTTGGTTCAATCTAAGAGCACGAGTGACCAATAAGCATCAATATTGCTCCGTCAAGATCCCAACTTCTTTAGATTACTCGATCAGCGGCAACAACGCTAACTGAAAGCTCTTCCTGTCTTACAAGAACACCCAACACTCGCTCCTGGTAAATCCAGATACTGTTGGGAGTGGCAGCAGAAGAGCTGCTTTTCAGTTCACCACAAACACTAAGGGAGAAAGTGGGTGATTCTGAACAAGTAATGGGGCCTGATAACATGACCTACGTTTCATAATAACAAGATCATTTAGTGCCCTTAGCTTAATTAATCTTTCTGAGATCATCACCAGGATCTGGTAATTAAATCTGTCTGAACTGTAGGACTAGAGGCAGACATTATATAAAATACTAGCTCAAAAAGTAAGAACTTCTTTTTATCTTCAGAAGGATCAAAAGGGGAAGAACAATGAAATACTCAAGTTTTGCTCAGAAAAAGAAGAGTTCTATAATGAAGTCAGAGTTTTGACCATAACCATTGATACTCAAGTTTTGCTCAGAAAAAGAAGCGTTCTATAATGAAGTAAGAGTTTTGAGGATAATCATTGCGCATAGTACAAATCAAATCTAAAGAGGCTTGGAATGTCGTCCTAGAGACAACCAAGTTTGCAAAAATCATAATGTATAAGTACAAATGCAAGAACAACAACCTTTTACAAATAAGTATACCACATTTCTGTCGAATAAGAAATCAACCACATAAACGAGAACCCAAAAAATACAAAAAATAAAAAAGTGTGACAAAGTAAAGGCATTCTTTCTATCCTACCTGTAATAGGTACAAAATGAACAAAACTACACGAGAGAACAATATTACCGTTGAGGACATATACCTATTTCCAGAACAAATTGTGCTGTTATCCTCTAAAAATCGAAGGCCTTCAGAAATATAAGCTCTACGATTGATTAAGACCCAACTACAAGCTTCTGCAATCTCACTGAAAGTATACACAAACTCCCTATGTAATCAATTGTCACTTCAAAACTCCTTTTCTTTTGTGCTCTTTCAGATCGCTGGGAATAATATAGACAGAATCTACACAAAGCCCACCTTTGGAATGTGTGCAATCTATCTGTTTCATGGAAAACCTTACTTCAGTTGCAGGTTGTGATTCAGTGACAGTAAATTCACCTACCTTGTATTGTATCCAGCACCCTCGCTTATGACTGCCATTTACTTCATTTTGTTCGGTCTCATCTAAGAAGCACTCTGATAATGCTTGCTGATCATCAGAAGTAAACAACTCAAATTTTACTGGCTTTATATCCCAGCCATGGGTTTGTTCAAAATTGCAAACACGTCGTCCCAGTCTTTTGGCAAATTTTCCAAGATGAAGTCTGAAGGATACAGTATAGATATCAGGAGCAAACGGGAACTTTACAGCCCCATCTACTTCAAACCACCAAATTTGCTGCAAATAGGCCACAACATGGAATCTGCAAGTTAGACCAGGACTGCTGTTAAAAGTCAGTAAGATCATTTTAACTCCAGTAGGAAATGCCTTATATACACTATTTATTCTTGTTCAAGCACAGATAAACAAATAAACAACTAGGCAACAAGTAATAACGCAACAACTACATAAGCTCTAAAGATTACGCAGGCCAACCCAGAGTGTACTGTCCAAACACAATGAAATACAAATGAATAAATATACCTTTTCTAATTGTTGTCCATGTCATATGGTTGAAAAAAGGGCAGCTGGTGCACAACCAGTCATCTAGAAATATTTGTGAAAGAGCAGGTTATCCTCAATTTTTGAAAACATGTTTGGCAGTAATAACTTTTTTCCATGTTTGAGTTCTTCAACCATGAGGAGGATATTTGCGACTGAATTTGATGAATGGGAGATCCTAATCTTTGAAGGAGATATACAGAAATGTATCCAAGTACATGGCAAATAAACTGTGCTATATTCTGGTTTTGTATTCTAAAAAAGCTGCAGCAAATCATAAAGTAGATAACTCTATCCGCTAAGAGCTATAATTATTCATATCTGTCTAGGGCAAAACTCCAATCAAATGTGTCAAAAGACATTTGAGACAAGGAATAGATAATAAGGAAAGGAATCCAGTGACTAGAACAAAACAATGTGCTAAGATTTACCACCTCTGTCTTCAAAGCAAGAAACTTAGCAATTAATTGACCAGAATTTTTAACATAAGCATGAGTTATACAAAATCTAAAGATTCATATTCAGTATAAGAGTCCATTATAAGTTGTCAACCAGGACAAGACAATTAAAAGGAAAATTTGGAATTTAATACAGAAGTAGACAAGAATCGCTAATACCCCTCAAGGAATAGTCCTCTAAGAAACAGAAGGCACATATCTTTTACAAATCATGCTCCATAATCAAAAAGGGAAACACATCACAATAAATCCCTGGAAGGATGAAAAATTGAAAAGTTAAATGTAAGGAATGCAGGTTAAAATTCAGTAACCTAGCAAGAACAGTAGAATTGAATCAGAACACAGTGATCAAAACATATTGATCCAAAATAATAAAAAGTTGGACAGAGAAATCTAGTGCGAGGTTCTTAGTTAAATCAAATTAATTAACTTTAATTATCAAACTGAAAAGTAGACCGCTCAGGATTGAAGCTCAAACTAAATAAATGGTATTAGATGAACTTCAAGAATAATAAAATCATCTTATGTAAAGAAAAAAACAGTTAGAAACAAAGGTACCGATCATATAAAAAATAATGAATAGAAAATCCAGGTCCAATTTGTGCAAGAAAAGCAAGCTAGGTCTCACATAAACCATAGAATATCTTACGCCTTAATAAAATTTTAATTCAATTAAAGAAAGGCAATTACATGCAAGATTGTAATCTCCACTTATCCATCAATTCTTACCAAACTCAAAAATTATTCTTCTCCTACTACTACTGGGGTTATGGCAATGTAAATATTGAACTATATTCTCAAATTAGAGAATGGCATATGCGTCATAACTGTCAGAAACCTATCACTATATAAACATAAAACTCCCCAAAATAGGAAACTAAGCAACATCTTTTATCTGTGGAAATATGGGGCATATTAATTCAACTCGGCCTGGTACAAAACCCACCTAGATTCTTCAGTAGGGACCCAATTCCAGTATCTCCGATCCTCAATCCCAGTTATCGTCATCCCCTTTGCAGATATTGACATGCACACCCTACCTGTTACTCTATCCAACCAAACTTCCTGCCACCAAAAAAAGAAAAATCCATAAACAATCGAAAACCGAGAACCATTTCCCAAATGCAGCAAAAACCTACTAACCTTATTGTCATCATCGAAAGCGACGGGACGCGATAGGAGAACAAAGATATCTTTTTTGGACAAGTTATGATACCGTTCGCGTGGGATCAAATCGAGCAGAGCCTTGTAGTTAGGCGGCAGCTTCATCTCCCAAACGGCGTCGGAGGACGCAGCGCCGCGAAAGGCCCTGTTCAACCTGGCAAGATTGCAAATCTCCGGTGGCGTCAAGTAGGTGAAGACACAAGCCACGCAGTTTTCCGGCATATCGCCGAGTCCAGGGCCCATGGTGCTGCTCTCCATCAGGTTGGACAGGGACGCACCCATAACAGGCAACACTAAAACAGTATGGTAGAAATTCAATTTAATGTGTATATATGTATATGTATATGTAAGAGAGAGCGAAGCGTGAAATTGAAGCCATTTCTTTGGTTTCCCGGAATGAAGGTGCGTTGTGGGGAAGTGAAGCGAAGAGAGAGAGACAGGTGGGGTCCAGTATTGAACCAACGTAGATGTTGTTTTCTGGGTCTAAATCTTGGACGACCCAGACGTCCCTCAGTGACGGTGCTCCTGTCCTGGCAGGAGGTGCTGCCACTTTTTAGTCCACATCTCGATTTCATAAATAATTTATTTAAGTTATTAGTGATTTATTAATAAAAAATTTTATTTGGCTAAATTTTTGTTCTTGATCTATTAAATTTTATATTATTTTAAATATCATTTTTAAACTACTAATTATATTAAATTGAAAATTTTTGAAATTATAATTTTAAAATAGAAGAATTAAAAACCAAATATTTAATTTAAATAATTATATCAATTTAAAATAAAATAAATTTTAATAAATAAATTTATATTACATAAAATATTAAAATAACAATAACAATAACAACAAGAACAACGTTCAATATGAATTCTGCCAATATGCGGGATCTGGAGAGGTCTAGTAGTATCTAGTAATATGCAATCTTACTCCTAATTAGCAGACAGATTATTTCAAATAAAATAAATTACTTATTATTTTATACAATCAATTTATTGTCAAATTTTTTTTTGTATTCTATGATTGTGAATAATAAAAGTGTAATAATATTAAGATTATAAATTAAATAATAAAATAGAAGCAAGGTCACCTAATCTATGTACGAAAACAACAACACAAAGAGAAGGTTTTGACTTGATGTTCAGTAACATCGAACAAGTTGTAAGGGTGAGAGTGACATCCAAGACAAAGGCCATTACATTTCAGTTTCAACAAACAGTCTCTTGCTTGTGACCATGCTGATATTTCAACAAACACTGTCTTGCGTTGCTTGTGACCCTACTGATATTATATACTTCCTATAACATCATTGCCAAAGTCATTCAACGGGACCGCTTTTGGCACTAGCTAAAGGAATAGTCCCCAAACAAGCAGTGGTTTGTCGATTTGAAGGAAGTAAGTGGTGGTTGTCACGCTTCTGTCTTCCCCAAAAAAGTAGTTTCTTCTTCATGCAGCGAAGCCACCCAAGTCTCCGATAATAACCCTTCCATTTCAATCAATTCTCAATTCTTATTACTTTTAATTACTTTTTGTTTTTTTTGCCTACCATGTTCCACCGCCTAAAGTCCAACTTTTCGCGACGTTTTACCGAATTGCTGCTAAACGACGTCACAAAATGCGTAACCTTTTCCGACAACTTAACAATTTCGTCGCCAAATGTCTAACTTTTAGCGAAGATTCTTGTAATAGTCACCAAAAGTTGGACTTTTGACAACGAAATTATAAATCGTAGTCAAAAGTTGATATTTAAGATTTTAAATATTATGAATTTCTTAGGAAAATTTTGATAAATTTTTGTGTGTGATATTATTCTTAAAATTAATAATGTTTAAAAGATAATTTTTTAATGCTAAGTGTGCTTAATAATCCTAAGGTTAATTA
This sequence comes from Erythroxylum mucronatum, assembly GCA_027563825.1. Classification (NCBI taxonomy): domain Eukaryota; kingdom Viridiplantae; phylum Streptophyta; class Magnoliopsida; order Malpighiales; family Erythroxylaceae; genus Erythroxylum; species Erythroxylum mucronatum. The sequence goes on along the minus strand of JAOSBP010000002.1, from coordinate 12,913,426 downwards.
TAAATTATAATTGACATTTATATTATATGATTTCTCTTTTTTTATTTGCCTTCTTTATAAATTTGTTTAAGTAAGTAATGAATTCAAACTCTATAAACTTGTTTAAATCTATAGAATGATACAGAAATAATTCTTCAATGATGCCTATTATATATAGTAGTATACCTCCGTTCGTACAAATATTTCATGAAAATAGAATGAAGCATTTAGAAATTATAAAATGTTTTCAAAATTTTAAACACATTGTTGGAAAACCACATGGTGGGTAATTTAACAATTCTTACATACAAAACAATAAATAAAGTTTCACGCTCATTTCATCGAAAAGAAAAAAAATTATTATTTTTCTGGATTCCAAGTGATGTGAGCCATGACTATAAATAAAATGCATGAATGGAAGTTTTGGGAAGTTAAACAACCAAATCGGCAGCCAACAATACTTGTTTCTAATCTATTCAATACAACGTTTTCTACTACAATTACATCGCGATACAATCTTGAAACACTCTCTCATATCATGAATCACCATTCATTGGGCTATCAACTCTTGACATGTGTACATCTAATGTACACTACCCAACTTCGCAGTTGTCCACGTTGATCTTGGGTTTGTCCAACAAACCAACGCTTCTAGTTAAAACCAACCCATTAATTCAAAAATCCTATTTCTATGGTTCGAACATATCCGTGTAAAGCGAGCTTGGTTTTGCCCAACAACCTTAACTTTAAAAGGACTCTATTTCTCACCATATTAAAGGAAGGTGTTAGTTTTAATATTCTAAGTGAGGGATTTGACTAAAGCATCTAACTTAGACGGTCTTATACATATAACTCGTATATATATATACACACACACACACATATAGTTACTATAACTACATGGCATGATATGGACTATCCAATCAAATTGGGCCTAAGCTCATAACCATCCATCATGCAAGCCCACACATTCTCTTAACCATGCATTCTTTAATGCATATATGTAACCACATCATTTTGGTTATGACATCTTATGGATCCTAACATGAAAGGTCCAGTCCAACACTTGGATCTAAGCCTAATCTAACACTTAAATTTATTATCTTCCTTTTACTAACTTGGCTAAAATTACTACTGTATTTTATTTCATTTGGAATTAATATTAATTTAATTAACATGAATGTTTAATTCTAGAAATTAATTCATAATTAATTTACCTTAAAATAATTATTTGATGTACAAAATTAAACAACTTCAATTTTGTCACACATGCCAATTTATCTAGTATTACTAGAAAATCTATTTGCTCTACTAAAATTAATTCAAAATTAATTTCTATAATTTCCCAAAATTTCCAAAACACAAATCATCATTCCAAGCAACTCTAGGTCATTTCATGATGATCAAAATAATTTAGAAATCACCCAAAAATTATTATGATCACCGAAACACCAATGAGAAAACCTCTTCTATACTAGATGCACTATCAACGATCGAGTGTATAATAAAATTATCCATAGAGAGAGATGTGTTAATATAGCTGGACTAAAGTTGATAAAGAAAGGGATGTCAACTATGAAACACCCTAAACCATACAAATTACAATTGTTAAATAAAGGTAGGAAGGTTAGGGTAATAAAATAGATGATGATTTCTTTCTTAATTAGGAGTTACAAAGATAAGGCATTTTGTGATGTAATTCTTATGCAAGTCGGATACATGCTTTTCAGTTTTTTTTTAATAGAATAGATGTTGATTTCTTTCTTAATTAGGAGTTACAAACATGAGGCATTTTGTGATGTAATTCTTATGCAAGTGGAATACATTCTTTTATGTGTTTTTGACATTGATAGGAGAGCTATGTATGATGAGTATAGAAGTAGATATTCTTTTGTCATGACTGGAAAAACAATCAATCTTTTCTATATTGTAACTAAAGCAAGTTTATGAAGATTAATGTAAGATCTATCAAAGTGACTGAAAAAGACTGAGGGGAAACAAATGAGAGCAAATACTGAAGGAAACTTAAAAACTCTGGGTAAAACAAAAATAAGAGAAAGTTGTGAGCTTAGTAGTAAGGGTGGAGGATGTGAGAGATGCATTGTTAGCATTTTTTTTTAATTTACAAAGAGTCTTTCTTTTCTTATGATGTTGATGCTAATGCTATTTTTTCTAATGGTGTCATGTAACTTTTACAGGAATTTAGGGATCTCTTTTAAAAGGATATTTCTAATGATTACTCCCTATAAAAGATATCGAGTACCAAATAAACTTTATTTCAAGAGCTCAAATTCCAAATTGACCAACACATAAAAAAATTTGAATGAGACAAAAGAGATACAAAAGCAAATGGAGAAACTCTTAGAGAAGGGCTATATGAGAGAGAGAGCTTAAGCTCATATGTTGTTCCTATTTTGTTAGTATTAAAGAGGGATGGATTATAAAGAATGTGTCTAGATTATTATATAATCAACAAAATCACTATAAAGTATATACACCCTATCCTTAGTTTAAATTATATGCTTTATAAGTTTTTTGGTGCACATTTACTCTTTAAGATTGATTTAAAATATAGGTACTATTAAATTAGGATTAGAGAAGGAGATGAATGGAAAAATACTTCTTAAATTAAACATGGATTTTATGGGTGGTTATTGTTTGATTAATGTACCTAGCACCTTCATGAGGTTAATGAATCATTTTTTTCATAAGTTTTTAAACAAGTTTTTAGTTATATAGTTCAATATTAATATTCTTGTCTGTAATAAGACCTTGGATGAACATACTAAGTATTTAGGAAAGATTTTGCATATGCTTAGGTAAGAAAAGTTCTTTGCAAATTTAAAGAAATATTTTGTTTTGTACTAACCATGTTATATTTCTTGGTTATGTGGTAAGTGCAAAAGGAATAAATATAAATGAGGAGAAAGTGAAAGCTATTAAAGAATAGCCAAAACCTAAAAACATGAGTGATGTTAGGAATTTCCATAGGTTGGTTAGTTTCCATGGGAAATTTGTCAAAAATTTTAGCATAATTGTTGCACTTTTGGATGTAGGATTTAAGTTGGGTGAAGATCAAAAGAAAACCTTTAACTTATTGAAAGGGAAGTTAAGTTTAACTCCTTTGTTAGTTTACTTAACTTTGTCACTTCTAATTTCCCAAAAAAACTATGCCAATACCTTTGGGAATAAATATGTTTAAAGTATATAAATTGGGATTATTTTGATGTAAGAAAGAAAACCAATAGCATACTTTAGTGAAAAACTTTTTAGGGTAGCTTTGAATTATTCAACTTATTATAAGGAGATAAATGCATTGGAAAGGGCCTTAGATATTTGGCACTTATGGCCTAAAAAATTTGTGATATATACATTTAAATATGTTTGAGATTAAAATAAGTTGAGTAAAAGACATTCCAAGTGGGTGTAGTTCATTAAGACTTTTCCTTATGTGTTGAAGTATAAGCAAGGTAAGGAAAATGTGGTAGCTAATACCTTATCTAAGAGACATACTTGGTTTAGTCCTTTGTATTGATGTTAATATGTTTAAAGCATACAAGGATTCTATATTTAGATAGTTTTAGAGGGATAGAGGGTATCTATCTAGAGATAACTAACTATATATGCCTCATAGCTCCTTAAGAGACTTGATTGTGAGAAAGTTGTATAAGAAAGACTTAATAGGACACTTTGTAGTTTAAAAGACTCTAGAAATTTTAAAAGAGAACTTCTTTTGATCACACATAAGGAGAGATATAAAGAGCGCGTGTGAGGGATGTGTTATTTATAGATAGGTCAAATATAGCGTATAATCTCATAGCTTACACACACCTTTATCTATACTTAGTGAGTTGTAGGTAGATCTTTTGATAGATTTTATTTTAAAGATATCTGTTAGACACCGCTTCCGGAGCCCAACATTTGGAGTCATCAAAGTGTGAGCTCTGATACCAAACAATGCTGGACCCCGATTCTGGAGCCCAACATTCGGAGCCACAAGACGTGAGCATATTATCCTATTGGGTTATTTCCATGTATCCTTATTAGCCATCATCCTACAAGGATGGTGTGCCCACAATAGTCAAACATCAAAACAACTTATTACTTCAACTCAACCATTTTAACAAAGAAGTCAATATGAACATACACAATCGAAACTACTTCAATCTATCATTTCATTACTAAAGCAAAAGAGTTTGAAAAACTTTATTTACATATCAAAAGCCACACCATTGGCTTAATACAAAATACACATGATACAATTGAATGCTTATGCTTAATATGATTCTAAATACCAAAAGTTTCAGAACTGACTTAATTACAAGTCTTTATTCTTGGTATTTGCCAAACTTTACAAGGATCAATGCTGATCTGCTTTTTCTTCGCCTGTAGAGTGGAAGGTAATGGGGTGAGCTGCGACGCTCAGTGGCTTATACATTTATAGCCATTGGCAACGAGCCATACAATTCAGGTACACACACATATATATAAATGTAACAAAGTAAGTATACACACACACACACACACACACATATATATATATATCCTATTTAATCTAGCAATTCCATCATCCAATGTCACCACATAAAACATATCATGAAGATTCATCCATCAAAACTTAACACTCAATTATGTATCATACTTAACAAATCAAAAATGCAAATGTACAAACAAATGGCTAGAGGGTTCTATGAAAACAGAATGGAGAAACCGAAGTTTGCACCATGAATAGAATGATTTCGTTTTTGGAGCTTATATGCCACAAGCGGGCAGCCGAGAGAAGGCTCTTGTCAATGTGCACGTGATGAACAGAATGATTCCACTCTCACCCAAACAAACGCACATAATCATGCTCAAAAACATTTTATCAAATGCTCAAATCATTTTATCATACTTTCAAACTTTTCATGCTATTTCCTTTCTTTTCATTTATACAAAAATGCCATAATATATTTCAAGGCATAATATAAAACACATCATAATGCATTTTCCACATCACAACAATTCACAATTTAGCACATATTCACACATAAGGCAATTAGTTCATATTACACAATAACTATAAACATATTACTCACCTAATTTACTTCTAAAAATCTAAGTCAAGGTTGTATTTCCCCTTGCTCTTGGGTAGGATTCTCTTGGTTCCCTAAAACAACCAAAGTCTCATTCAATAGGAATCCAATTGAAAATCCCACAATGCAAAATCTCCAAAAGATTCAAAATGATCTTACCTTGATTCTTCACCCAATGAAGAGATCTTTGGCTCAAAGGGAAGCTCTTTTCTTGCTCTAACTTTTTCTCTTCTTAAACAGCTCCAAAATCTCTTTTGAAGACTAAGAAAAATTAAACCCTAGCTCAGCTCTCTTCTTTTCTCTTAAACTACCGAACTCTCTTTCTTTTTCTTTCTCATTTTTGTTATTCTCCTCTTCTCTCCCTCAATTCACGTTTTTCTTCTTCATTTAAAAGCAAGACAACACTTCTTCTTCCAATTATGCCCTTAATGATTGAGAAATGTCCCATTTGCCCTTCCATTTATGCCTTATGTCTTTTATGCTTAAGTGTCTTGCCAAAAGTACCCTTGAACATTTCTATAACCTTAACACTTTAATTCAGAAAAAGTTCCCCTTGTCTTAAGTTTCGAATGACACTAAAATCATTTAATTTAGTTCAGAAATCTGAAGTATTACCACAAACACTTTCAGACTGTTATTAGACTGAAACAGTACCCTATTCCCAACTTCCATCCAGAATTTGAAAATCTTAGGGACTAAATTACAATTTTATGTCTCTAGTTTCCCAAAAATTAGAAATCATCTCATTTGGGGCTCTACCAATCCAGGAATCATCAAAATACCGAAGTATGTTTAGAAAACATCCAATTTATACTCTTCCAATCAATACCTTAACTTGATTCAATCAATCCTTTTCAAAACAGCATCAAAAGCTATAACTTTTATGAATACATAAAAAGAAATGTGTTAGGAATCTATGGGTTCAAGAATTACTTCATTTGGAGGTCTGATAACAAAACTATGGTCGAAAGAATCAAACAAGATTTGGTCGTCAATTATATTGAACTTGTCTTGGGGAAATTGGTATAAATTTCAATATAGATGTCGGATCAAGATGATTCTTAGATGGTTTGAAAGAAGACTTCAAGAACTAAAAATTTCATGAAGACCTCAAAGACAAATTCGATCATCTACAGGGTCCAAATAGGAACAGATAATATGATGTCACTTATAGATGATGTGACCATCAGAAGACACAGGATTGGAAAAATTGTCATAACTTTCCCTACAGATATTGGATTAAGGTGTTCTTTGAATGGTTTGAAAGAGAACTTCAAGATCTACAACTTTTGTGAAAATCTTGAAGACGAATTCTATCATTTAGAAGGTCAACACTTTGACCAGACGATTCAAGAAGGACAGTGCACAGAAGAAGCGGAGGGTCAACTGTAGAGAAAATAGAAAGCAGACGAGTTATTACAAAGAAAACGAATGCAGAAAAGCTGACAACTGCAGAAAAGTAGACAAATGTGGAGAAGTTGACAAACGCAGAAAAGCAGACGAATACGGAGAGGCAGACGAATGTGGAGAAGCAGACGAATGCAGAGCAGACTAATGCTACAAAGCAGACGAATGGGTAACAGCAGATGAATGCCACAAGGTAGAAGAATGCGGAACAGACGAAGGCAGAGCAGACGAATGCCACCTAGAAGACGAATGTGAAACAGCAGACGAATGCCACAAGGCAGATAAATGCAAAACAGATGAAGGCAGAGTAGACAAATGCCACCAAGCAGACGAATGCCATAAGGCATAAGAATGCGGAACAGACGAAGGCGAAGCAAACAAATGCCACTAAGCAGACGAATGTGGTAAAGTAGACGAATTGAGTCAACTTAAGACTATGCAAAGTTAACTTAAGACGATGCAAAGTCTTAGATGAAATGACATCATCACAGACAAAGCGTCTTTTACAGACGATACAACTTTAACACTCCTAAGCATCTCCCCTTCTAAGGACCATGACCTTTGACTTCTATGCCAAACATTTCATACTATGTACCGTTGGAAAGCTAGTAAGATAAGCTACAACTTTCTAGAAGACAACTTTGACTAAGACTAAATTAGTCCAGTTTTTCCCTTAAAGTTAGAATATGAACTTGACGTTCCTCTACCAATGTACTACACCCAATTCTCAACTTCATGACAAAATTTTGAGACTCTTAGATATAGAATTTAAATTTGATGTCTTCATAAGAAATATAGCAATATGTTTCTAGTTTAACCTAAATCAAGAATCATCTCGTTTGGATAACTAGAGAAAAAGTTGTGGCTAAAAGACTGAAGCATACTCAGTGAACATTTTCCAAGTCAACTACCAATTTGTTTCAAAATCTTTCCTTAACACAACTCATACTAAGATCACCTTTTCTACTTCATTTACTCCTCATTCTCAACTTCATTTCAAATCAATATCATCCATAAAGAAATTATAGTCCATGATTAATCATGAGCACTAATAACAGAACATACACATATATACATATCCTTCATCAACTTACTACACATATTCAACTTCATTTTTGCTTTCATTTCACTTCTAACTTTCACCTTAATTCTTCCCATTTCATAATCTCTATTCCACCAAAATACCAAAGAAAAACATGAGAAACATTCGGGGTCCAATAGATACATTAGGTTCAGATCACCTGTTCCCATTACTCTATTCCTACCTTGTTCTATGATCATCCATCCATTCAGTTTTTATAAGTCCCATTTACTAGATGGATGGATGCTTATGGAACATGATAGAAACAACCTAATTAGAACATGTGATCTGTCCCCTAATATGTCATAACTTGGAGAGAAATTCCCATACATAAAATAAAAAAGGCATAAATACAAAAAATGGAGGAATATAGAGCTAGACAACCACGAAAAGGAAATGAAAAATAAGGATCTAGATGGAGAAAACCATGTGAAAGAATGTAACAAAGGAAGGGAGAGATAAAAGAAAAAGCAAGGAAGAGCACCACCTCTATAGGATCTTTCTTTGACATTTCTTTTGTTAGTTTTTGATTTCCACCATGCCTTTAGACTTCTAAATAAATAATCTCTTTCCTTCACCAAGGATAGTCATTGTTGCCAATTTTCCCTTTAAAACTCCCTAGTTATAGAAAACTAAAACATTCATCTTCTTTTTCTCTCTGTTACAATCCTAGATAAGAGCAACATTAATAAAGAGTGCAATAAGAATTCTAGTTGGTGAGAGAGAGTGAATAGGGAGAAACTCAAAAATAACAAAAAATGTAAGAAAAATCATGGAGCTATATGTATAAAAAGAGAAAGGAGAAATTTTCGATTCTCCTTCATATATGGAGCCTTTCTTCTTCATTGTAAAAGAAAACCATTTGATCTTATAATATCTTCAAACATTGGTAGTTATATTCCTTTGGTTCATCTATATCAACCATAACCAAAAGTGAGGATGATTGAATTACCAAATATGTTTATGAAGTTTCCATATCTTATTTTATGTTACTATTTCATCTTTAAGAACTGATACATAAAGGTCTCTATCTTTCTCTTGACATAAGGCATTATATTTTCTACGAGTGTGATAAAATTATTAATGATAATCATTTTGAACCTTAATTCCCTTATGTTGTGAGTGATTAATAATTCTATCCTAAAGATTTACTTATCCTTTGTATTCAGATGATTATTGACATATCTAAAGTTAAAAGAAATAAAAAAAGTCACAAAATAAGTTGAAATTAGAATGATAGAACTGACAACAACATTTATGATGATTAGGCATGGGCCGTTAAACAAATCTTAACTTCCAATATCCAAATATGCAATTAAGGTATGTTATAATTTGTTTAAACCTTATTTTGATTAAACTTGGATGACAATCAACAAAGTTATGATCTCTCAAAGCTAAAGAATCACAATAAGAATATACGCATATTAACAAAACATAAGGCTAAAGTGGCTATAAATAAGACCAAAATGAAGGAAGAAAGGCATATAACTTTTTTGTCTTTACGTTCTAGCTTTTCACAAAAATCTACTATATTTTTTTCATAAGGCATTAGTGTTAGTTTCTCTTTAATAAAAATTAGTAGTAGGCATAGAATTATTGGCTAACTTTTTTTAAAACTTTGTAAATTGAGAGATAATTGAGTCTCACTATGAAGTATTTTATCTATTCATATATTAAATTGTTATTTTGTGTTTTTATTTTCTGATTATTTTGATCAATTTCTAATGCATGTAATTAGTTTATTAATCAAAATAATCAACTGATAGACTAAATTTTAAATACATAAAAGTTCAATTTCTTTAATCTTTATAAGAATTGGGAGTTTTTAATTTGCTACATTAGAAAATATTAACTTTTACGTAGAGTATTCAACCAGATTAAATGCAACCATGGATGTTTAATTATCTTACTTTAATGGTCTTTCTTTTCTTAAAGCTATTGTTTAATTAAATTTTAGATCATTTCTAAAGTTGTTAAATAGTAAGAGTTAATTGAATTATGTGTTTTTTAAAACTAAATATGAGGAAAGACATGCATTTAATACCAAATCGAATATGTGATTGATACATTTTCTTTATATCAATGATCTATTATAGTTTCAATGGTGGAAGCAATCGTAAACTAATGTTTGCTTCACTGAGAATTCTCTTCTTTTATTATTTGCGTAATTTAATTTATTTTCTTTATTACAAAATTTTGTATCATCATAACTTTTATTTCATTAAATATTTCTTACATAATTGTTAATGAACTAGAATTCCTATTGAGAATGATCCCTACTTTACTATACAACGTTTGTTTTTATTGCAATAATTTAAGATTTAATTTGGGTGTAGAAGACAATGGCATTAGAGTAATACAAGGCTTATAATACATCTTAAAGGAGAGGTTTCTTTGTTCCATCTTCAGGTTGTTAGTAGTCTCAACAAATTTGCCTGCAATCACACAGTCGGAAACTTTATTTGCACTAAATTCATTATTATGTGAATTAGAAGGGAATTTGAAATAGCAGAAGGCATAATGAAGTTTTCCATTTGAGCTCATCTTAAGGAATTGAGAGGCTACCTTGATGTCTTTCTAAGTATGTCCCACTCTCTCTCATTATTTTGAGTGGTTATTCATATTTATTGTCTTTGATTCATTATAGTTTGCATTTACATTTTTTTTGAAATTGCAAAAAACAAATGTCAACAAAAGTGGTACATAGAAGATTAACTTACAAAAGTGGCATTTGAACATTATCAAAATAAGTGAAAAAGGTCAAAAGAAGTAGGCACATAGAAAATTAATATAAAAAAGGTATTTGAAAATCATCAAAATGGGTGAAAAAAGATCAATGAAATAAGAAACAATCTAAAGTCTTACAAATTAGTTTCTTACATCTTTCATATACGAATTTTTTATCATATAAATTGTATGTTATATTTCTTTGGATCTAACTTAATTTGGATTACATTAATAAGATATTATTTAGTTATATTAATTAAAATTAGCTCTTTTTTCTGACTATATTTTGGTGATTAAATAGGAAAATTAATTTTTTCTTTAGGAGATGGTAAGTAGATATTACATTAAATTGGAGCATTATTGGTCAAAATCACAAATTTTGGAAAAAGTGGATAGATTACTATAGAGGATAAGGCAAGATCAGACTTATTTATAGATTCACTCCCAGAGTTAGAATTTAATTATGAAACTTATTTTCATCCCTATTATATAAGGATTTGGATTAGTTTTAGATATGGATTGTTGCAAGACAGAAGTAAACGAGGTTTTGAGTGGGAAAAGAATACAAAACACATCTACTGCCTTCTTCTTTTCTTCTATTTTTGATGTTGGAACTAAAGTCATGTGTGGCTAAGTCCAAATATTCTAATTCAAAGGGATTCAAAACTCTAGTTGTAATCATGTGAGGTTTTGATATAAACATATATTCATGTTTTAATTCAAGTATTTCATGTTTTATATTGTTATATTTCATGAATAATTAATATTGATTCATCTAATAAATTTATTTAGTATTGATTATTCTATAGCTATCCATGAATTCAGTGATTTGTAATTGTCATAAAGGATTGGTACAAGTAGTAAATAGGTTATTTATGAATTTGTATATTTAACTTAAGAGAAGCAAGAAAACTAAGTTCAATAGTTGTAGTTATCTCAATTATTTAATTTAAGGTCTAGTATTGTTCACTAAGCTTATTGCTAACATTTAATTGATATGGAATGCTATTGTATTCAATCAATTAATGTAAGTTTTGGATTGAATGCTAGGTTTGAAATAATTAATTTAGGAAAATTTGAGACTTATTTTGGATATCCTAATATGTTTCAGACTAACTGCTTGAATTGTGAAAAAAAATTTAGACCAATGATCAGTGTTACAATTAAATGAGATTTTTCCCTTGAATCAGAGTTAAATACTCTTGATTTATTTACATTATTTGGGAACTATTTTAGTTTCTTAATTTCTTTACGTTATTTTACAGTTTACTATTAATCTCTTATCTTGTATGACTTGTTATTCTCATACAAGTGAATTGCAATATAACCTAGAAATTGAGAAGACAATGCATAGTTTAAAGAAAGAGACTATGCAAGGAAGTGATCATTCACCTCCAGAAGTGAAAGTGGAAATAGATCTAACAATTAGTGAAGGTTCTAATTTCCAAAAAGTTGAAAAGAAGATGGCAAATCCTAACATTAGAACGTTGACCGAGTTAGTGGCACCAAATTTGAATCAATAACCATTATGCATAAGATTTCCAAATGTTGAGGTAGATTTCAAATTAAAATCTGGTTTGATTCACTCACTCCCTATTTTTTATGATCTTGCAAGAGAAGATCCACATAAACACTTGAAAGAATTTCATGTTGTTTTCTCTGGAATGAAGCCATAAAGGGTAGAAGAATAAATTAATCTCAGAGCCTTTCCATTCTTATTTAAAGATAAGGCAAAGAATTGGCTATATTATCTTCCCTCTAGCTTAGTAATAACATGGAATCGGATAAAAATGTTGTTCCTGGAGAAATTCTTTCTTGTATCATGAGCAACCAATACCAGAAAGGATATGTAACATCCCGTTACTGGTAGCAAAGGGTATTATGGTAATATTGGGTTAGACTGATAGATTTCATTGCATTTACTGACTGAGCATGCTACTGGCCTCTAATCATAGAGGAATAGGTTTCTTGCATATGCATTTACTCATAGGTACGTGCATTCATGATTTCCCGGCATTTTATTTGTAAGTATAAATTGATCGGATCCTAAACTGGAGACTGACTGGATTATGATTGATGAAGAAATTAGAGTAAGTGAGCTCGAATGATGGATTTAGAATAGTTTAAGTGTGATTGGTAATTGATAGTAACCTATAGGAAATTAAAATGTTGAACCATTGAAATTTAGAGGCTGAAATTTGGACTGACTTGGAGACTTAGGTCTATAAATAGGCAGGTTGGGGTTGAAAGACTAACCCTAATTCCTTCTTCTCTCTCTCTTCCTCCTTCTTCCTCCCCGTCGACAGCCACCGATTCTCCTCCCTTTGGTAAGTTTC
>JAOSBP010000002.1:12886275-12899256 GCA_027563825.1 Erythroxylum mucronatum | reverse complement strand
ATAATGATCAATCAATTACAATCACAAGAACTTCAAATAATAAAAATCTAACTCTTGAATTTTGTATTTGCTACCTAATTATTGAATTTTGTATTTGCTTAATTGAATTATTCTAAACATATGACTTTTAGTGCAAATAGAATTGTTGTCTTAATTTTTTTGTTTAGTTATTCAATATCCAAGCCTTTACTAAGGGTTCAAAGTAACTACTTCTAAGAACATGTTTGAAAGATAAGGGGAAAACAGTTAGGCCTTTGCTGTTAATCTTCCTCTTTTGCTATGTAAATATTAGTCTGTTTGGCTTTTGCTGTTAATCTTCTTGTAGTCTCACTTGACTATAAGTTAATATAAGATTTTGACTAGATATTTACACATATTTCAAAAATCCAACATGTTAACTAACGCTACTAAAAATCCAACGTGTTAACTAATGCTATAGTAAAATCTTTTTTTTTACTATAAAGATTTTTTTTCAAAAAAAGGATAACAATAGTCATAAATTGTTAAAGTTTAACGATTCCTTTTTTATAGATATAAATCTCTTCTCCTTAATTAATATGAGTAATTGCATTTTATACTAATTTAAGAAAGTTTTAATAATTACATTATATTGTTTCTAATTTTTAAAGTTTTTGTATAATAACTTTAATAGTATAACCCTAAGATATTTATTACTTCAACCAAAATTATATTTAAACATTCAAATTCATCTCCTATTATGCATGCAAATGCCTTTGTAGCTTAGGTTAGGATAAGATAATGAATTAACTTATAAACTTAAAGGAAAGGAAAAGAATAATCTAATTTAACAATTATCCATGATTTTACTTATATGTCGTTGTTCATATAGTTTTTACATTATATTAAGGCAAATTTATTGTTATGTTGTATTGATACTTTTTAATATATGCTTTAAATCCCAACCATATTTAGTAATTAGTTTTGGTATCTAGTGCACACTTTTAATATATAATTTTTTAATTAAGTGGCTACATTATTAAAGTTAAAAAACCAAATAACCAACATGTAAATGTAGACCAATTATTATACAACCCTAAAGTTATGATAATAAATTAATAAGATGTAAAATTGACGTTACTTGAAAGTTTAAATAAAAACTTAGAGGTTTTGGTATCGAGTGGAAACTTAACTCTTCTAGTCTCTATACCAATAAGTCCTGCATATCTCTGTTTTGCAATCCTCTCTATACTACTCTTTGGCATAAGCTAATTGGATCAAGCATCAGTTTCTTATATCTTCAATAATACTGTGACAGGCTATCAAGAATAGGCTCTTAATTTCTAATAGAGTTACAAAATTCTCTTAAATGCTACCTATCTTAGGATACAATATCTAACTCTTGAATTTTGTATTTGCTACCTATCTTAGGACACAATATTGTCTCTAGTTTAGTTCTACAACTCCTAATGCATTCCATCGAACACCTTGAGGGCAAAACCATCTCAACCCTATCTACACACAAATCCTTTACTTCTTTCCATTATGAACATGCAAAACACTCACACAAGACAAATCAAACCTAAATAAACAAATTAAATGCATTAAATCAGTCTAAAAACATCAAAGATTTGACCTCACCCACGCCTTACCTTCGGATCCACCAGAGGAGAGACGATAGGGTGTCGTTGTCGCCGGAGAAGACGGACGTTGTGGTCGCCGGAGACGCAGCAGCTGGTCGGACGCCTACGGAGGACAGCTGATCGCCGGAGGAGAGGAGAGAAAGAGAAGAAGGGAGTCGGGGCGAGGAGAGAGGAGGGGAGGGAGGACGACGATTTAATTTAATTTTGCCGACGGAAGTAATCCGTCGGTATAATTAAAAAAACCATCGTTGAATGTCGGCACCTAACCTAATTTCCAGACGACATTTTAAAATATACCGACAGAAATTAACCATCTTTGAACAATTTCTCCACGACCCATTTGCCGACCGAAATTTTTATTCCGTCCCTATTTCCCGACGGAGTTATATTCATCGGCATATATCCGTCGCTATTATTAACCACGAAAGTTTCCCACCAACTTTCGCAACGGCTTTCTTAACCGTCGCAATGTTTTTGTCTTTCAGCGACAGATTAGGTCATCCCGTCGCAATTTCCATGCGATTAACGGTCCGTCGGTAAAATACCGTCGCTAATTAATATTTTTCTTGTAGTGAATATCCTCAAATACATTAATTTTAAATTTTCAAAAATATTCATTTATTAAACAAAATTACTTTAAAATTTTAATTTCTAATTTTTTTACATAAGGACTTTTATTTTAAAAATTGAAACGTATTTTGAAAATATATGTTATTTTATGAGTAAAATTTTTAACTTATTTATTTTTAAGAAAATATTATAAATTTACACGTCAATTAAAAGTAAGGAAATGATGCTTCTTCATATTTGTTCTGTATTAAGATATATCATTCCATTGAATCAAGGCAATTAGTAACTTCAACTTCTTCCACAAGGACGTTCGTCATATTTTTATCTATAATTTCTCCAATACTTTGTAAGACAAACACAACTAGATAACAGATAATATTGCTTTTTATTTATCTCCACTTTTTAGCCCTCGTTCAAACTAGCCTGTGTCTTTTTTCTTTTTACAATGCTTTCACAATTTGCATTGTGTTAGGTAGCGATGTCGAACTTTTGTTGTAGTTTTTTAAAGAAATACAAAGGTTATAACTCATTTGCCAGTTTATTAGGAAGAGATTGGATCTAATAATGAAAAAATCTTTTTTTTTTGAAACGGAGAAACTTGCAGCCACTATTCTTTGGATGTACATTTGGTAAATCTCTAGATTGACGCAATAGTCTGCAAATTATGTCAACCAGATATTTCGCACTAGGTAAACTCTATATGACAGGTTCGATCGAGAGAGTGTATGTAGGAGAATTCAAACACAAAACATTTTGACCCCATGTCCTCCACTCTACCAACTCAATCACCACCTAGGGGGCGAAAATATATTCATACAAATATGGCAGAAGGAAGCGAGTAATTTTGAATGATAATAATAATAAAGTAGAGAAAAGAAGAAATTTTTTTTACATGTGTTTTGATTTTGCTTATCTTCAAATAAAGAAAGCTTTCATTGTAATAATTTTAGTGCAATACACAATATATAGAAGGTGATGTATCTTCAAAACCTAATAACCCACACACCCACACACAAAAAATCATAATAGCTATTAATTAATTTAATTATCTTTCTTTCTTTCTCTAATTATAATTCTTTTTGGAACTTCAAATGTTGATGATTTCAAGTCTAAGAACTAATGTCTATTTATAGGAAAATAAATTAGACCTGTGGTTAGCCATCACATTATGCATTGACTTCCATATGAATAGTAAGAAATAATGGGAAAATATGTTCTTAGTTGGCACCTCACACGTACATACAACACCAGTTTTCTTCCATCCTGATTGTACTCTATTTTCATACGAGACAATACCTTCACCATCAATTTTCCATTTTAGCGTAAATGAAACTGCCAAATGACGCATGATAAAAATAAAGAAATGATTCGGAAGGTAAATATATGCATTCTACTGAAACTAGGGTGAAGCCCGTATATAAAACTAGCCCCTATGCACAATGCCAACCGTAATTAGCGTCTGGACACGTTTCTCAGGCCATGGTTCGTTCAACATTTAAATGTCCCGGCAAATGTGGGATGATGTCGGCTGAAGGAATGGGATAGAAGTTTGTTGAATGTTGAGCCTATGGTATAATAGGAAAACCAAACCTTTTACTGGCAAGCATTTAAGTTGTGGAGGCATGAAATACACCAATAATTAACTTAAGTTTAGGTCTTGAAGTAGTCATTCAACATACTGTCATGAAAATAACTATCCAGGCAGGAATAATTACATACTTTGTCGATCTATTATTTTATGTAATAAAATTGTATCTTATATATTAATGGGTGCCACAAAAACAAATTTAAGAGTAAAGAATAACATTTGGGTGGGGAAAAGTGTCCTCGGTCCATCCTTGCAACTGTGTAAAATTTGCGACAGCGACTCCAGACAGATTAGAATTTACAGCAAATTGAAGGAAGCTACAGCTACTAGTGTAATGGGCACAAGGTTTCGATTCGCATTAAATTGTTCTGCATAATGTCTTTGCTTCCCAAATGGGGTAGGGAGTTGACAAGGACCATTCGTGCTCTTGGATGTATGTTAGCTAACACCATTTGGAATAGAAAACATGGGTCCACAAACGATATAAGCATATATATATATGAAGAGTGAGTAAATAAATAGTTATACAAACCCAACCCCCCGCTTTAAATGCGGGGCGGACAATATAGTCAGCGACTTTCTCCAAGGACTATCTCCGCAGGACCCTCTAACAAGAGCATGATGTGAAAGCTCAGTCACAAACATCCACGCACCCCTACACAAAAGCCACAAGCTCTTTTCCTTCTTTTTCTCTCTTTTATCTCTCGTCAAAGCAACGGATGCATGGGCTAGTATCCACATCCCCATATGCTCGCTTTAACTTCACAGCCATGGAAAGTGAAAAACGCTGTCAACGAACAGAATTACTAATCCTGCTGTAGCTGTCACAGTAGGACATGCACACAAATTTAAAACATATGTGCATATATCATATGGTCATCATAGCCTTATGATAGCTCCTTTGTCTTACTTTTGTTCTCTCTGGCTTAGCTTGTCAGCCGAAAAAGAGGGAAAAGAAGACGACTTTGAGAGAAGCGATATGTTAGAAGTCTGTATAATTAAAGTTGCTACTTTATCTTTGGTATTAAAGTTGCTTTTGGTTGAGAAAATGCAATCATAAAGTAATCGATTACAAAATCATTCAATCACCTCTCACGTCAAACCATCTTTGGATGTTGTGTCAGGAAAAGTTCTGGCAATTCATTTATCACTGTCATTTTGAGGAATGGGCCTTGCCTTCCATCTAACTCCTCTAGCTAGGTTTACCACCCTTTTCCCCTCCTCGAGAAGGAAAGATACAACATATGCGTTGCATACTCTCTTCCTTCCTCTCTTTTCATCGTCAACATAATAGTACTCATTTGTCAACTTCAACCCCGGTAGTGGTACTATGTCTTTGTTTCTCAACTGTCAATGTTGTTTGTATGCTGTAAAAATATCAAAATTTGACCCACCAATTAATTCAAGTGATGTTCACATACTATATTTATATATATATATAATAATGTAGATTTGTGCTATCCTGGTTAATTAGCATTTCTACAGTATATGTTAGAAGTCAGCTGTATAACTTGGTGTTGGTGCTAACAACAATCTTGTTTCTAGTTATGAAAAAAATGAAGAAGATGTATACTATAGAGTCTAATTTCAAGCCATTAGAATTAGTTTCCATCATTTACAGAGGATATTTAAAATTCAGATGTCGATATACTGATCATTAATCAATTATTTACGTTTAGAGAACCAGTGGGATTCATTTTATGATCAATTGTGGGTTGAACAACTCTTCTGGAGTAACGAATTAAGATGCTCAATTGGTTATAAAGTGATATCACATATACTGCATGCTTGTTAGGACTATATAGAGGTTGAATCACTGGGGGGTGTGCATTACAAGAAAACCGATGAAGGTCGTCCTTGAATTTTGCGTACGTGAAGTAAAGAAAAAAATATTATCATGTCAAGAGCCGACTGCAAATAATGGGAAGACCAATTACTTGATTATGGATTAGTTATGATCAATCACAAGATTATCCAAGTTATGAATTACTCTTCTTTACTAGTATCTACTTATGTATTCATGGCAAT
The DNA here is from genome assembly GCA_027563825.1 of Erythroxylum mucronatum. NCBI lineage: Eukaryota > Viridiplantae > Streptophyta > Magnoliopsida > Malpighiales > Erythroxylaceae > Erythroxylum > Erythroxylum mucronatum. The sequence continues at coordinate 12,893,469 of JAOSBP010000002.1, read as the reverse complement.
TAAATTAGACCTATTAAATTTCATAATATCTCTTTTTTGTTATAAAGAGTAAGTTATTATTTCTTTTTTAGCTCAGGAAAGTTCAGTAAGTACATGATCTGCAAAAAGAGCAAAGTAATGGTAATATTTCTAATTATTTAACATATAGGTTTGATATATCTTGTAATTAAACTTGGATCATATTTAACTCTTATCCCTTTATATAATTAAAGATGATAAATTAATAATTGTTTAACTAATTTATCATGAGATTAAGTGGTATCTTTCCAAGTGAACCTTTTAACTACCTTTTGGTAGAGTGTGTGGAGTGTGGCGAAACAGACAACTTCCAATCTTGTCGCTAATTGTTCGGCCTTATCCTTGGGTTGACCTCATACTACACACATCCTCTCATCAAAGGATAACGTAACATTAGCATTATTATAGCAAATTCAGCCTTAAAAGAGAAAAATGGTAGCCCGAATAACTGTTGAATGCTTCAACCTGGCTAGGTAAGAAATCCTTCGGGACGTGTTACGCCCAGTTATCGTGAAATTTTAAACATTGTGTGGAGATTTATCTTTTGCAAAATAGGGTTCCTGACACAAAATTGCTAGGCACATTATTTATGGTATATATTGGAAAATATTTCTTAAAAATGTTTTCTTCCCAGGATACTCTAGCTCTACATGTAGATACACTACAACATATATGCATGGATGCTTGTAAGTACAAGGGTGGTTGCAGAATGCAGAGAGTGCAAAACGGTGGGAAGGAGAGATTGACTGGGAATATTAGAGGGAAGCGTCGGTCTAAGGTGGGGAGTCTGGTTCACAGGACATTCTTTCGGTAGATACTGTGGCTTGGGTGTTATTTCACGCTCAAACTTATTCCATTGTCAAAGGGTATGTAAAGCAAAGCACTAAAAATTATCTGGACCCCATGACATTTCATTTTATTCACTTCTCCACTTGTATACTCTTTGACTACTACCCTACAACTTGTACCTTTACCACTGTAATGGCTTGGAATTAGAGCCCATTGACGCCTACAATTCAGAGACTTTGCCAGTAGACAGCAAGCAATACGTACAACGAGCTGGACCACCTCCATTTAAAGTATGCCTCTTTTCATTTAATTCCAATCTTTCTTTTCTTGATCATCATCATCACACATCCACATACATTCACAATGTCGTACTTTATGCATAAACTACATATATAAATTTTTTACGGAAACCAATTGTAACTATGTACAAACTAATTATAATTGGTGGTGATATGAAGTCAAAAATATTTATTGGACAATGAACACCCTCAGTTTCTTTATCCTTTTCTATACCAACGCTCAAACCTGTTTTTTGGCCCGTTATTAAGGAAATCCGAAGTTTCTAAAGCCATTCTCGCATATATTGTTAAGAAATGATAGTGATAATTTTATTAAAAAAAGTAAAAATTAAAGACACGTTCAACTTGTTTGTAATCTAGAAAACGACTTCGTTAGTCACTACAACAAAGAAGACACTTAGCTACATTTTTTTTGGTGACGTTTCAAAATTGTCGCTAAAAACAACTATGTTGCGACGATTTTAAAATCGTCATTAAAACTAAGCATTTAACAACTAATTATAAAAACGTCACAAAAAGATCAACATTTGATGACGAATGTCAAAAAATCGTCACCAAATGGTGAACATTTAGTGACGATTCCTGAAAATCGTCACAAAATGGTCCACATTGGGTGACGATTTTAAGCATTCGTCGCTAAATAAATTTTTGGTGATGCTTTTTAAAAATCGTCACTATAATTTGGTAAACATTTGGTGATCAATTTTCGAAATCGTCACCAAAGGGTTCACATTTGGTGACAATTATGTAAAATCGTCATTAAAAAAATATTTGGTGACTATTTTCAAAAATTGCTCCAAAGGGTCGTAGACATTTAGCTATGTATTTTTTGCTACGTTTTTCACATTGTCACTAAACGTAACCATTTGGTGACGATATTTGAGAGGCGTCACCAAATGATCCATATTTGGTGACTAATCTTGTTTTGATTGCCACTAAATGGTTCACATTCGGTGACGATTTTTGAAAATTGTCACCAAAGGTTCTACAGTAATTTGCAATACATTTGGTAACCATTTGTTAAAATCGTCACCAAAGGGTTCGCATTTTCCAAAATTGTTAAACTAATATTTTTATAATCTATCATAGTTAAAATATGTTTTATTGGAAATTTATTTTCAATGTTTACAACGTATTGTTGGAAAAACACACAGAACATAATTTTAAGTGTTAAACAGTAGTATTAATTAATCATTAATATTTACTAACAGTGCAAAAATTAGATATAAAAATTTTAATAATTGTATCAATATAATAATATGATATATGGAGTAGTACGAACTTTGAATTCGAAGGTTAACAATTCTTACAGTCATAGAACAAGAATAATAACAATCCACACTCAATAGGACGCAACTTAACCCCTAAATAGTAGAGAGGTTATTTGACAAATTCTTAAGATACAATAATAAATTAACTTTAAAGCTGAGTTCAGCTGATTGCATCAATAAATGACAATGATGTAATTATTTTTTTGAATTCCAAGTGACATGAGAGTCGGTAAAGGTAAATAAGTCCTCGATGTTTAGATTTTCTAAAAGGGTCGTTCCACGTTCGAAAGCACCAATTGAAATAGTGATAGTTCTTCCCTCAGGTGTAGGGTTTTTCACACCCTCTTGCAACAATGTTTTCGCTATAGTTAAACTTCTAGAGAATACAGTGAATGAGTTGCCAGATTTAGTATGGAAGACAAGTTTTCCAGATAAACTGCCAGTATGAAACGGTTTACCTAAAACACAATCAGTATTAAAATTAGATATTGTCAGATTAAACCATTAAACGAGCCGAAATTGGAGTGACATGCATACGTGAATGACTAGACGAAGTCTGTGGAATTGATGATTTTTCCAAAACAACCGATTTTCATAATCCTTTATGGATCATTATGACTTCAGTTCCGCCTCTATGGGCATACATGTCATATTCGAGATTCAAAGAAGCTTAAAACAACATGTAGTATACCATCAAATGCGAATATATATAATAGCTTCATAAAAGGAAATGAGATGTACCATTTCTTCAGTTTATTTCTTCAGTAGGTACGATTTTGCCACATTCCTCCTACTAGAATGAATTAGTACCATCCAGAACTAGTCACGATGTTGACATTCCTTGATTAATAATGTTAAGAGGTATATTATGCAAATGTCGATTTAAAATAAAATGATGATATGTTCAACTCCAATTTCGATGATAAGTGAAAGTAGTCCAGTTTAGCACTTATACATCTTTATTGTGCCTAATGATATAAAAGTTACCATTACTAAACTTTCAGAAATCTATTGTGTAGTTTGTATCATATGCAAAATTTAGAATTTAAAGTAGAATATACATGACTATATTCTTGATGTACAGAAATATAGTATCTATATTAGGCTATATTGCTATTAATGGGAATGAATAAAAGTAAAAATACTCTTGAAGGCCTTTCATCAAATAGTTACGAAGTTTTGATGATGGAAGCGTTAAAGGTCTTTAGCAAGAGGCCAACCCATATACAAATAACAAAGACATACAGTAAATCATCTTCGAAACACAACCCATACATCAAATGAATAATTAAGAACTCACAATAAACACCTAAAGTTATAAGTTAAACTTAGCACAACTTCATTAATGAAAATAGAACAAAAGAACAATACCGATTCAGTTAATGATGGTTCTTCGACGGTGATGACCACAATACAGAACCCAAACAGAAGAGAGGAGACAGTGGTTTGCAGAATGGAGGATTTTGAGAAATGTTGACGACTTGAACAAGAATGGAGGAGCCTTTTATTGTCCATGTGATTGAAAACCTAATACAAAACGACATCGTTTTTCTTGTTTAGGTAAACGATGTCATTTCTTGTTTACTGTGGTTGTTTGGAAGTACTATTAATTAATTTGCTACGATCTATTGTATTTGGTTGACAAATGTCATATGTAGCGACTAATACATGGTTCAACCAACAAGGTTAATGGTAGATGAAGGGAATAAAAATGATGTTGTCATATTCACTAAACATTGATTCATTTGGTAAAATGAAATGTGGTTTGCATTTCCTATTAATTCAACTAATAAAAAAAATAGGACACTAATTTTAAAAAGTTTCCAATTTAATTTTGTTTATCTACCAATTAAAAGTAAAGATTAATCATTCCCAAAAATTAAGCAAATGAAGAACAATTGCATATATAAGTGAGAAGATAAAATTTTCATTTTGTATGATGTATTAGGAATACCTCATATATATTAATCAATTAAGTAAATTAAGAAAGTAAAGAGATTGTTTCAGTTTTGGCGACGATGTGAAAATTTGGTAGCAAATTGTCTACCACTTGCGGCTAAGTGTGGTGGTTGGTCACGGAAATGGTCTTTTGCGACTAGACGTACTTTGTCGCAAAAACCCTTAGCTATTTAAATTAAATGTATCTTTTTTATACAAATAATAAGGTTAATGGTAGATTAAGGGCTAAAGGGAATATGTTGTCTTGTTAGTGATGAATTTGGTAAAAAAGAAATGTGGTTTGCATTAATTCAACTAATAACAAAAAGAAGATACTAATTTTAAAAAAAATCAATTTTATTTTATTTATCTACCAAATTAAAATTAAAGATTAGTAATTCCCAAAAATAAAGCAAATCAAGAACAATTGCATATATAAGTGCAGAAGACGAATTTTTCATTTTGTTATTTGTAATATGAATACCTCATATATATTAATCAATTAAGAAAATTAAGAATGTAAAGAAAATGTTTAAGTTTTGGCGACGTTGTGTATAATTGGTAGCGAAATGTCTACCATTGGTGACCATAGTTTTATTCATCGCAAAAGGGTGAACAGGTGAAAAAATAAGTGGGACAATGTCGTTTTGCCCATGTTTGTTTTAACAAACGCGGGAGCATTTCCCTCCCTCCCATTTTCACCGAAACTTTGCTATTGAAGCTCAACGAGCCCTCTTCTCTTCATCTGCCTTCCATCCTCCTTCTTTTGTATCTCAAATATTGTACTCTTCATCTGCCTTCTCACCTTCTGCTTGTTCTTTGACTTTTTCGAGATCTCCCACCACTTCCTGTTGTCGAAGGTGAGTCTAGTTGTTTAGGTCATTTGTTAACCAATGTGAAACCCATAACTGTGTTCATCTTTTTTTGTATTTCATGTTCAATTTTTGCGTTAGTTGGTGATTGTGTATAAGGTTTTTTTGCAGGTTCTATCTTCCTCTGTTGATTGGAGACAAAACTGAAGAATTTGTGTGGCATCTTCAGGTATATTTTCCTTGCCCACCATATGTTCGACAAAAGCCCTCTGTTGTATTTTGTTCGACTCCTTATGCTATGGTTTACATATTCCTTGTCAAGGATTGAAGGAAGCTTTTGCACGGTACAAAGAGATTGTTCCGTACTTAAAATTGTTAGGTGTTGCAATCTTCTCTATTCTTATTCTCCCTGTAGTCTATGATTGCTTTCAGTGCTTCCTTTAGCCATTTACTATGATTGCGGAACCAGGAATGACCTCAAAATGAGCCCTGAAAGCTTATGATCTTAGTTCATTTCTAAAAGAATTTGAACCTCTTAGAAAATGAGTTATCTTCTTTTATTGTATAGCTAGATAGATAAGAGATGGATGTCTCATCGAAAATGGTCAACTGAATACGTAGAAGGAGTTAAGAGTTTCATGCAATTTATAAAACATTAAATGGGTGACGAATGTAGTATTTGTTGTCCATACGTCGATTGCTTAAATGTCAACTTCCAAAGTCAAGATGTGGTATATAATCACTTGCTAATTTGAGGCATAAATAAATCCTATACTCCATGGCTTTATCATGGTGAACGTAAGGAAGCAAGTTGTAGTAGAAGTGGCAATACATGTTATGATGACAGTAACAATAATGATGTAGATGATTGTGATGTGAATGATGATGGCGATGATGGGATTGACGAGATGTTAGTCGATTGTCAGAATTATATGGAGACTATGAATGAAACAGGAATGCCTAACATAATTAGTAGTATTACAGAAGATAATTTTGGGAAGTTATTGACAATTTCTTAAGAACAATTATATCCGGGGTGCTCAAATTTCTCACAACTATCATTTGTTATGAAGTTGTTGCATTTGAAGGTTTATAATAAATAGAGTAACAAGTCCTTTGACACGTTAATTGACTTGCTGAACGATGCATTACCTATTGGACACAAGTTGTCGAAATCTTACTATGATGCAAATAAACTGTTAAGGGACCTTTGATTGGTATATATTTCAATTCATGCCTGTAAGTATGATTGTGTTCTTTTTTTGGAAGGAAAGTAAAGATCTTCAGGAGTGTCCTATTTGTGGTACATCAAGATGGCAGATGGATGACGGGAGAGGGAAAAAGATACCGAATAATATCGTTCAATACTTCCCTATTAAACTACGATTACAAAGACTTTTTATGTCAACAAAAACAACCATAGATATGAGGTGGCATAAAGAGAAACGCATTGATGACAACATTATGTGTCATCCAACAGATTCAATGGCATGGAAAGAAATTGATAGAAAGTTTCTATGGTTTTCATAAGATTTTTGTAATGTTTGACTTGGATTGGCCTCAGATAGATTTAATCCTTTTAATAATATGAGTGCTTCATATAGCATGTGGTCGATGATTCTAGTCCCATACAATTTATGTCCATGGAAGTGTATGAAGGAGCCTTTTATGTTGTTGTCTTTGCTTATTTCACTAAAGGGTATATGGCTTGTCATGTATGTAACCATCAAATACATTCAATGAGGATACGAAGTAAAATATGTTATACGGGTCATCGTTGTTATTTGGAACATAGGCATAGATAGTGAAGAAGTAAACTGCTTAATGGCACAGTAGAATTGGGTGAAGTTCTAATGTAGTTGTTCGGTGATGATATTGTTTACCAGCTATTACATTTGGGTGACATTACACCTGGCAAACACCCAAGTAATAGAAAGCAAAAGAGAAATGATGTCGAACTGAACTGGACAAAAAAAAACATATTTTTCAACTTGCCATATTGGAAGGAATTACTATTGAAGCATAATATTGATGTCATGCATATTGAGAAAAACATTTGTGCCTCTA
>JAOSBP010000002.1:12869482-12882002 GCA_027563825.1 Erythroxylum mucronatum | reverse complement strand
TTTTGTGAAAGGGATATTGGTCAATTGGATGAGGATGCAGATGAAGTCTATCAAGAAATTGGATTGGAGTTCAATAATGAAGGCATTCCAGTAGAAGATGCAGATATATCATCATTCTATAGAGAGATGTCGATCTCAATATAGTTAAAGTAGATGAAGTCCAAGCCCATCTTATTTTACAAACAAATGAAGACTATTCTCAGGATGACTTAAATGACAATGACAATACTTTGCTCGAATATATTAGTGATGAAGTATCCAATGATAATGTACTTAATGATGATCATTTTCAAAATCTTGATCATGATAATTGAATGTAAATAATTTTTTATATTGTTTGAAATGTTATGTTCATAATTGCCTTATATTGTTGATATTCTACTTATGTTAATTTACGATGACTAGATGCATATTTTTAATGTTTCACTTATGTTTATACGGAATGTTATGCCAAATGTTTAGCATTTGACTACTGATCTCCTTATATTTATGTGAAATATTGATGTTTGAGTTAAGATTATGCGTTATCTTCATATTTCGTTTTAGTTGTTCACTATAAGAGCACCTGGTAGAAACAAGAGAAAGAGAGTGGCAACGACCAAAGAACTTCCTCCTCCACAACAACCAACTCAATCCAGCTCCATTATTCAACAACCAACAATTGCATGCTCGAGTGAAGATAGCCACCAATAACCTTTACCAACATCGTCTATTAATGCTGAAGGATCTTCAGGTCTGTTTTTGTTAACCAAACATATTTACATTAATGCTGAAATTACTCATTACTTGTTTAGTGTGTGTTTTTTTTATTATGATTTTTTTTGTTTTCAGGTTCCAATACTGGCATTAGAAAATGAGATAGAGGTATCACAAAAGGAGCTGAGTTGCAATGGATGAATGTTGCAATGAGCAGCAAGTTGTCTGTGACCATTGACCCCAAGCAACATCGCCCTTTGGATAAGATCCAATCTTTAAAATTGTCCAGTGAGTTGGGCGTCATTGTGAGGAATGAATTGCCTTGCCTTCAACATGCCAGGCAGTTAAAGGAAGACAACTTTTTCCAAAATGTTCTGGACAAAGTTTCGATAATATTTTAATTCATTTGATTATATGTATTGCAATTTTACTTAACAAAAACAGTATATTAACTTATACGTGTTCTTCACAAATGAAGCTCAATATCGTTGATATCGACAAGCTTGGGGTTTCAAGTTGTGTTAGTTCACTGTTGAAACAAAAGGCGAACGATCATTAACATAAACTTCATAAATATTACCAGTCTTTCCCTTCTGATGAAGAGGCAAGGAAACATGTTCCAAAACGGGTGACTCTAGAAAATTAGAGTGTCATGTGTGATTATTGGGCCTCTGCGAAGGTTCAGGTTTGTTTTATTTCTCTTCATATTTCCTTCCATTAATTTTGCTTATACATTTCATGATTACTTCTTTTAATTTAGGAAAAGTGTGAAAAAGCCAAGGTGAATAGAGGAAAAATGAAGAATCCTCATAACACCGGCTCTAATAGAGGAAAAATGAAGAAGCCAAGGTGTGACGTTTTCAACTTATTATTCTATTTCTTAATATAATAAATTCTATTATCTTCTAATTTTTTAAATTCCTATAAAAGAGCCAAACTCAACTCCAAGGACAAGAGTGTGATAGGATCACACTGTATAAGTTAACACACTACAAGGAAGGTGAAGATTGGACGTCTGAAGAGGCACAAAGTAATTATGTATGTACAAAATAATTAATATTACAGCTTATTTTTTATATAATGCTAAGTGATAATTTTTTAGTTAACTCGATTTTGTACTTTAAATTGTAGGAACAAGCTTATAAGATGATTAAACAATTACTTGACTCAAACTATGTCAGTAATAGTGATGATGAGGAGTCTTAGTTTATTTATAAATTTTGTTCAAATTCTGTAATTAACCTGTAATTTTTTAATAAAATGCATTCCATTTTTAATGTTTATTTTATTTTAATTTATTATTATTTAAATAAGATGTCACCAACATTAATTATAAAATGTAACTAATTTATATTCAAATTGTCTTAAAAATTGTAATAAATTAAATTGAAATTGTTTTTAACAATTATAATAAAATTTAAATTTAAAAATAAATGTTTGTTACTAAAAAGTATTAGCTTCCAAAACAAAATCGTCAAAAAATGTTATTACCTACGTTTACAAGAGCACTTCTAAAAACATTTACCTACAACAAACAATTAATGGCTAATCTATTATGCTGCAAAAACAAAATTGTCAGTAAAAATATTTACCTACGACTACGGTTTAATAGGTAAAAATCTTTATCTACGAAATATATACTTCACAAAATCCTATGTACAAAATCCTATGTACGATGTTTTTGGCTTTCGTTGATTATATATTTTACCGACGAATATATTGTATATCTAAAATCTTTTTGCAAGGATTTCAAAAAAACGTCGCAGATATTATTTTACTACCCAAATTCAGCAACGATTAAGAGGACGATTGTTTTTTGTCGCAAACTATGATTTCACATGATTTTTTAATATTTAACGATGTTTGAATTCGTCACCAATAACCTTATCTACTGTAGTGGATGTTGTTTGCCAGTCAATAATGGTGGGAAGCTTACAATAGATGTTGTACTTCTTTTACAACTGACGAAGATAAAATGTTATCTCTCTGTACGTAACTCTTTTGTAAATAATATTAATTAAGGTTAAAGCGGTAAAAGTCATGAAAATCATACAAAAGCTCCGAGCCTCTTCGATGTGAAAGAGAATGAGGATGCAACCGGAGCTGATGCAAAACTTCATTAGCTCTGATCAACGCGTATCGTCTGTATTTATTTTATCCAAATACTTATTATTAAAGTGATCATCGACTCATAACCCGTCTACTAAGAATCATCAAAATTTGTCATCCAACATTCATTAACATAACTTAAATATTGGCATAACTTTTCAACTCACTAATGTTTTTGAACGATAAATATCCAAGAGGAGTGCTTAGTCAAAGCTAGCTTTCTTTCTGTGCTTGCAGTAGCTAATTAATGGAGCATAATTCTAAGTTCTAAGGCCACAAGTGAAACAAGAATGCATTGCAACCTAAATTATTTGGTGTACCTCATCCATGTTTTCGTATACACGTAGTCAAACACTTGCGTTAGAATTGAGAGAGACAAAACTCCTATAAGACCTAGATTAAGCAATAGCTTAAAGAGAACTCCTGCTTTGGAACTGACCCCGCTTTCTGCTCCCGCATTAATTTGCACCACCTCCAAAAACCCATGGAAAAGGAAGAAACAAAATGCGATTTTCTTCTTCCAAGTATCTTTGCATTAAACAAAACAGTCGGTCTACGACCACCGCTTTTTACTTCTTCACATAACTGGTAACCCCAAGACCCTTTATTTATTTCAGAATTAGGACAACTTCATTTGGATGAATTTTTATGTTTAACGTGATTGTTACTCGACCATTAAAATATATTTCATCAGAGATAACAACGAAGAGCTATTGCTTGCATCCTAATTGTTACAAGTTGCAACGTCACTTTCTGCACCTTTCTATTGATTGTGCCAAAAAATAGTTAGGCCCATATCTTGTAAGGAAACACAAACTAACTTTTGAAATGAGGTTGGCTAGTTCATTAACGTGATAACTTCTCATTCCCCAAATTAACTTTGGAATTTGGGGCTTATTCTTCCCTCATGAACTTCGTAATTTCCGTTTTAAATTGCTTTAATAAAATAATGTTTATCATTAAATTCACTTTTTGTGTCATGAAAACATTACTGGTCAAAATAATGCATTCAGAAACAGAGGAAGGACAGCAGTTAGTGTATCCCAGATTAGCATTTAATGCACCGTCCAGACACTACCTCTGGGTGGGTGATTCCTTTGGTCACACTGGGAAGGTGACATAGTAAAATCCCTGTTAGAAAATGACACCAAAGAGTTTCCCTATGCAGAACATGTTTGTTATCTTCAGGGTCAGCATTTAAAGAAACGGGTTTAAATTATTTACGATTTAGCCTAGGTTTTTGGAAACTCTAGCATAGACATAATCAATGAGATAGAAGAAGTGTTTTGGACGGTCATATGGATGGATGAGATAATAAAATCCAACGTGCCAGACAAGCTTGTTGAAAGATTGGAAAGGGAATATTTGGGAATATGAAGAACTAGAAATGGCGAAGGTCATGTACAAGTAAGTAGAAGAATTAGGGTTTATGATGAGATCAAACAAACAATAATAATGGAGTCTCTCGATCTCCAAGGTCAATGGGTCTATCTTAATACCTGTTATAATATTCCATATTCTCGGAGGCTAAAGAAACAATATTCTATACAGATGTACACAGTACTTTATAACACGGACAGAACTCAGAAGTGATATACAAATATATCATATTTTTTTGTTTTCTATGTTAGTAAGTACTAAAGGGAGTTGAGTGAAAGAAATAAAGAAAGAAAGAAAGAAAGAGGGTGTTTAGCGCAGAAGGTGGGGGGGAAAATGAATCAGAAGAAAAAAGTTATTCTGTCTCTCATATCCCGTCGTCTCCGGGGATGAAAAACCAAAGTGATCATATAAATCTTTTTCTGAACATTTTATGACCTGTTGCTTTGACTATAGCGAGCGAGTAAGTGAACAAGGTCTTTGTTTCTCTACCTTATTAGCTAGTGTCATTTTCCAAGATATACTACCCCTAGATATCCTCTTTCTTTTCTTTTCAATTCACTTTCTGAATTTCTTATATCTTTTGTGTTCTTTACAATTTCCTTTTTGCTTGAGCATCACTTACTTGTTTCGCTCTTTCTCTTCATCTCTCTTTCCTCGACATGTTTGTTTGTTGAAGAAGATTTTATGTTCATTACTCCTATCCCTTTAAGCTATTAGCCATATCCTCTCCCTTTATTCTTGAAACAGAAATCAAGCTTGGCGTTCTTTCTAACCTTTTCAACTTTTCTTACACCAAAATCAAATCTATCTCTCACATTCATAGTTGCAAGCAAAAGAGAAAAAAAGATCCAACAAGACATGCGGGAGATGACTTCATTTGAACTTTTTCGTGTTCTCTAGTTTCCAGGGCAAAATTTGCCCCAGAAAAGCAACTATCAGGTAAAGGAAGCTAGGTGGTGAAAGATGCCCTTAGATGGGATTTTCGTCGAACCCTCTTCAAACCCAGTTCCTGATCTTTCATTACACATTAGTCCACCTAATAGTTCCTCGCTATCTTCAACATGTGGCAGCATCAACGACAAAGCAGATGCATGCTACAATCTTCTGGGAAGACAAGACTCTTTCCACAAATCTGATTGTGTAAGCTCTATCAGAACAGATTCTCAGGCTTATACAGAGCTCTCTTTAGCACATCCATCAGGGAAAGCCCTCAACGGAGACATACCAAACAAAAAGAAGTTCACAGGCCGTGGAAACGAAGAACCAGCACACATGGCATACCGTCAACAAAATCACCTTCATCTTCGCCATTCTATCACTAACCTAAATCACATAAATCATGGGGTATCTCTGCTTGATGTATCGGATGGTTCAAAGCCAATAAAAGGGATTCCAGTCTACCAAAACCGTTCGTTTCCTTTTATACCTTTTGAACATTCTAGAGACAGAAAAGATCCCAAGATGTGCTTCTATCCCCCTTCATCATTGTGCTCTCCGAGTGTCTCGCACTCTTCACCAGCTTATAGAATTGGTGGAGGTATAGATCCCATGTCTATACTAAACTCAGGGCCGAGTCAGTCTGTACCTGGTTACGATAAGTTAGCACCAACAGCAAGGTTTAATGGATTTCCAATGGATGCTTTCAAATCGTACCAGTTGCACCACCACCAACACCAAAATCAGTATGGGGTTGGATCAGCTGAAGCTTCTCATGGATTTGTTAGATCAAGATTTTTGCCCAAGCATCAAACAAAGAGAAGTATGAGAGCACCAAGAATGCGATGGACAAGCAGCCTTCATGCTCGATTTGTTCATGCCGTTGAGCTTCTCGGTGGACATGAAAGTAAAGACGAGTTCTTTACCTTTTTAATTCTTTCTTCTACTCTTTCCTTTTTTTTTTCTTTTTTTGGTTCAATTCATCTACTTATAATTAGGTTATAACAGTAGCTTGATTTCTGTGAGTGTGTGTGTGTGTTTTTTTTTTCCTTTCCTTGTCCTTCTTCGGAATGGTTTAGGAGCTACTCCAAAGTCAGTTCTGGAACTCATGGATGTCAAAGACCTCACATTAGCTCATGTGAAAAGCCATTTACAGGTAAAACACAACTGAGATTCTCTTCCTTTCTGATCTCTGTCTTCCCCTTCTTCTTTCTACCAAAACGTTACACGGTATTATTGATGGGTCGTCAGATGGGTATAATATGAGGAGGCCAAAGTAGGCAGTGATAGATGGATGGATCAATTACAGAAATAGTAAATGGAAGAGAGATGAGTCTGAAACTTCTCAGACATTTCAGCTGTACAATTTTCTGCTTTATGAGAGAGAAAGAAGAGACAAAGACAAAAGTAGTCATCATTGCCCAATAATGCACACCACATTACCACGTTATCAAACATCAACCTCGTGATTAATGACTAACCCAATAGAATCTCAGGAGAGGGATATAGAGAGACAGAAAAAGTTCTAAGCATCTAAAAAATATATAAAAATTTTCCTCTTCTAATGTTTTATGTTTTTGAATGGTGATGAGTCTTGACTCTTTTTCCAATGTTCCCCGATGACTTTGCAGATGTACAGAACTGTTAAATCTACTGATAAGCCAGCAGCCTCCTCAGGTAATTCGTATTGCTCGCTCTTCATTTCAATCCTTGTGTTTAGCAGCACCTTCAGATTACACGTTTTCATATTAATTACTTTGTAAACTTTTCTTTATTAAACTAAAACGTTCTGTAGTTTATTTGAAGAACTAAATCGAATGTCCAAAGTCCTATCGCTATTAGAGATAAGCGCCGTAACAGTTCTCTCATATTAAAGTACATTATCTGAAGTACTAATATAGCATTCACACATGCATAGATTGGAGGTAACATTTTGCGTTATCATGCCATGCCATGCCATGCATGCTTATCAGGGTTTTTCTGTTTTAAAATTCTTCAAGGACAATCAGATGAATGTGGGGATGAAGATACATTGCCAGTAGAAAGCACAAATGACCATAACCTCCGTCGATCGACAGATACAGCAGGACCATTAGATGGGTCAACGCAACAGGATATCGACTACTCATCCAATGCTACTACTCTCTGGATTAACTCTTCCAGGTATATTTATGTATGTATGTATCACAATAAATGTCAGTCTCATCTTCCTTTTTCTCTTTCTTGGCCTCTCTAGATATACAAATATATCTTTGCATGTTAAAATATCAGTACTGATTTATTTATATCATATTAATATAAGGGAGATGAAATGAGTCACCCCTTCATCTCTATCATAAAATTGTATGTATTATTTTGGCATATAGCAAAGCTATCTTAGCTCATGAATACAATGCAAACCCCACGTCCCCCATTTCTTAAGAATAAAATAGATGTTGGAGACTGGCAGCTTTTACTTTTCTTCCAGGTTTTTTTTTTTGTTTCTTAATTGCTTTCTTTCTTTTTCTTTAACAAGATCTTTCATTTGATGACATGAGAGATTTGTCCCTGGATGCGATATTACAAAAAGAAAAGCAACCATTACTTGGAATCAAACTATAATTAGGCTTAAAGAAAAGCAACCACAGTTGCACTTTTCCTTTTATCCAAAACCTTTTTAAGCCTACTCTCGCTGTTCTTTTTTGTATTATAATCCTCCTACTTTAGGTTATATTCAATCCACCATGATATTTTCCGAGTATTTTCTGTAGTCAACAATTTGCTTAAGCACTTGCTTCCTCAGTATTTGATTCTTTCATTTCCTTTGTTTTCCTCCTTTCACTCAACCATACTACTTTATAGCATAAGATCTCAATGAACTTACCATCGGGATTTGAGATTTTCATCAAACTTTTTTACCGACTTACTTGCCAAGGGAAAAAGTATGTGAAGCTGAACTCAATTAGGTTTCGTTTCAGTGAATGGTGGGAGGTTTTCACATATCTTATACCTAGCTACGTATTTCCTGCACCCTTCAGAAATCAATTAGTGGAGGATTGATCATTAAGTTACGGGTTTATCGGTGGATCTAGCTTGCTAGTAGTTTGATCGTTTAGCTATGGTGTGTTATTGTGATCTATCTCTTGGAAATTTGTAGTTGTATCAGATTCAACGAGCACCACTTAACACCATGGATAGATGTAAATCATTGTATGGCATAGTATATTCCATAATCAAGAACTAGTGCTAGGTTAGAAAAGTATTTCCTTCTTTCTGAAAGAGTTAAGAGACTTTCATTGGAAATTACATTCGCAGCTGAATTGCTTCTTATGTACAAATATAAACCTTTTCTACTCTAGTTGCAATTAGAACAATAAACTCTTCATATTCTATTGAGAGTGTCCTCTTGCTCTAGTTTTGTTCCTCGCACCGATTACTGCTTGTAATGCCTAGCCAAAAAAAATAAAGAAGTTAGTGAAACCAACAATGTGTTAATCACACCCAAGGACTAGAATGTTTACGCAGCCATGTACAAAAGGACCTCTCGATTGTCCCCATTCGATTGATATGAATCTTCTTCTCCTGCTTTAAATTATGATTTTCTTCTCCTACCTCATGTTCAATTTCAAACGCAATCCTGATATCATCTTGGAAATCTATGCTGGGATATTCACAGTTTATCATTCAATGCTAAATCTGCCTGTTCTTCTTGTTAATTATCAAGGTTTTGTGTTAAAGTTGCTTTTTCATTTGAAATAATCCGTGTAGCTTCTACGGATTAATCGATTTGAAAAATCACAGGAAAAATGTTGGCGATAATTGCTTAATTAGGGTCTCATTTCATCAACGAGCTTAGATGATTTGAATTGCATCTAACTAGCTAACCAAACTATGTATATTTTCTTAGTAGAGAGGTCTGGCCAGAATCAAAAGCCACTGACATGGACGGCAGTCAGCAAGCGATGTTCCAATTTCAAATTGGATCTAGACACCACAGTGAGGTACCGACCTAATCCATCACCACAACCCGTTAATCAGTTTTTAAGTTTATTTTTCATTAAGAATATGCTGTGGATAACTTTTCTTACATTTAAACGAATCGTGCACCTTCATAAAGTACAATAGGAACTTCTACTAGGGAAGAAATAATGAAACAGTTTTTAAAAATCACTGTAGGACTGCAATTCGACCGGGATGAAGAGCTGCAGGAATCCAAGCTTGGAGTTTACATTAGGTAGACCAGACTGGCAGGGCTGAGCCCTTCGTTAGTGATGCAGTTCTTCCAGTTTCATCTGTTTCTTGCATTCGTTACTATTGCATATCAAGTTCTCCGACTATATATATATCTTCTAACATCAGAGGCAGATTATATATATAGTTGAGCTGTTCTTAAGTTGTGATTTAATTCAAGTCATGAAGATGAACAAGTGAAGAATAGAGAAAATAAGAGTGGAGGAGGACCTGATGTTTGGTAATGTGGAGGAGGACCTGATGTTTGGTAATGAACTGGTTTTTCTCGTATGTCCTCATCTGTTATTTTTGGTTTAAAATACGGAATCACATATAATTCCAAGAGAGAGAGATGTGGAAAGAATCTTTTGGTTCTGTAGTCTATTGAAAAGTGAAATTCAGCGATCAATATCAGAAGACAATGGGGCTGGCCAATACCCAATAACCAGACAAGTCATTCTTCTATTTTTGATTGGTATCATTGTTTGTAATTTACTTGTAAAGCTCAAATTAGCTAATTAAACTGTCAATCATTTTGGTCTTGGAGAAAAGTTGTTTTTGCTTTACTTACTGTGAGATGTGACTTATTAAGCCAAATGGACGTGAGCGGCACAAAAGTTATACAGGAAGGCGGGAACTATGATTGTGGTCCTTTTCCAAATTCCAAGTTTTCTGAGGCTTGCAAATTTAATGTATCTCACTTTTAAGACGCAGCCGGCAGCCCTAGTTTAGAAACACTTTTCTATGCCTCGTTGAAAGCAAACTCACAGTCGCTTTCAATTTGCTTAAACAAAAGTCAGAAACATGTGACGGAAAATTCATCATTCAGAGGAAACATATTGATCAGTTGTCTCGTGCTTCTTTCCTTTAGTTGTTTCTTTGCTTTCATTGAATATGTTTGACCCATAATCAGAAAATAATGCGATCCTCATGTGCCAATCAGGTGGAAAAAGAGATCTTCTTATCTAACCACAACGACATCCTGTTCCTCTTTCGTGAAAACTGCTTTTTCTCCAATACAATCTCTCATCATAAATTGAGCCAAATTCCGTGTCTAACGTCGAGGATAGTACCAGCAATTTGAAATAAACGAACCACCTTCCAAGTTTAATTGCTTATTAATCAAATTGGCCTACTATAAGGATTTGAAATCAAAGCTTAATCTTTTTTGGAAATTGAAAAGGGATTAACTATTGACAAAACCATAATGTCATTATAATGAGAGCTAATCTAAGAAGATATATACAAGAACAAAAGAGGAATTAAAACGTTAGTAAAACATTCTAGGAAGCTAAGCTAAAGATTCCACGCGAGTTGCATGTCAGGACAAAGTGAATGAAGAAGATTTTTAGTACTTAAAGCATCTCGAATCCAATTAATGATCCTGTCAGTTACTTGAAATTTCCCCTCTTCATGAGTAGTATACAGCTGAGCATTACATTCTTTTCAAATATAATATATAGTAGCAGTGAGGGCAATTTTCACAAAAGAAGCGTTAGTCCGTCCTTTCTGAGAGTTTGTAATAGCCCAATTAAGAGCTTGATCCCAAGAATAATAATATCCATTAATAAATAGCAGATGCAGAAGTCTACTCCAGACTGCTTTAGAATAACTACAGAGAAAAAAAAGATGGTCCTGATCCTCGAGAACCATTTTACATAAGACACAAATTGTATTGGTATTGCCATGCCGCCTGTCCTTAGTCCCAAGTCTGTTTTTAATCGCTAGCCATGTAATAAAAGAGGCTTGAGGATGTACGGAATTTTGCCATAAAAGCGAAAACCAAGATACCTCGCGTAGACCCCTAAGAAGTAGCTGATGACATTTATTAGAGAATGTACTGTTTATATCAAGAGACCAACTTATAGAATCATCATTCTAGACATTAACATGTTGGGGTAGGAATTGTACCAGAGTGTCAAAACCTCACATACCATTGACCATTGCAGAGCAAGGATGAGACTTCTAAGTTAAGAGGAATGTGGTTCCTTCAGTGCTGGATCTGAGGATTCTGGATAAGAGGACTGGAGTCAGCCCAATTATCATACCAGAGCCAAGTACGAGCACCATTGTTAACCTTGTGTTTGATACAAGGATGAACCAAGACTCGCAGCTTCATCATCTGAATTAGTATCCACGAGAACTCCCTTGCACAAGGAACTTGTCAAAAATTCACATTTTTCAAGTGAAACTCATGAATCCATTTTACCCATAGAGCATTATGATCCGTGTATAAATGCCAACGCCTCTTGCACATTAAGACTTTCTACATTGAATAGATAGAAACTATTCCCAGTCCCCCCAACTTCTTAGGAATCACTGTCTCACTCCATTTAACCTTCACATTATGAGCATTCGCAAATCTACCAGTCCATAGGAAAGCTTTTATAAGTCTGCCCACGTCTTTAAGCACCTTCCTAGGCAAGCTTATATTAGCAGACTAATAGATATGAAAACTACTTAAGACAGAAATAATACGTGTAATTCGAGCAGTATAAGATAGAAACCTATTTTGTCATACATTCACTCGTGCCTTAATTCTTTCAAGTAGAGTGACACAGTCGTTATACTTTGGCTTAAAGGCAATGATTGGAACACCCTGTAAGACATTTATGGATTGAATGATTTGTGTACCTGTATCTACGATTGATTTTGTTTTGTAAGATGTTGATTTATTCCCTTTCTATTTCCCTTCCTTAATGTAATTCTTCAATGGTTCAGAATAATTGAGATTCTCATGCATAAGTTATTGATATGCTTAAGTCTTATATACTCAATCAGCAACCATCATGTTGGTTCACCAACCATCATGATGGTTCATTGTTGGAAGAGAAAGGGAAAGGGTCTTTGACCCATTTGAGATCCATTCTGTAATACCAATAACCATTATCTTGGGTGTTTTTCATGGGATTCAAATCTAAAAGTTTACATTGGACATTAAATAGTCTAACAATCTCCCACTTGACCCATGTTACGACTTGGTGATCCAACAACTTTAAGTGCACACAATACATGGAATCGATCAAGTCATCCTTAATTAAATTAAGCTGATGGGATCATGGCGGTCACAAGTTATATAACCTGATTCCTTCCATGTATCACATAATCAACTCAACTCAACAAACTTTATGTGGGTAATTCGGTAATTGTTATCTCATAAATAATAATTATTGTATACAACATAATATGG
>JAOSBP010000002.1:12838722-12854116 GCA_027563825.1 Erythroxylum mucronatum | reverse complement strand
TTCTGTCTTACTTTCTTCTTTCATTATTATTTGTTCTTCATCAAAATCATTTTCGTAAAGTCATTTTGACTTAACAACTTTGCTTTAGGAATTGATAAGGCCACACACTTTTGCTACTTGGATTTCCACTTTGCTTTAGGAATTGATAAGGCCACACACTTTTGCAACTTGGATTTCCATGAAATGCCCCTTATAAACATAAATAGAAAACCTTAAGTGAATTTTCTACCATTAATATCTCCAACAATATCTGCATCCGTATAACCCTTGAAAATTGGCCCATTAATCACTAAAACACAAACTCTGCTTAGACGTACCTCTCAAGTATCTCAAAATCCATTTCATTGCTTCTTAGTGGATCTTACCCAGATTAAGCAACTATCTGCTCACTAACCTAATAACTTGTTCAATATCAGCTCTTGTATATACCGTTCCATACATCAAGGGCCATATTGTAGATGAGTATGGAATATAAGAGATGCCATTTTTCTCCTTTTCTGTTCAAGGAACTACACGCTTACTCAACTTGAAGTGAGATGCCAGTGGCATACTAACTGGTTTGGCATGCTTCATATTGAACTTTTCTAAGACCCGTTCAATATATCTCTCTTGTGAAAACTATAATTTCCTACTCTTCTTATCTTAAGTTATTTTCATGCCTAAAATCATGTCCCAAATCTTTCGTATCAAAGGTTTAGACAAATCCTCCTCTAATTTTTGGATTATTCGAGCATTTTGACCCAAAATCAATATGTCATCAATATATAGAAGAAGAATGATGAGGTTCCCACTTGTGAAATTCCAGAAATACACAAAAGGGTTGACATAAGTTTGCATGTAACCATAACCTATCATAATGGAGTCGAACTTTTGATATCACTGCGTTAGAGCTTGTTTCATTGCGTTAGATCTTGTTTCAACCTGTATAAGCTTTTCTTTAGTTTGCAAACTGGATTCTCCTTACCTTTAGCCTTGAAACCTTCTGGTTGCTCCATGTATATCTCCTCTTTTAAGTCTTTATGCAAGAACGTTGTTTTAACATCCAAATACTCTACTTTAAGATATAAACTAACAATTAAACCTAATAGTATTCGAATTGAGATCTTCTTAATCACTGATGAGAAGATGTTATCAAAATCTATACCCTTCTTTGGACCGAACCCTTTCACCACTAGCCTTGTCTTATGCTTTACCATCTTATCACCATCTTTCTTTATCCTAAACACCCATTTATGATTTAGTTCCTTTTTGCCTTTTGAAAGTTTCACAAGCCCATATATATCATTCTTTTTGAGAGAGTTCATCTCTTTGTGCATAGTTGTGAACCAGAAATCTTTGTCTTTCAAAAATACAAACTCTTCCACATTTTTAGGCTCTCTTTAGCAGTAACTAAAAGATATTCTAAACTTAAATATCTTATAAAAGGCCTTTATCCCTTATTGACCTTCAAAGTTGCATATCATTAGCTATTAGATCAATTTTCTCCCTTACTCATTATCCTCAATGACTTCGTCTTCAGCATTGTCTAGATGTGGTTCGTATAGCTCATCATTTCTAGGTTGTACCTGATCACTATTAGCATGTGCTTGGTCAAATTCTTCATCTCCTTCACCTATGGACTGCTCAGTAGTGGTAAAAATTGGAGAACAATTGACAATACCATAAGAGGAGCTACTGTATGTAACCTTATCTCCTTTTAAAAGGTATGTACCTCTTTTGTGCTCCTGGAAAATCAAATCTCTGCTCCTATCCACTTTATGCTTCTCTGGGACATAGAGTGAAGTCAAACTGATCATTGAGTCAAGCTTCTGTCTCTGATCATGAGATACATGTTTAAATACCTTGGAACCAAATACTCTTAGATTATGATATGTGCTATCTTTACTTGTCCATGCTCTCTTAAGAATTTTAAAATTCAAAGGAACTTAGGGAGCTTAATTGATTAAATAGACTGTAGTTCGAATTGCTTCACCCCAAAATGTCTTTAGTAACTTAGAAATTTTAAGCATGTAACGAACATTCTCAATTCTTCTGTTCATCCTCTCAGAAACACCATTATTTCGTGGAGTAATAGGTTCGTTCCTCTCATGTTTAATTTCATGCAATATAGTAATCTTTAAACACCTTAGAAGTATACTCACCTTCATTATCTAGTCACAGGCACTTTAGCTTCCTCCCAGCTTCCCTTTTACCATGGTATGAAACTTTTGGAATGTTTCAAAAAACTTGACTCTTTCCTTTTTAATATGTATGCCCAAGTCTTCCTCAAAGCATTATCAGTAAATATAACAAAATATTTGTACCTCCTTATGGCTCCTCCTCAATTGAACCACATACATCTAATTGCACCAGCTCTAATATTTTAGATCTTATATTGAAAGAGACTCTATATTGCTTTTTTTTCTAAATAATGATCACAAGATATAAATGGTAAGATGTTTTTGATTGTGATAAAAGGATTTACCATCTAGTAATTTTATTCCCTTCTCACTCTTGTTTCCCAATCATCGATGCCATATATTTGGAGAAGTTTCCTCTTCATTTGTATTTACTTCTCCACCACACACCTTTAAGCGTGTATTTACAATATGCAGTATATCTCTTCTTAAGCAACAATAATTGCTTCCTTAGATAGTTTTCATTTCCTATCCCTAGAAGTGTGCTAGAATCCTTTTTAATCTAACAAATTTAGCCATAAATGAGGAGTCAACAAGTATATGACATTTATCTGAAATTAGATAGCACACATACCAACAATCTTTGAAAATATTTGATTTTCCATCTTTACCCTCCTAAAATCTTCACTCTTATAGTTTGAGAAGTACTCCCTTTTTAGAACATAATGATACAAAGCTCACGTGTCAATCAGCCACTCAAAACCTAATAACGAATATAAAGAGATTCACTTTTAGCACAAACTAAAGACAATTCATCATCCGTGCTTGCAGTAGTTGCGACTGTATTCTTTTCATCTCCATCATTCTAATGATCTTGATTTTTCTGATCCCTTTTCCACTTATAATAAAACCCCTTAATTTGTTTTAACTTGTAGCAATAATAGTATGTCTTCAACTCTTTCTCACATTTGGACTTCAATCAGTTCTTTCTCATAATAATAGCCTACACGTTGTCAACTCCTATCTCTTTTCTAATGATTTCTTCATTGAACATACTTTCTAATTGACCCATATTAAATATAATATCTCACACCATAACTACAATTTTTCTCACCAAGTCTTAGGATTGAAACTAAGTTGATGTAACAATCAACAAAACTCCAAAACTAATCTTGAAAATAATCTTTATAAACAACTTATTATTAAAAAAATCAACAAAAGGATGATTATACTTTTCTACTCGTTTTACTAAGTTTTTCTTCATTTTTTAGTGTTTAGCCACTTTCATATAAAACCTACACCTGTATCTCTTTTATATTTTGAAAATACGATTTTTTTACACTGCACGCACATACATGGTCATATAAGTGACCATGTCTTTTCTAGATTCAACAAAATTACATATGCACACAGTTATAGAGAGTTACGCAGTTTGTGCATATCATGAACACAAACGTGTACACAACTATTTATATTTTCATGGTTTCATGTCCTTCTGCAACATTTATAGAGACTTACACAGTTGACTTAGCAATCATGTAAGCAAAGGACATGGGTTTTAAAACCTTACATGGTCGTGTCTACCTAGAAAACCTTATCCTAACTTTCATCCATCTTGTCTTCATTCGTTCATCATTCATATGAACCATAAAAGTTTCTATAATCATCGAAAAGTCATATTTACATAAAGAAAATTATTTTTACAATGTGTATTATCATAAAGAAAGATGTAAGACAGAGTCTATCTACAATCTGGATATGCTTATAATTGAATATTGAATTTTTATAGTTATGTAATGATATTACATACAAAAATTGTATTTATGAATATGAATTTATTAATTTAATTTTGACACATGTCTTCATTTATTTTTTAAATAAATAGAGGAGAGTTCAAGTACTCTTGATAATTCAATCGTTTTAGAAAGATTTGATTATCTAGTTTAGGCTCATATTAAATTAGTTCCTAGAATAAAGAACCATAATATTTGTGTGTAAACAAACATTTAAAAGGAGGGAGAATCACCAAATTAAAGAAGCATTTAGCTGGGATCAAAGGTGAAATAAAGCCTTGTAAAAAAGTAAGTTATTAAGTAAAATGACAAATGGAGACTTTACTTGAAAAGTATCAACATAAAAAAGATAGAAGACAAAGGCTAAACTATGAAATTGGTCATGGAAGACTTTTCTAGTGGTTAGGATGATAGTGAAGATATTAAATGTGATGGTATTCCTACCCAACAAGAAGGGAATGTTGCAACTGATATAAGGAAAAGAAGAAGACACTTGTCTAATTTTTTTCACCAAAAACAACTCTTGGAGCTCAACCTTTAATCTATAGTGCCTTATAATATAAAGAATCGACTCAAAATGTGAGCATGACAATGCCTAGATGGTGGTATGATTCAGGCGTATCATTCAATATCACTCAATTTTATTATTACCAGCCTATGGTGGATGCTATTGCCTCTTGCAGTCCAGGATATAAGACTCCATCAATTGATGACTATATAGATAAAATTTTGAGCAGCACTGTTTATGAAATAAAGTGTACTTTGGAAGAAAGAAGAATAACTTGAACAACTTATGAATGTTCAATCATGGGTGATGGTTGGACAAATAGAAGACATAAACCCTTTATCAATTTTTTAGCTTATTCTACTACAGGATAATATTTTTAAAGTCTATTGATACATCTGACTTTGTTAAAAATGTTAATATTCTGTTTCATATATTTAATTAAGTTGTGAATGAATTTGGGCTAGAAAACATGGTTCAGTTCATTACTAATAATGATTATGCTTACCAAGTAGTTAGGAAAAATTGCAATGCAGGTAAAAGTCCTTTTTTTAGACTTATTTTGTTCCACATTGCATTGACCTAATGTTGGAAAATATAAATGCTAGATTTTTGCCTATCATTGATAAGGCTGTGCAGAAAGCAAAGAAAGTGACTAAGTTTATTTATAAATGTGTATGGGTCTTAAATTTGATAAGAAAGGATTTCACTAATCGGAAGAATTTCTGTTGTCTTGCTATAACAAAGTTTATGACTAATTTCTTATTGTTTTGATGAAGAAGGGGTTGAAGCAAATGTTTAAAAGTGATAAGAGAGTTGCATCATAGTATCTCAGATCTAATGCTGAAGTTAAAGTTTCTAAAATTATAATTGAAGATCATAAATTTTAGTCCTATTTTCAAATTGTAATCCAAGTTTATGAGTCACTAGTGAGAGTACTTTGTTTAGCTGATAGTGGTGAAAAGGCAACAATTAATTTATTTTATGATGTTATGGAGAGAGCGAAGAAAGCAATCAAGGTCAATTTGAAAAATAAGTCTTCTTTGTACATACCTTATCTTGCAATCATTAATGAGAGATGGAAAAGATAACTTTACTCTTTGTTATTTGCATCTGGGGTATTTTTGAATCTTAGTGTCTAGTTTAAACCAAATTTTACAAAGCAAGCTAAAGTTAATAAAAGAAATGCTATTAAATATTACAACAATTGATACCCACAAGATAATGCAAGATTTCATAAGCTCACAAATGGAAGTTTATAAGGATGCTTCTTGTAATTTTAGGATATATATTGCTATTCGTCAAAGCTCATAAACTCACAAATGAAGGTTTATAAGGATGCTTTTTATGATTTTCGAGATGCCCATCGCTATTCGTCATATATATATATATATTCATCTTTGTTACATGTTGACAATAATCGTCATTTTATCTTATAATATTACTTTTGTTATCTTATAGTTACTTGGTGAGACCAATTCAAGACTAGTGCTCCAAAATTGCAATGATTTGCAATTCAAATTTTAAGTTAATGCATATGTGCAACACAATGTGAAAGGAATTAAAGCACATTTGAATATATTTATTTTAGGAAAAGGAATAGATTAAAACATAAAAAATTGAACGACTTAGTCTTTGTTCAATACAACTTAAAGCTTTGGAAAAGATATGCTATTATCATTGTTAAGTTAAACATAATTTGTTGTAATTTCTTAATAATTTAATTTTATTTGTAAATCTACTTTACCTTGACCATATCGATTTTTTGACATATTGAGTTTTTTAGGAATTGAGTTTGATAAGTAAGAGTGATTTAAAAGATAATATGGGGTGGGAAAGTATTGACATATTATTTAGTGCAATGAGTTTGAATGATGGTAATGATGTGGCTTCTTTTAATGATGAAGATTTTGTACTAAATGAGAATTAAGATCAATGCAATTTGAGCTAATATTCGATTGAATTAAGTTTTAGGCTTTCATTTCTCATCTTCTTTTAATTTCACTTATATTTGATGTATATGTTAAATTCTATATATCCAATATAAATATAACTATAAATGTTTTTGTTTTTGTTTCAGGTTTTACATATACTTAGTTTTTGTCTCGATACAACTCTTCTTATAAATTGTAATACTTAGAGAGTTCTGGATAGTATTATTCTTTTTATTTGATATTTTGATGTAATATTTTATTTATTGCATAATAAAGTTGTAACATTTTAAATATTTTATATTATTTTTTATATTAATTGTAGTTATTATTATACGTCAAATATGTGAGAGGTAATATTAATAGAAATTAATAGATTATTATTATTTCAATTTTTGAAGATATAGTTAATGTAAAAATTATAAATTCTATAGTACAATATATTGAAGAACTATTTAATAATCTTAAAAAAAATTACGAACTATTTTATAAATTTAAAAATTATTCAAAACAATATCCAATATTAATTAGTACTAATATAATACGTAATTAAATTTGATACCACTACTAATATGGTATTTATGACATTGGTTGGCAGAGCGGTATGGAAATGACGATACCCCTCAAAACTTTCGAACCATTCCGGTCCGGTAGGTCTACTTGTACGCCTTCAAATCTTTTGTACCCTTTATTCTGTACCTACTCTGTGCCCATTGTATCTGAACCATCCATTTATGTGAGACTCACAAAAATAAATAACCCAAATGTAATAGGCACAGAGTAAATACAGAGTAAGGGTACAGAGGATCACGTCCTAACTTGTACTTGCTTTTGATATAATTTAGATTTCCTCGAGATATTTTACTAAAAATTATTTATATAATTCCACGCGTTGGAATTACGAGGGACGATGCGACACGTGCTCACTTTCACGTGATGAACACCATTCATCTATCAGTTGAGCGAGTGTAGTCACAACAACTATTCCATTCCTCTCGTACTTTTCACAACTCAATTAACTTCCAAGTCTCTATACAATTTGTCTGTTGGGATATCATTCCTAATGCCATGGCTGTCGAGGTGGAGAGTAATGGGCAGAAGGAGAACGCGGAGCATCACATGAGGACTGACAGAGGAGAGACTCTCCTAGGTCTTCTCCACCGTGTGATCAGAGAGATCTTCATTAATCCTCATCCATCCACGCCGTTCATTCAGCGGTTGAAGACCGCGGTATCAGAGAACGCTCCGCTTCTGAAAGAAGCTTCTAGAAACAGTGGCCGTCAACTCCTTCTCTGGACTCGCCGTGGCACCCATCTCCGGGCTCTCCTCGTCATCTCCGTCAGTCCTCTCTTTCTTGCTGTTTTATGATTGTAACTTATCTACTAACTGCTGGTTGCTTGCCTCTCAAAATTAATTAATCATCTCATCTTAATAACGCGACCCATTGCACAAACTAAGATTCGATTCTTTCCATTTTTTGGTAAAAATTTGATACCCAAGTCAATCCGCTGTTCATTTTAAAAGTTTCCCTTTATGCAAAATTACAATATACTAATTTCCTTTTTCTAATATAGTAATCTTAGTTTAGTTGAGTCACATAACGATATAGCATATAGTAACTACTTCCTTCTATATATATAAGTACGGTATAATAGATTGGTGAGCATATTAAGTATGTGATTTTGTATAAAATGAGAGCAATGGTGGCAAGGAAGGATTTGAGTTAGAGATGAAAGATTGTTAATGTCCCCCTCCTCTTAGACAGTTTAATTTTTATTATTTTGTCTAATTCTTACTCTTCATTCATCTCGCTGAAAATATTCCTTCCACGATTCAATATAGTATTCAACAAAATCATTTTCACTCCGGCTATTATTTATGATTATGCTAAGATGATTGTAACTTAATCTGACTTGTTTGAGTACACTTTTGCTTAGAAATATTTATGAGGATTCAAGCATGGATAATAGGTTTCTTCATCTTTATGTGTATGCTTGTGCGCCGATGCATATGAATATATTATGTTCTTTACAAAGGCAGTTTCTTGGTATCAGGATATGGGAGGCTAGTTATTAGGGAGTAGGGATATTCCTTATCTTGCAATTTAGTCTGTTCCACAAAAACAATTCTACTATCGCTCACAATTGTTGCTGCAGCAAATGCTACTATGATCGCCGCCTTGATTCTACTACAACTCACAGTTTTCATTGCAGCAAATGCTACTACGTTCAAAACCTTGCTTTCCTCTTCTTTTTTGCCCATATTCCTTTGATTGATAAAAAGGCAATAGTACTTCTATCCTTGTCATTTTGATTAATTGTTTTGTTCTCCTGCTGCAGGTTGGGACTATCGTTCTTCTTACCGTGACAGGACTGCTTGTTTTTATGCTTTTCTTTCTTGCAGCCACTGTCAATGCAATTGTCGTCGCTCTTCTCATGTCTTTGGCAGCTGCTGGAGGCTTCTTGGCTCTCTTCTTTGTCTTTTTAACAGCAATATACATAGGGGCACTATCAGTTGCCATATTTGTCATTTCTACTGCTACAATTTCAGCCATTGTAGCTGTTCTGATAGCTACAGGTAGCAAGAAAACTGAGCTTTATTTCCCTGGCTTTTATTTGTACAGAAGTACATTGTTTTTCCTTTGCCTATTAATCGTATGACTTGGGAATTGTGAATAAAAATTCAAATGAAGTTGTTAGCAAGGTTAGTGCTTAAGAAAAACAAATGAAAAATTGCTGCTGATAAGACGAGGGAATTGAACAATTCATGCTCATTTCTTGTTAGATAAAACTCCCAAATCCCTCTCTCTGTAAGGAGGAAAAGGGAATAAGAAAATGAGCATTGAAATGAACATATTGAATGTAGGAGCCTCTGTGGGTTTTTGTCCTGTATCAAAGTTTCTGGGATACTTAGTGGGTTTTCTGCCATATAAAACTGTACTATGGTTTTACGTCTTTATGGGCAATCCAGGGTGTGCAAAGATTAGAATATGTTGTACTACTTCAAATTTGATTTATAATCATGTGTAAATTGTTTTGCTCTCCTTTGGGACGTGAAATTTGGTGCAAATCAGGTTGGATTGGATTCTTCTGGACTATCTGGTTGGTGACAAGGAAAAGTGTTGGTGTTGCTAAGCATTCATTGACCATGACTGGATCTGCAATTTCAGCTTACTCTTCCTCTAGGCATGCTCCTCGCCTATATGAGCCAGTGAAAGTGTCAGAATGCCAGTGAAAGTGTCGGAATGAAGTATTGGTGTGATTCGTCATATGTAAACATCTCTCCATGTAAACATCTATCCGAGTCCTGATATGTAAATGTTTTGCTTTCCATAAGTTTCTCGAGACTAGCCTCTGAGTAGTAACAATCATTGAGCTTTGTGGTTGCTTGTTTAGTTAATAGGACGAGAGCATATTTATGGAGAAATATTAGTACTGCTGTTTGAAGCACTTGTAGTTGGCATTGTGTATCATTTTTTGCTTTGATATGTAACCTGCGTTACCTATTTCCATCTGTTTACATTTGAAGACAATTGGTACATTAGCTAGCTCTCAATAATCATCATTAAGATGGCATTCCATTTTTTATCAAAAAAATAATTTAAGAATTCTATTAAAATTGTGGGAAGCTCAGGGCTTCAGCTAACAGCAGAGATGCTATGTTCTACTAGGAAAGGTGATTACTTCAGTTAATAGCAAGTTGACCAAGAGTTTTAACTAGCTTTAATAGCAATATTTGTATTTATTAGATTATGATTTGATTAAAAGGATTGTCAAATTACGATTGTGATGTTAGAGATTATGATTATTAAGAGGATTATTAGGGATTATGATTGTGATCGGATTGAAAATTTTAGGTATTATAATAGTAATTTGTCTTATATGAATTAAGATAATCTAGTATATAAAGAGAGTGGGAGCCGCTGGTTTATATTCTCTCATAATTCCTCTTCTTAATTCATATCATGACATCAAAGCAGGTTTTCTAATCCTGCCTTTGACTTTCCTCCGTTCTCTCTCAACCGATAACCCGTATTTAAATCTTTCTAAACAAAGTAAATAAATAAGACTAATTTTAACAATGTAGCACTAGAAACACCTTAAGCAAGCTCCGACAACCAATTTAGAGGAGGAGACAACTTTGGCGAGTGCACCACGTGCCGTCGACAACCACTATTCAACCAACACGTGTCTATTGACCTTGTTGCTATGGATTGAGTCGCACCAATTCCTAGAACTTGTTGGTGATGTGTTCTTTTAATTGTTGGAAAACGGATTTGTGTGTTAAACCATAGATGGTGATATGCTTTTCCGCCTTTAATTGTTGGAAACTAGGTTTATGTGTTTAACCATAGTCACTAGTTCTATCATATTAGTATCTCATGATGGTTTCAGTCCCACTTTTGTTATTGCACAACTGTTGATATTTAAAGTTCGATTTTTAGCACTAGTGTTCTTCGCTTGATTCTCGTTGACATCTTTTTATATCAATCGCATCAAAAGCGACTTCAAAATTGAAAGTGTTGAAGGACAACCACCCATTACGGTTCAATAAATCACAAATCGAAAATTGAGTGGAACAGATTATGTTGATTGGCAAAAAGCATTCATTGTATATCTCATGGTCATAAATAGGTATGAGCATGTCATGAATCCAACTCCTCATATTAAGCACATGGGTATAAGAAGTGGGAACAACTGACAACCAAATAATGACAAGCATCTGGAATGTCATGAAGCCAAATATTACTAATGTGTGTCCATATGTAAACTCCACAAAGGAGTTATAGGAGTATATGAGACTCTTATTTTTTAGTAACGTTACTAGAACATATGATTTATCTGTGGATTTGTTCAAGTGTGAGCAAGTAGAGAAGATCCACACTGAGTATTTTTCATAAATAAAGAAGCTATTTATAAAACGTTTAACAGCTCAGCTGATAACAACAGATAAGGATCAATTTTTAAAGGGAAGAGGAGTTATTCATGAAGAGATACCTGGTTGGGCTAAGACCATAATATGGATTAATTTGGGCCTAGATACTTAGTGCCATTGAACTCCCTTCACTTGCTGAGATATATTCACAAGTATCTCGATCCTTAAAGGGGCCATCATAAGAAAGTGGTGACAAGTTTGTTCTAGTTGTTCACAATAGTGGAAAAGAGGTAATGCAGGTTGAAGTAACTATGATGGTCGTGCAAGAAGAGCCAAGGGAGGCCAAAGGAAATGTGACCATTGTAGTAAGGATGGGTATGTTCGGGACTATTGTTAGGACTTACACCCATAGTTATGTCCACAACCATCTTTGTCTACTAATATTGTGGAGGCTTCTAGAGGTTTTGCTTGAATATGTGGAAACAAGGTGGTTTCTGAAGAAGAATGCCTCTTTTCTCCAGTATCAAGTGGGTAAGCAAGCAACCACACCAATTGCGTCGTTTGCTCACCTAGGTAATCACACAGCTTATATATTGTCCTTTGTTAAACCTTAGGTTACAGATTTTGGAGCCATTAACCATATTGCAAGTAACCCAAATTTTTTTGATCAAATTACACCTGTACCAAACTCAAATCAACTTATTATTGGTAATGATTCCACTACTAGTATAAGTGGGGTTGACACTGCATTTCCATCTTCTTCAATGACATCACAACCAACATTATATATTTTAAAACTTCAGTTCAACTTAACAGCTATTAGTAAACTAACCAAATCATTGAATTGTTCCGTGTCCTTTGTCCTCATTCTGCTGTTATCTAGGATTTGAAAAAAAGATGATTGGAGGAGGGTGTGAATTTGGAGGTCTCTACTATTTTGATAGTTGTTCAATTGTCTGCTCAGCTATTACTTCACCTCTCCAAATCTATAGTTGCCTTGGCCATCCATCCATCCAAAAATTAAAAAATATATATATTACTAATTTGAATTCAAATCTTCACCTAATATGTGAGTCTTATCAACTTGGGAAACATCATCGTGTTGTTTTTCTATTTAGAGTTAATAATATAGCCAAGACCTCGTTTGTGTTAGTTCATTATGATGTTTAAGGTCCATATCGTATTACTTCAAAACTTAGTTTTGGTTACTTTGTTATTTTTGTTGATGATTGGTCTAGAATGACTTGGTTATATCTAATGAAAGAAAATTTCGAATTATTTTCTATTTCCCAAATCATTTTGCCCTAAAATCAAAACTCAGTTTGGTTGTCCTGTTCGTATCCTCAGAAGTGATAATTCCAAAGAATATTTTTCTGAAACCTTTAATTCTTACATAAAAAGTTATGGTATGATTCACTAATCTTCTTATTCTCACACAACATAACAAAATGGTATTGCTGAAAGAAAAATAAGGCAAGTTATAGAAGTTGCTCGAACCTTACTAATTGAGGTGAAGGTTCTCAAGGATTTTTAGAGTGATGATATCCTCACTACTTATATTATCTTATTAATAGAATGCCATCCACCACTCTCAAAGGTCATATCCCTCATATCCTTATGTTTCATAACCCCTTTGTTTTCTCTTTTACCTTGTATCTTTGGATGTGTCTATTTTGTACACCAATTATAGCCAGGAATTGGCAAATTATCTCCTCAAGCCATTAAGTGTACCTTCCTTGGTTACTCAAGGAAACAAAAAGACTATCGTTGTTATAACCACTTAAAAGATTTTTTATGTGCTCATATGTGACATTCTTTAAAAACATTGCATACTTTTATGAGATTCAAGATGCCAAAAGCTTCCATCATCATTGACCTTCACTTTTTGACATCTCCTTAGATAATTCTCCTAGTAGTTTAGAAATTCACCTATAGATTCCAGTCTTTCTTATCTTCCTCAATTGTCTTGATAAGATTTGCAAGTTTATTCTTGACGACCTTCTTGAATGGTAGATGGCCATCTAGATGAGCCCCTTCTCTAACCAATAATTTGTCTCCAGATCTAGAAAATAGTGACCTAGATTGGCCTATTGCCTTGAGGAAAGGTAAATGATCTTGTACCAATCATCCAATTTCTAATTTTGTTTCTTATAACTATGTGTCCCAATCTTTTTGTTATTTTTTATGAAACCTAGATTATGTGTCAATTCCTAAGAAGATAATAAAGGCTACACAAAACCTTAGGTCGAACTAGGCTATGCAAGAGGAAATAAATGCTTTATGGTTAAATGACACCTAACACCTTGTTACTCCTTCTCCTAAAGGTAAAGGGCAAACTCCAGTGCACAAGGTTCTTTGTTTTGCAAAGGTCGGGGTAGGGTCATCAATTGTAAGCAGCTTTCCCTTTGTCTTTTACAAAGAAGCTGTAGCACCCCACTCCCGTAAGACTCGAACCCGACATAACAGTGATATCCCAGACCGTACTCCGCGAGGGTGGCGTGCTAAACCACTCACTTAACCAAAACTCGGTATTTTTTTTAATCACAAAAATACAGTATGCAGAAGACCAAAATTAACTAGGGTATAAGCCCCTTTCAATCATACAGTGAAATTTATAAAATTCCGATAGGGCTATTTGGGCCCCTTTCACAAATACAAACACTTGAGTAGTCTCAAAACATAAAATTATACAAAAAGATGCAGAATAAACACTTTAATACAAAATAGGAAAAACACAAAGGCAGACGCTAACTGATCCCGACTTCTATCCTTCACTTGAATGCTGTAGGTATACTCCCGTCGGCCTAACGGGGTATTCTTCTGAATCCTGAAAAATATTTGCAAATTTTGGGTGAGTTTTGCGAACTCAGTGAGTGACCATCATCAATGGCTCACTCATCACATAACACATAATTCACACATCTCACTTTATTTCACATTTCACATCATATTATGCATATGCAATGCACATGAGACTCACTTTCATTTATTATTTTCGTTATGACGGAGTGCCTTTTTACTAGGTCATATCCCTTAGTGGATACCGAGCTGTGTCATATAACGTCCCATATCCTTTAGTGGATATCGGGTACAATCGCATTCGAGCCCGAGGGTCTAATCATATTCTGAGCTTTAAGCTCTTTTTCACATTTTGAGCCTTAAGCTCCTTTTTCGGTGGCTACTCCGGTCACAACAGCCTTTATGTTTCATGCATTAATGTAATGAAATGCATCACTCATATTTGTATGCTCTTATTCATTCATATTCGCTAATCATCGGACTGTAGTCTGGCATTCAACATATAGTTGAGAATTTACACTTTCACTTTCATGTAATTGCACATTCAGAAAACATTTAGCAATCACTCCAATATCTCATACATATACACAATCATCGGACCTTCTGTCCAGCATCCAACACAATTAATCACATTCATATAAGCATTTAGTAGTCAATTTATACAAAATGAAACAAAGCAAATAATGACGTGAGACCATCTCAATCTACTTACAGTACACTCCAAAATAGCATTTGCTTCCAAATTCTGGAAGGCCTGTATGTGAACACTCGACCTGCACAACCTATTTATGTGAGACACTCATTTCACACTCATCAATAATTACACATGTATAAGCATCTATTTATGCACAATTGTATAAATGGACTATGTACAATGCATGCTCAATGATAATCCTAGGTATATAAATGGACTATGTACAATGCATGCTCAATGACAATCCTAGGTATATGTTCTAGAACACCTTTTTATGCTCATTCCCATTTCAAAATTCATATATGTCTCATTGAACTTAGATTTACACTTCATTTGTATATGATCATTCTAAATTCTCCTTTCAATCTTTACCCTTTTCATAAGCTCGCATCTCAAGAACACTTGGTTACTCTATATCATAACTTAATTTCTTGTCATCTCTTTTCTAACCTTATGTGATCTTATAATATCTAAGTCCCATTCATGGTTTAACACTTCAAACATATATACACATTTAGGCACATTGCCCATTTACACAATAACCATAAATATTTTACCCACCTAATTTGCTTGCCAAAACTCCAAGTCAAAATTGTCTTTCCTCTTGTTCTTGGGTAGGATTCTCTTGATTTCCTAAAACAAACCAAATCTCATTCAATAGGAATCCACTTAAAAATCCC
>JAOSBP010000002.1:12736553-12769778 GCA_027563825.1 Erythroxylum mucronatum | reverse complement strand
ACTTAGGTGTCTCCCTAAGCTCTTCCCCAAGCTTGATCAACAAAACTTCTTGAAGTTCTTGTGAAACAAAAGCTTGTACATAAATCTGAAATTGTGCCTTCAGCGTTTTTGAGTGTGACCTTGTAATTGGACCCATTGGCATCCTCAAGTCTCCATTGCCTTGGTGAGTTGCATCATATGTATATATATATACACGGCAATCATCCCCTCTCCTAATTGATGTGAATCTCTTTATAATCTTCTCTTGATTTTGTCTATATTAGGTAGTCTTCTAATTTCTGTGGAAGTCTTTTTGAAAAGAAGTCCAAAAGATCTTGGGCGATTGTGTTTCAATTGGGAACAACTTCTGGAAAATCTGCATAATTAAAATTTCGTCCTTAGGCGTGCCCACGCCTAATCTTTGAATTTTGACCAATCTGGAAATTTCGAACTTCTTGCCATATTTTTCCTCTTTTTGATTTTTTTTTCGTCTTTACGGCATTGAAAACCATCTGTGAACATTAAACAAACAATTACATCAATTTTTAAACGCCAATTTCACAAATCAATAAATATTAAGTCCAAAATATATGCATTTTAATTGACTTATCAGCACTTGAGATGTAAACTTCACTGATATGATAGAATTTTTTTTATTTATCATATGTCCTTTTTAATGTTGATAAAAAGATAGAGATAATTATAATATTGAAATTTGATCGTTTATATTTAATGATGTATGAATTAAGAAATGCATTATATATTACTTTGACAAAGGAGGAATTTACTCAATATTATTTATTTTTAATATCACCAAATATTTCGTCCTTATAAAAAATGGGAGATTATAAAATTAAATGAGATCCTCACCCAAAATTTTGATGATAAGAAAATATATCGGTACTATGTTCTTACTTTTGATGATATTACTAGCTCAATTATAATAGAATTCAAGTAATATATAAAAGATCAAGTTCAATGAAAATGCAAAATAAACAAAAGAGTAATTGGATAATTTGAACAATCAAAAGAGGTACAAAATCAGAAAAGTGAAGTAGAAAACAACTCAAGTGAACTTTAAGGAGTTCGAATGAAGAGCCAAAAACAAATAAGAATTAATCAATTCAAGATGTAACAAATCATTGTAATCTTATCTTTATCATTTCAATTCAATTATTATATGATCATTTACATATTGTGTAAATCATTACATAACCAAAAATAAATTTGTTTTAAAACTGAAAAAAAATTCTTGATTTTCAAACACCGTGTTAGAAACTTTTAAAATAATTCTAAATCAAGCTTTTATTAAAAAGCATGTTTTATCTTTGAAAAGACATGAGAGTTGATGTTTAAAATTATTTTTTATTAGAATAGGCAATTCATTAATTAACTTTTAAACAAGATAAAAAATATATATATACATAATTAACTTTCCCTCTTGTCATTTAAGGACCAATGATTTTTACTAAAATAATTTGATAAAATTAACAAATATTTCTTTTAGAACTTTCAATACTGTAAGATTTTTTTCCTAATTTAAAAAAAATAAATTACAAAAAGAAGTTTGTATGTTCTACCTATTCGAAGGGTACTCTTATAAAAAATAGGAATAGCATAAATATTGTTTGCTTTAAAAGTACGGAACGTACATAATGTTCAACAAATACCTGTGTTATTTTCCTTATTCAAGTTTGAGGAGGTTTATTATCTTGATGATATGATATTGCAAGGAATCCCATAGATAAGCTGCCTGCTAACGGCATGAAATCCTCTATTCTCGTTAGCTTGATTCAATAATGTTTCTCCCAATATAACATCGTTTTATGTATATTTAAACATATAATGACGTCGTATTGAAGCAAATATAAGGTAGAATAAGCTAATGAGAATAGAGAATCCGAACCCTTGCAAACCGCAGTATGCATAAGCAGAGCAGCTTCTAGGCAGTGCTTCTATTTGTCAGAAACAGCATTTTGGTAAATTCTAGGTTATTAATATTTATTCCTTATAAGTTGCTGTCAAGGTGTTGCTTTCAAATAAGTTTGGAAAGAGAGTTTTTCCAGATGATGATATTGGGACAAAGTAGTAGCATAAGATTGAAGCTGACAAGCGATAACTCCTGTTGTTGAATAATATGTCATCTACGTCATTAACTATAAACAATATAGGGTATGATCAAGAGGTTAGTCGTCAGGCCAATACCCAATACTCCTGCATGCGTGCTAGCAAGTAGGAATAGCCGAGTAGAGTAGGTGTTGCCTTGCCTTTGCTTGTTAGACCACGTCATTGTGGTAACAAAAAGTGAGGACTTTAAGAGTTTGTTATGCTTCAAATGCCCAACCAATTGGACAGCACAAAAAGCTCATACGAGCTAATTGGATCTCGCACTCATATATTTGTTAAAAAATCATACCCTACTAATTTTAAAAAGATGTAAAATAGATTGAAATGTTGATGTATGCATATGCTGATACGCTGCAGGTGGCATATACAACATTTTTCTTTGTGAACCACATTTAGTCTTTAGAAAGGCTATAGGTGAAATGAGAGATTGTATGGTATCACGACACAGCGCATGACCAAGGTCATGGTTCCCAACGACTATTTACTGTCATATCTTAAACTTCACAACACAAATGAGACAAATTTCCTCTTTCCACAGGGAGGAAGCTCGGAAATGAGAGATGAAAAACAATATTCACTACGCCACATCTAACTTTGAAAAATTAACAGAATGTATGTCCATGTTTCTGTCAAAAAAGTATCAGAAATGATATAGGTCTATTAACACGAAGCATAAGATATGTTTTTAAGAATACTAAACCGTAGGAGGTTTTTTAAGAATTGAGTCAAACCACACACACAACACACACAAAACAAAACAAAAAAATCTTTTATCTTTTCAAATATATACAGTGCTATAGTAACAGCAAGGTGAGCACTGAGCATAACAAGTTACAGACTTAGAGGTGACAATGTTCACATCCATAAAGATATATAGGATCCAAGATATGCCAAATTTGTCCTAAATAGAAATAGCCTCCACTAAGAACAATCAGAATGCTAACAACCAGATGAAGCCGGGCAGCTGATTTATAAAATAACTCTGGTATTGTTGAGTACTCCATAACAAATGCTCTCCAATGAAGTTTCTCCTTTTATCCTGTGTATAGAAGTTGAAACCAAATCCTCACATAGACAACAGTTTGAAAATCACTAGTTTACAAGATCTGTAAGGGCAACTACGACTTCAGGGATACATTAGTATTATTCTCTGTCAAAGAGGAGCCTAGCTGATGCATAAGCGGATAAACAGGACTAAATTCCTTGTCTCCTCTTGATCTAACCTTCGCAGCATAATCATCTAAGGTTGCTTTAATACCTTTCCATATTTGATCCTCCCCTTGAGAATCTAACCACAATGAATACTGCAGAGGTGTAAGTTTGTTCCTTTGCATTGGCGACTGCAAGTCATCAGGCCCTCGGGAGTAGAGGTGGTGAAGTATGACACTAGGTGGCAAATCTTGAAGAAGAGGGGATGATTCCAACTGAGCTGTCTCTAAGAAAATTAGAGGTCGAAATGCCCGAAGAGCCCGATATGGTGGACCAAGCTGTTCTACCGGGAACAAATTCTGGCCCACAGTTAACTCTAATTCAGCCATGTCCCTCGCCATCCTCAGTCTCCCTGATTCTGAGAGAGGTCTTACAAGAGAAGCATGTCGGATAAAGAAAGTCAAAACACGGGAAGCCATAGTTCTAACGAGTTGGGTGCATATAGATTCTGTCCCTGCAGTTGCACTATTTGCTGAAGAAGGCAACAGTCTGGACAAGAACTCAGTACGGAAGTGAAGAATGCACTTCTGCAGCTCCTCCATGTAAGGCGAAGCATTGTTGTCCATTGCAGCATCCATGCCAAGAACACCAAAATTCTGCTCATGAAGTTCCAAGATACAAGACTCAAGGCGGTCAATCATTGCTTTGAACAAAGGTGTCACTGCATCACGAGCAACCCCATATATCAGACCTAGTGATGCAGATAAGACATCGGCAGCTATTGCAGGCAGTCCACTGATCATAGATGAAACACGTGTGTGGATCTCTTGCAAGTGTTGACATAAAGCAAAGTTCTTAACTTGTGCTGTGGTAGCAGGACCTGTTATTTGACGGGCCTCATGGCCTGCAGATATCTGTCAATCAAAAGAAATTTTTAGCTTTCCAATTTCCAAAATAAAAATCACAAGAAGCTACATATTAAGATGTTAGTGGCACCTCTCTAATTTATTGCAATTGAAGTTTAAACATAAGAAGCTAACAGGAGATGCGTACATAAATTAAAGGACATTTATGAAGCCTGAACAAACAGAGATAGAACAGTCTGCCCGACATATTTTAACAATTACCATAGACAAGTTCTAGAAATCAATGAGCAATAAGCATTATTAGAAACTTGGAATTTGGCCACCAACCAAACTCCATTGGTCCCAAATATCTGCCAGTTAAAAGCACCAGGATCAACAGACCACTTGTAGACAAAATAGTTAAATCAGTTTACATAGTCCAAGAGTTTAACAATACATCACCCAACTGAACAAAGGATTCAATGAGAACTCAAAACCTGATAACATAGGACAGCAGCAGCAATGAGATACAATTCCACTAGACACTATATCTGAATCAGTGTTTGTCAAAGAAGGAAAAAAATGATTTTCAATGTAATCTAGAGTTAAAAATTGAAAACTTAAAGTCATGGGAATGAGGTACCACAAGAAATGGACATACAATTTTTATTTTCAAGCACTAAGCGACAAACATATTGTACCAGATCAAACAAGAACAGAGGAATTTAGTTCAAAGAAACAATGGCAAACCTATTTTGGTTAATTACCTGGTACTCTGCCCTTTCCGCAAGAAGAATTAAAACCTTGCCAATTCCACGCAAAACAAGAAGTGTTAACCGTGCATCCAACTGAACAGCTTCAATCTCTTCCTGTATACGTGCTAGTATTCTTGAGATTTGTTCTTTGGAGGGAACACTTCCACGGCTAGATACTGGAAAAATAGTATTTACAAGATCAGAAAGGCGGCTTAAACTTAGAGACAAGAAGGCTGTCTGGAATATTTCAACAGCTGCAACCATCTGATCTTTTCCTTCCAAACTGATAGCTGGCAGAACCCCTTTAACATCTGTATCCCGTGAAATTCTTTCAAGAAGATTTTCGATCATGGAGAAGAGCTTCGGGTACCCCATCGTAAATATCTCCTTGACAAAACTTGATGCAGTGAAAGTAGATTTCATTTGGTTGGCAAAAGCTTTCACAAGTCCCTCCCAAACCCTATCCGTCAGCATGGGATCTCCCTCCTAACAAAATAACATCGTATATAAGCACCAAACAAAGAAAATAAGATGAAGGGGCAGAAAAGTCACGAATACCCACAACATCAGCTTAGTTACTCAACTACACGACAGCTTCATTTTCAACAGTTCAAATAAGAAGGATATCAATCCCAATAACACCTAAAGCAACAGCATGACAAGTACAAACTGAGCATGCACTCATTAACTCGCTCATCCATTCGTATGCTCCCTATCTCCTCAGTCCCGCAGTTTCTAATCTTAGTTTGTACCGAGACTTTCTATGCACCAAATAATCATAACCTAAACATTATTTCAGAAATGGAAAAAATTTATAAATAAATCACGAACTTATCTCACCTTAATAACCTCGTCAAGCAACAAGACGTGAGTAAATGGATCCCTCTTCTTAGACAAGACTCTTTGCAAATGCCAAACAGCCAAAACAATTGAATGCAACTGCTCCATACAACTCCCCATCCTCTGCCAAAGAGCTTCTCTGGCCTTGGCACTTCCTCCGATCTGCGGCGTCCCAGTCCCTCGGATTCCACCCGGCCCACCACCACCACCACTTGCCGCCGATATCGCCTTCATATCCAAGGCGGCACTGATGCTTTTGACTCCTACACCTTTGTACTTATTCACCAACTGCTCCACCGTCATCTTCAGCTCTCCCAAATTGTAAAACACTTGCAATCCAGTCCCTACCTCTGCCTGATTCAGCCCTTCCATTCCTCTCTCTAGCACTTTCATTGCCTCACTGCGCAACCTGTCGCCAATTTCTCTCACGTATCTGAGCTCTTCCTCCACAACATCGATTCCAATCAAGTCGTACTCATCGCACATACTCAAGATCTCGCAATGTAGTTGAGCAGCCTTGGCGAGATCCAGCTTCTCAGGCTCGTTCTCCGATGCCGAGACCAGGTCTCGAAGCTTCTTGGAAAGTCTAAGAATGCGAATAGTGTGCTGCAAGAGTTCGGTGGTGTGGTGGAGGTTTGATAGCTGAACAGTTTTAGAATGGATAGAGTTGTAGGGATCGGAAAGCTCGGATCGGACGCGGCGGATGGAGGATTGGAGAGAGGAGACGGCGGATCGGACGGTGGAGAGGGCATGTTCGGCATGTTTGATGGAGGACAACTGATTGAGGAGATCGGAGTGGCGGGAAAGGACTTCGGAGCGGAGCTGGGACTCGAGGAGACGGATGG
Source organism: Erythroxylum mucronatum (assembly GCA_027563825.1). Classification (NCBI taxonomy): domain Eukaryota; kingdom Viridiplantae; phylum Streptophyta; class Magnoliopsida; order Malpighiales; family Erythroxylaceae; genus Erythroxylum; species Erythroxylum mucronatum. The sequence goes on along the minus strand of JAOSBP010000002.1, from coordinate 12,763,238 downwards.
CGTTGTGTAGGCGCTCGGCAGTCGAGGCGGGGGAGCCGGAGGAGAGAGCGGCGGAGGAGAAGGAGGTTGAGGAGAAGGAAGGGGAGAGGAACGGAGAGAGGATAGGGTCCGAGGCGAAGGAGTCTAAGGGGGAGGCGGAAGGTGGCGGAGGAGTGGCAGTGGTGGGGGATTTGAAGGTGGAAAGGCGTTGGAGTGGGGAGGAGGATGGCGGAGGTAGCTGTGATCTTTGGATCGCCGCCGGCGAAGCCATCGATTCGACTTCTGATTACAAACTCTTGAGCGTCTCTGACACTCCGGTTTGCTTATTTGGATTTGTATACGGTAACCTCCAATCCATTCACATATTTCATTTCTTGTCTTCTTTTATTCTAATAATTTTGTTTGCTTCCTTTTTTTTCTCTTATCAAAATATTCAATCTAATAATATTTATTTAATATTCAAAAAGGAAACATAATCTCGGATTGGAATTTGGACCTCTCGCTCTCAAGCAAATATGTTGATTAATTATTAAAATATAATATTAATATTTTAACATATTATTCATCTCAATGCATAAAAATCCAACAAAAAGAAGAAGAAAAAAACAGATTACATTTGATATGCTCTACAGAATTACAGAACAACCCTCAACTTTTCTAAATCAGCTACATGTCATGTATATGAAACCTTTTACTCCTAAAACTATATTTTCAATAATATAATAATTTTAAATTACAAAGGAAAATGTAAGAAGAAGAAAACGAATTAATGAATTGAAGTGGTGAAGAAAAAGAAAAGAGAAGAGAGACCTTGAATCAGAAGTGGCAGCCACAACAAAGATAAAAGAAGCAGAGAGTAGAGACAAGAACAATAGCTTCGACAACGTAGAGAACCCTAAAAACCAAGTTGTCCACTATCTTCAGTTTGATGGAAGATATAGATTTCCACGCCCATAGCCTTTCCTTCTTCAACGACCAATATCCATTCTTCTTCTTCTTCGTCCCCATCTCTCTCTGCTTTCAGTGTTTGATTGGTTTCCCTTCTGATGTCACATTTATATACCATATGCTTTGTTTCTAATCATATTGCTTTGATATAATTGAACATTAGTGCATAGTTGATATCTCTAACGGTAATGGCTCAAAGTTTCTTATTTATACATTCTGTGGTTTATTTGATCGTCCGTTAGTGATTTGGCATATTTCTTTGTTTTAATAACATACCGTTTTCAATCATTTTATCGAAGCAATCGAAGGTCCCAACGGCTAGCACTCAAAAAAGCAAGTAAAATAGAAATGTGTCATCTTTTGAAAGGAACTTGTTAATGAAAAGCCGGTTCCAGCTCATTACCTTATTACTATGTTGTATCCATGTCGGCTTTTTGATCTCAACAACTCACCCTCCAGAGAACCATTCTCAGCTTTTCTTTTTTTAAAAGGTTTATGCATCAACTGAAACAATGTCCCGTTCAACTAGGAAAACCCATTTAATACACAACAATTTTTAATACTAAACCTAGCTTGTCATTCCATGATAAATGAATAGATATTGAATCAAAGAAAATAGTCTGTGTTGGAAGATAGAGATAGAAGCCAACCTCTTTATGCTTTTCCTTTTCTTTTCATTCTCTCTTTTAAGCTGTCTATTCTGATTGCTAAACAGTAACAACTCACGAGGAGATAGATTCCTTTTAGGTTATACGAATATTGATTTCGTATTGTCCTCAAGTTTTACTCAAGATCAGTATCCAACATTTAACTCGGATTTATAAATTAATTCAACTTTAAATATACTTGCTTAATGTAACTTTACATCAGAGCAAACCTTAATGTGAAATTATTATCCATGTTTACTCTTAACTTAAACTATAGGTATACTGATTAGGGGTCAACAAATATTAATTAATTTAGGTATCCTACCTCTGCTTGCTAATAAGATGTAATTTTGTATATTAATTAGATTATCTCTTTTTTATTATATTCATGCCGAAGGTGAATTGATAAATTTAATATTTATTTCATTTTAAGATATGACAATTTAAGATTGAACCAAATTTGACTTCGAATTCGAACATCTAATTAGAGCACGGATTGTTAAAGTCACAAATTTTGAAAGGATAAATTCAAAATGACAGGCAAGATTATGCCTAGAGTTAGGTTCACTCTAAGAAGTTCATTTAATTAGGAGACTTAATTTCAGTCCTTAAGAATTTTGATTTTGTTTACAAGATAATCTCTAGAATATTTAAAGTAGTCAGTTTTAGGGTAGGAAAACGTCAAGTACTCTCTCTATTATTCTCTTTTGTCTTTCTTTTCTTCTTTCGTCTATTTTTAGTGTGAAAATAAAGTCATGAGTGGTTAAATCTGCATTCTCTAATTCAAAAGGAATCAAAATTTTAGTAGTAATTAATATTGAATGATTAAGAAATTAATTTAATGTTGGTTATTCTATAATTATACATGAATTTAGTGATCTATAATTATTATGAATGATTGGTGCAAGTAATAAGTAAGTTATTATATATTTGTATATTTAACTTATGAAAAACTTAAATTGAATAATTGTAGTCATCTCAATTATTTACTTTATAGTTTAGTATTTTTTATAAAGCTTATTGTTATCATTTAATTGATAAAGAATAATATCATAACCAACCAACTAATGGTAACTTTTGATTTGAATGCTATGCTTGAATCAATTAATTTAGAAATATTGAGACTTCTTATGATTATCCTAATAAGTATCAGACCAATGCCTTGAATTATGAAATTTTATTCTTTTTTAAACCAATAATAAAAGTTATAATTAGATGAAATCTTTTCTTTAAATTAGAGTTAAGTAAAATTAAAATTTTTATTTTATATTCAGTTGATTTATTTTAATTTTTAGCTAATTTTAGTTTATTCATTAATTAATCATAAACCTCCCTTTTTTATCAACTAAAATTAATAAACTAGTTTTTAGTTCTCTTACTATTCAATCCGGCTCTATGACTACTGCAAGAGTTGAGCCAATCAGAATTGATTCTAAAGGCTTTGATAACCTATTTGAAATTTTGGTTCGTTGCGGAGGAATTACTTTAGTTTCTTTGCTGTATTTTACTACTAATCTCTTGTCTTTTATGGGCTCTCAAGATACTTGGATCACGAATCTACCAATGGTAATCCCAATTTTATAATTTTGAAATCTGAATTTCCATTTCCAGTCTTTACAATAGAAAAAAAAAGAAAGAATAGGAACGTAGGGGCATTTCATCAAACACTTAGCTTCCATTATGCCATTAGTAGAAATCACAATCACAAGTTACCTAAATCACCAAACCGCAAATAATTAGTCATACAATACTCTCCAAACAATGAATAAAATAATAAACCAAATTTGAGCAGAGAGACTACCTTATTAATACATTGGTTAGTCAGTGGCGCTAGCGATTGGCAACTGCTGCCGCAGTGGACGTGCGATGGAGAGAGACGATGAGATGTGCGACGGCCGACAGGGAGCTAGGAGAGCGTACGCTTACTAGGAGAGACAGAGAACAAAATACGCGATGACGGTGAGTGAAGAACAAAATAGAAGAAGAAATGAAGAAGAAAAAGGCAAGAACAAGAAGCGCGATGTCCAAAGTGGAGATCTGGATTGGAAATTAATTAAAAGTAAAACGACGTCAAGAACAAGAAGTGCGATGTCTGGAGTGGAGACTCTGGACTGGAAATCAAGTCGTTTTGCTTTTAATTAATTTCAAAATGACGTAATTTTGTTTATAACGCAACTCTGTCAATGTCGGTTTATTGTTTGAGCCTGTCGGACCTTGGATTAGGCTCGGGCTCCTGTCTAAAGCTGCTCAGGCCCTGATTCCTCAACCCAAAGCCCGGTTGACAGGGCCGGCAGATTTTGCCACTCCTGGTTGTCATTTAATTCAAAAAATATATCTTTCTTTTACTTTATGATTTCCCATAAGTGGGTAGGTAAAGTGTACTTAAATGTTAGATTTTGGTCCGTTAATTAGAAATTTGTAATTTTAATATTACAATTAATCTAAACATGAATTAATAAAAATTCATTTGAATAAATGTTTAAAATTTTAGGTAATAACTCTCACTTTTTCTCATAACAGTTAAATTTGGCAATTGAAATTGGTAATAATAAACCGACATCTTATTGAATTTTAAAAAAAAGAATAAATTGAGTCCGGACTCGGGCTAAGTCAGATAGCAATGATAAAATTTATTATTTAATTTAAAAAATGATAAACAATATTACATCATTATTGACATAATATTTAATTGACAAAAAATTAATTTTATCAATTCTTATATTTATTAAGAATTTGTTTTAAATATTTTGAAAATATTAAATTTTACTTTAATCACTTGGAAATATTAGATTTCAAGTTATATTTTATTATAAATATTAAAGTTAAAATTTATTTTTGGCCTTTTTCAAAATAGACTGGTAGCATTTAATAAGATAATTATTTGTCCTACTTGAGCAACAAAGCGGATAAATGGGTCATATCGCAGCCTTATAGTCACAATCCGAAACGGCAAGTCGTGCTACAAGAAAAATGTTGCTAGTTTAGGGGTTGCCACTTCCCACCTCTTCTTCCTCTGCCTATTCAAAACTCTTTTTGCGGCTCACTCTAACATCACAGGGGTCCAACAAATTGCTCATCTTTCGGGTTAGCGTATTTTCGCTTCACTTACTCAATCTTTTTTTTTTTCTCTCTTTAATAGAAAGAAAAAAAAAGGAACTTGAACATCATGTTTTGTTTCATATCTTAATTTCTTGCTTTTCACTGGAATGATTTTAGGAGCTTCTGATGCGACGGTGGCTAGCTCTTCTGACACCAAGCCACTTCACGCATTGGCCTATCTCTTTTAAACCCTCGTTGGACCCTGTTCGTCGATTCCGACTTACATCCGTCAGCTCTTCACTTTCTTCTTATTCCACAAGCTCTTCTTATTTGCATCAGTTTTCTCCGTTTCCTTGCTCTCATTCTAATCCCACCTCTTTAACTTCCTACGAGCAACGTAGGATCGTTGTTGGGTTGTCCCAGTTGATCAAACGGAAGCAAGGTTGTGCCTTAAAGCGCTTTGCTGCGAAATTTTGTCCCTTTTTGATTGTGAAGATTATGACACTGTTGATATATCGTGAAACTTCTTTTGCATTCTTCAAGCTCGCTTTTCAGTTTGATTCTGATTCTGCTATTCAATATGGGTCAATTGTTGCACATTTGTTGGCTGCACGGAATGTTCGGTTTCTTGCTCAGGATGTGGTTTCCTGGGTTATTGGGAGCGTTGAGCCTAGTAGGAGCAGAGATTTGGTCGATTTTATGTGGGAGAATCATTATAAATACGAGTCAGATTACTCTGTCCTTGATACCCTGATGCGAAGTTTCTTGAATGTGGATATGTGTTATGAGGCATTAAATATTTTAAGTAGGATAAGGGAGGTGGGATTGGTGCCTAGTCAATCTGCAATGTCTATTCTTTTTAAGTCGTTGCTCAGAGTTGGTGACTATGGTAGTATTTGGAAGTTGCTAAGGGGTATGATTTGTGGAGGACCTCACCCGTCTACTAAAAATTTTAATGTATTGATTCTTGGTTTTTGCAGAAAAGGATATGCCCAAGTTGGAGAGAGTTTGTTCCATGTGATGGGGAAGTATAAATGTGAGCCAGATGTATATTCCTATAATTTTTTGGTTCATGCACATTGCACGATGGGCCAAACTTCAGCTGCGCTCAATTACGTGCATTTGATGATTCAAAATGGTTTTCATCCAATTGAATCAACGTTTGGTGCAGTTGTAAATGCGTATTGTGATAAGGGAAATGTCGTGGAAGCTAGGAACGTATTTGATAGAATCCAACAGGCAGGTTTTTCCCCAAATGTTGCCATGTATAACACTTTAATGGATGGTTATGTTAAGGCAAGAGACATTAGTCAAGCTAATATGCTTTATGAGGAAATGAGGAATAGGGGCATAGCACCTGATGGCACAACATTTAATATTTTGGTTGCAGGGCATTACAGATATGGAAAGGAAGAGGATGGTGATAGGTTGTTGAGCGATTTGTCAGCGTCGAATATACTTCCAGGTTGTTCACGGCACGACATTTCTGTTGCTGGTTTGTGTTGGGCAGGTAGGTTGGATGAAGCTACTAAATTGTTGGAAGATATGCTTGAGAAAGGAACACCCCCGAGTGTAATTGCATTTAATTCCATAATCGTAGCTTATGGTCGGGTAGGATTGGAAGAGAATGCTCATAAAGTGTACAATATAATGGTTAAATTTGGATTAATCCCCTCATCTACCACTTTCACCTCTCTACTTATAGGCTTGTCCAGGAAAGGGAGACTGCAGGATGCGAGGGAACTTCTAAATAGAACGATGGAGAAAGTCTTTCCCATCAATAAAGCAGCGTTTACTGTACTATTGGACGAGTATTTTAGGATTGGGGACACAAATGGGGCTTATAATCTGTGGAATGAGATGAAAGAAAGAAGAATAAGTCCTGATAGTGTTGCCTTCTCAGCCTTTATCAATGGCCTCTGTAAAGCAGGTCTGGTGGAGGACGCATATGATGTATTCTTAGAAATGTCAAGAAATGGCTATATACCCAACAATTTTGTCTACAATTCTTTGATTAATGGATTTTGCAAATGTGGGAATCTTTGTGAAGCATTGAAATTGGAGAAGCAGATGAGGCAAAAGGGGCTTCTTCCCGATATTTTTACTATGAATATCATCATTGATGGACTTTGTAAAGAGGGAAGAATGAAGGCTGCGGTTAATGCACTAACAGATATGTATACCATCGGTTTGACTCCAGATATTGTCACTTACAATACTTTGATTGGTGGATATTGTAAAGCATTTGACATGGCTAGTGCAGATGAGTTGATGAATATAATGTATGCTAGTGGATGGGACCCTGATATGACCACCTTTAACATTCGAATTCATGGATTATGTCGCAGTAGAAAAATAAGTCGAGCTGTCTTTGTGCTGGATGAGCTGATTGCAGCGGGTTTTTTTCCAAACACAGTAACGTACAACACCATGCTGAATGCTGTTTGTACAGATATTCTGGACCGTGCTATGATCTTAACTGCAAAATTGATGAAGATGGCTTTTGTTCCAAACGTTGTCACGACTAACATCTTATTGTCTCACTTTTCCAAGCAAGGGATGCCTGATAGGACGCTCATATGGGGCGAGATGTTGACAGAAATTTCCTTTGACTTCAATGATGTCTCGTATAAGATAATGGATAGAGCCTACCGCCTTATTATGCAAAATAACACGAAGTCCTCAAGACCAACTTCTGAAAAAGGCCTGTTTCTGGACTTCCTCATGTATATTACCTACAACTACCTAAGTAGCAGTAGATCTTGTGGCAAGATAAATCAAGACTCACTTGAGCTGACTGAAACTGGCTGATGAGTCAATCAAGGTAGAATCATCTTCTTTGTCTTTCCCTTTTTCTTAACATCTGTGCTATTACAATTTAATTTATTTTCTTTATCATTCACCTTCTCGTAGTTTTGTTGTTCTCATTTGTTGATTCTTAAGTGGTGTTTAGGCGATATGATCCTTATCTGAATGAGAAGCCCTTTTTCTCTTTTCCTTGCAGTCCAAGTTGAATCTTATTCCATTTTTATGTTAAGAAGACATTGATTTGTACAAATATATGATGGAAACTTTCTCCAATTTCCGAAGTTGGAAGCTTTTGGAACTTCAGCTGATTGCGAACAGCACTGACTAGGCTACGCGGAGAGAGCGGCAACGATTTGTTAGATTATCGTTTCCGCAAATGGCCTATAAGTACTCAGCAGCGGAATAGCATGGCTCTTTTAGAGCAGGTTAGTAAAGTATAGTTGCGCATTTGGACGTGTCCACTTAACTTGAAGGTTTATATAGTAGAATCCTTGCAGGCGACAGAATTGTCACCCGTGAAAAGTTGAGCTGCCTAGGGTTGGTGATACTGAATGAAAGGCCCTTACTTCTAGTTGAAACTAAGCCAAAAGGCCCTTACTTCTAGTTGAAACTAAGCCTCTTTATGTTTGTCTTGTCACGTAGTTAACTTATAAGCATACATACCCCTACTTCATTGTGTAATAGTTTGCCATCCCAGTACTTTGGCATTTATGCGAAGGGTACTCTTGTGTTCAGGACTTGAGGTCCAAATCCGGTTATCATGAAGATGAAATTTGCATGGGAGCACTTCCAAAGCTCAGTTATGCTGGATTCCTATCACCCTCCCTCTCTCTTCCATGATTTCATATAGATTTTGGCAGTAGACGGATGGGATCCGGCTTCAGATTTTGAGAAGCTAGCGATGTTTTTGTTTGCAGGTTGCAAACGAATGGGGAAGGGAAATTACTGAAGAGTCTGAATTGGAGCACCGAGCTCCTGGGCCTGCAGCACTTGTACAGCTAAGAGAGTTGAAGATTTTGCACCTGATCGCCCTATTTCCAAGATTTAAGTGACGTTTCGACTTGAATTTGTGGGTATAAGTTAACACTGATGTAATGATATAAAAATAATTCTGTAGCATTTTGTATGAAAAGATTGTCATCAAAATAAATTTCGATCATCATTCCCACATCTAGGAACTGATTTTCCTGAAATAGAGACGAGGAAACAAGCTTAGTTTGGGCAACATACTATCCAGAATCTGGGGTGAATATTGAACTCGGACCAAACCTGTTCAAATCTGTAATGACCAAAATATAAGATGAAACTAGTACAGTATGCTCAATGTTAAAACACAACAAATAAACACCCAAAAAAAAAACAAAAGAGAAGCAGATAGACTAAACATTGAGTTAAGCAGTAGTAATGTATGGAGCTACACATTAATTCATTCATATGTGGGGCAATGATGATCCAAATATTCGAAGAAGCAGTCGTTTGTGTTTGCTGCCTCCGTAGCTTGAGCGACGTACTCCGAGTTTAAGAGCTTCCCGTCCTTCCTTGGCAGATCTTTTCCTTGCGGCCGTTAAAAGAGCAGCGCCCGTTTCAGTCTCTTTCCAACCATTTTCAGATGTATCATTCATCTTATTTTCAGATTGATGTTTGTCGTCTTGATGGGTATGAATTTCATCAGCATCACCAGAAGTGGTAGTGGTGCCCCACCATCTGTTTGAAGCAACTGATAAGCCGTTTGGCGGAAACCCATACTTAAACTCATCCATTCCCTTGATGATCGTTAAACTTGGAGTCACACCTTGCTGCTGCTGCTGGTGGTGTACTTTCTGAGGAGACATAGTGTCACCTTGTCTTCGAATAACGAAAGAACCCTAATTAAGGATCTTACAAGAAAAGAAGAGATGTGGGTTAGGAACAAGGTTAAAACCATACCCAAGTGCAGAAGTAGCATCTAGTGATTTAAGGATGTCTTCAATGCTTTTCCCAGCTAAAACCTGCACTTTGATATATCCCTAAATAAGCAAATCACCAAATCCAAAACATAGTAATAAACAAATTTGATGAATTTGTTATACCTTCCTATAAGGCCACCTCTCAAGCCCATTTTCCCTGCAGATTTTCTTAAGCACGCTTACACATACGCCTGAATAAAGACTCGGAAAACAAATACAGATCCTTTTTTTAATCGAAAAAAACACATACAGATCCATAGCTTTAGCATTAAAAGGGAAAAGATGTAGAAGAAAGAAAGAGAGAAACACTTAAATTAGACCTAGATAGTTAGCGGCATCGGAGAGGGGAAGGGAGAAATAAACGGAGATGGCGTCGAGCGTTAGTGATTGAGCGCCACCACCACCACCCGCCTCTGCTGCTGTTATGCTCTGCTGCCGCCAACTCATTCTCTCTTTAGCCTTTTATCATACAGTATTTACTATTTATTTATTTATTCCTAAAAAGAAAGGAGGTTGTAACTCTAGTCTTGTCGTGACTTTTGCGCAAACAAAGAGAGCAGGCGCAGTGCAGACAAGAGATGACGATTGATTCTAACCTTAGTTCATAAACACACTTTATTGTTGGCTTCTTTTTTTTTTTTTTTTCCTTAAGCCATGGTATCCACGATTCAGTAATTAATCCCTTTGCTGGCTTGTAGGTATCTCACAGGATGAGATAATTAGCCCAAAGATTTAAGGCTGTTCTATACCCAAAGACAAGAATCGAACCCTTAACTTTTGGTTCATAAACATACTTATTATTGTTGGCTTTTTAATTTAAAGTAAATTAAACATATCATTCATAAATATATTTGTTTGACTTATCTTTACATTCATTTCAAAAAGTTAATGTTTTAAAAATAAAAAAATAAAAAAATTTAAAGTTAAAAAAATTCATACCATCATAAAATCATTAAAAATTAAATAAAATTACAATTTTAAAATTTAATTAAAATTTTTAAAATTTAATTAAAAATTTTAAATAATAATTAATTGATTTATAAAAATTTATTAATTTAAAAAAATTAAATAATAATTAATTGATTAGTTGATTTATACCAAATTCAACCAATTTTTAACGAAAAATAAAAAATTAAAATTTTTATAGTTAAATCAGTTGAGTTTTTTAATCATTACAAAATACACCCAATTTTTGCCTTATTTTATAACAAAAAATGGATCTTTTACAAATAAAAATAACACTTTTTATTTGATTTAATACGAGATTTCTGCTCAAATTACAAACTATAACATTTTGTACTAGTTGTTTGAGCTACTGTAACTCCACACAATTAATACATACAAACGAAAACACACACACATATACATATAAACTTCATAATTTACATGTGCATATGAAAACACATGAACATGTATTGCTTCTTCAATAACCCTTCTCCTTTAATTCTCTTTGCATCCTCTCTTTCCCATTACACATCCAGCATTTCTACAATTTTATGCAGAAGAAACACAGGTCAGCTAATTGTTAGACAACACCAAAATATCAGCAGTATTGCTGGGAGTAAAAAGAAAGCAATTTCAGCATCAATCTTGATTTTGTGGAAAGGAAAACCTATAGTATTGCTTGTAAACATGTATGATCATCAATTAGATTAGGAAACAAAAATTGTAAAGCCACCATACTTTATAACCAAAGATGCCATAAATGACAATTTATTAGGCCATACAATCCACGAGCTCCATATTAGAAAGACCAAACTTCATGTAGTTATTAGAAATGACTTTTATGAGAAGCAGTCAAACACATGAGTATTAGAAACAAAACCATCCTTAATAAACTTGAAGCTCGGATCAAAGAAGAGAAAATAATGGCTGAACTAGACGTATCCACCATCTCTGCGTATCAAAAGCCTGAAACTCTTTACACAATCTGGACAGATAGAAGCAAACTCAAGGCGAATCTGATAAGAACATAAGGCTTCCAGTCACTGGACATCAAACCAAACCAGCATACGACAAAGGGCTACGGGAAGAGGAAACAAAAGCATTGTCCCTGAACAATTCAATCTGTAAGCCTCTGAATCTGCCCCAAATTAACGACAACTTGAACCAACAGAAACTTACGTTCCCCAACTAATTTTTAACCAAACCTTAGAAGGCAATACAAGATAAGAAAAACTACAAAACAAGATTCACTGGCAAGAAACAGACAAACTCCACAAATTAAGACACGATTACTATCAAACAAGATGAGTGCAACAACGACAAATGCAGCCACGTGATTTTTTAGGACATGTCAATATCATATGAGTTGCTTAACCTAATAGCAAACAATCTTTTGTAATTCTGCAAATGCATCTTCATCTGTAGATTTAGTGGAGATGATATCAAGGGGCAATGATACGTATTAGGAATATGCAATTGCAACTGTTCATTCAGTCCTTTTCTTTATCAAGCATTCTTCATAGTGCATCAAATAGGTGACCGGAAAATCTTCAGCCATAACTAGCAAACATAAGCAGATCGAATATCGCACCCAGACCAAAGTTATTGTTATCTGAAGACTATAACTAGCCTTTAAAAATAGATAACTAAGTGAAGCTACCCACATGGAAATAACAATTCAAAAATATTGTTTCTGGTAGCTTAAGAAATTATAGACTAAAGAAACAAAATTTTCAGATTAATGAAAGCCATAAGAATCAATTACAGCAGCTACCTTGCCTACTCTTCGAAGATTCCTGCATCCTTATTGGTTTTGTTTAACATGTCATGCAACAAATACCAATGATCTACTGTGGACGTCTACAACAAGAACTCTGGCCTGACTTGATTCAGTCCCTTCCATAAAAACAGACTATCAACATAAGTATCCAAGAAAAATGAGTAGGGATCACCACAAATATCTAACGGACTAATCCTGTTACTCTCAGGGTCATACGAAACCAACAACCCATGGCTCATAACCAGTAGAATTTCACCATTTCCCCTAAGGCCTAATGCCTTAGAGACTCCACACGTTAAATGAATTTTGTATTGTTTAAGCCAAGACTCTGAAACACCATACTCTTTCATCACCCAAATATAACAAATTGAGGAGTGCTGCTCCGGCCACACATTCTTGTACCAAATCAAAGAAAGTGATCCCCCAAGTACAGAAAGGCTCATTTTCTTTCTGTCGCCTAAGTTGGCCGTCTCTTCCGGTATCTCCAGTTGTCCAAATACTTCATTGGATACATCAAATGTAGCCACAAAAAGTTTTTGCTGACCGCCCAACTCCTTATTTGGCAAAGTATAACCGAGCCAGTGGATAGCTTCATTCAGAAATGCCTGCTGTGAGCTTCTGTCTATAACAAAATCAGGATAAGGGGTCACCGTGGCTTTACTATTCCGCCAAGCACCCAAACGCAGGTCAAAGATCTCAACCTCTCTCCAATCCACTTGAGACGGATAATCAGCAACAAAATGTACAACTTTCACAACCTTGTAATTAATACTTCTCGAATCAAATCCAAACCCAAGAACCTCATCGAAACAGCGAGAATCAATGTTGTGTTTAATCGGAACATTCGCAAACTTTCTCACCAAAGGATTCCATAGAATTATGGATTGGGGACAACCCCTTTGCTTCGAATGATAATCAGTCAAGCAAAGCAACCCGTTACAGGAACCGACAATCTGAAAATAATCCAGACTGCTCTTAAAAGGCCAATTAAGCTGGTGAGTTGCTACCAGTGAGCCATCATCATCAAAGTTCAAGGTGAAAGTCTCTTTCCCTTGAACTTTAGAGTAGCGCCTGATAATAAATCGATTGGCTTTCTTGTGGTTGTTGGTGGCAGCGAATTGGGTATACAGAGAAACGAAAGTAGGATCAGTTATAAGACAGTGCCATGACTTGCAGACGCATATGAAGCGAAGAAGTGATTCAACAGGAAGCCTTAAAAAGATCTCAACCAACACTTCTGGAGGTAAGTAATCTGACATCAATAACAGCAACGAAGTGTTGGACCTTCGGTAGGAGGAAGAAGAAGAAAGAGAATCGAAGCGTTATGGTTGTTCCCTTTAGTAATCAGTAAAAATTGCAATCTTGGTACGCGATTTAGTTCAGGATATCTGAAAGGAGAGGAGAATTGTGAAAATTATTGAGACCAAAGCACACCCACAGAACAGTCCGAGGATGTTGGAATCACGGATGCTCGGTTGGGTAGGTAAGAAAGGAGTACAAAAGTAACAAGACAAAGAAAGTTTGTGGCTTTCACTCTTTTATGCGGTTTGACAACGACGTTGCCCGTTTATTGCCTTGAAAAAATTGGCCTTATTTAATCTTTACTGTCACAATTAAAAAGATGTATAATCCAGGATAACCACAATCTTGGTCGTAAACATTTATCAATTATCAACAGTTGAACCTTAGTACCTATCATACTGTTTACAGATGAAACAAGTCGGTAGTAAATGATCAGATCCGTCAAACCTAAACCATGTAGCTAACAACAGATCCTAAAAACTTCAATGTCCAGATATGTGACAATCATTTGGATTGTTTTCGGTGACTTGGAATGAATATCATGTACCACAGCATATGAACGGTAAAATTTGAAACCATTGCGTATTGATCTTTTTTGTGAACGAAAGAAAGCTCTCCAAGTTTCAGGTCACTTGGTTTTATCATTTGTTACCTGATACAGACAGGAAAGAATTAGACGTGGATACCTCCAGTACCCATGAAAACTATTTACAGGCTCAACGCCAAACTGCGCATCCACAACAGTCAGTAAGCAATTCAATTGTTGGCAGTTATGGCGAGCCAGCAGCTTTTTGGGATCACAATCCAGCTTCCACCTGTTCCAAACACCACAACCTAAACGTCCACCAATTTTGCTTTTCTCTTTAATCTGTACAGCAGTAGAAATATTTGTTCTTTGTGCCAATGCTCGTCATATTGGACTTGCTTTCAACACCTGCAAATTGAACCAAAAGGATTATTATGTTGGATCCAATGTCATTTAACTGCAGAACCGTAGAGAGAGTAAAATATCATTTCTGCAACCAAAATGCCTTCGGGGACCAACTGGCATGAGAACAAAACTGTATTAAGAGAGAAAACACTGTTAGCGTCCTTAATATGGCTATTAGAAGGTTCCAACTTGGGACAACTCAAATCCTGCAAAAGTCTCATCCTAAGGTCTTTTAATTACCCACTAACCAGATTGAGGAATAGAACAATCATGCTAATTGGAAACTGATACCAAAAGAGTCAATCAGTATATTTTAATGGCTCAATTTAGGTCAAATACTTGATTATACAGCTGGAAATGGTTGAAACAAATATCGGGGATCAAATCTTTCGAATTGGTCCCATGTCACCTGTATTTCAAATTCTCATGCACCATACACGTCTGGAGAGAGATCTATGGAGATGTTACATCAGGGTGTCATACAGATATGTGTTTCTGTGTAGGATCTAGTAACAGGACAACTCACAAGAAAATCTTCTTTTTCCTTACTGAAATTCTTCTCCTTCCTAGGCCCTAATGTTGCTGCTTAAAAAACATGCTTTTAACAAGTTTTATGTCTAACTGTTATTTTACAAAAATTCAAACTGCCTTCATATTCATTCTAATGCTCATTTAATAGACTGAATACATAGTGTTTAAGAAATAAATTAGAATAGGAAACCACAAAAAAAAAATATTAAATAAGATAACTACTACCTAAATAAGATAATTACTACAGAAACACAAGATAACTACTCTAAAAACATAAGATAACTTTCTAATTTCTCTCCTTGTATAGTTCTTCCCTAAGAATACAATTTGCATATCATTACCCCCCTTCTGAACAAAGAGCTTGTCCTCAAGCTCGAACTCAGGATAGATCTTCTCAAAATCTTCACAAAACTCCCAAGGAGCCTCCGCCCTCATCCTCTTCTTCAGATTCTACCTCCAAAACAACTTCTTGCATCTATGTCCACGAAATAATGCTTCATCACAATTGAAGAAAAGCCCATTTTCCCTTCGTTCCTCCATCTTTGTCTTGGTTAACTTCTTAAAAAATGTGTATTTATGCTCCCGATGCTAGCTGCTACCCAGGTGTTGTCACCATGATTTCTCCCTAAGACAACCTTGTTGCTTCTCTACTTATTATGATTTCTCCCTAAGACAACCTAGTTGCTTCTCTACTTCTTTTCATAAATTTGTGCCAAATTCAAAGCAGCTTCTAAGCTGCTCAATTGTTGCAATTCTACTTTCAATCGCAGCCCTTCCACAAGACTAGTAGTGAATAGGTTGATCTGCTGCTTTATAGTGAACCCTGTGGTTCAGGCTAGTAAAGATTGGAACTCCTAATAATCTTCCAATATTCCTATCTGCTTTAAGTTGGCGAATTTGTCTAGGGGGTTGAGGCTCATAGTAGGACCGAACCTCAGATGGCATTGATCCATGAATGTCCCCCAATCCATACTCTCTCCTCTTACTTCACCTTGTAAAACCACAGTTGTGCCTCCCTATTAAGACGGAATGTTGCCAGTCTCACCTTTTCTTCTTCAGTTGATTTTTAAAGAACTGCTCACACTTGTAGATCTAAATCAACAGATCATCATTACCATCATATGAAGAAATTTTGAATTTAGAATACCTAGAAACAATAATCCCTCTTAATTGCCCAACACTTCTTTCCTCCTTTTGGTCCATATAGGTGCAACTGTTACTCCCAACCTCATTATTCTTACGATGCCCCTTCAACTCTTAAGGAATCTCCTCTAGCTATGAGTTAAAGAACTTTTCGCTAGACAACTGGCAGTCCTCCACCATACAACCTTTGCTCGATATTTCTCATGAACACATCCATTTGGCTTGACAAGTCTACAAAGTCATACAAGATGTCTCGCTCTAATACCAAATTCATAAGTGTTTTTGTCAGATTATTTAGTATTATTTAGAAGATTGTATAGTTATAGCAATCATAGAAATCCCTGAGTTCTGGGGATTAGAATAAGATACATATTTCCCTATATCTTAGGGAATTTGTTACTATATTTAGTATAGACAGTTGTATATATAAACTAGGGCTGTAACCTACGAAATATGAGAATGAAATTATTCTTCTCTGCTAATATTTGACATGGTATCAAAGCTGTTGGCTCTTTCCGACTAGAACTCTGATTTCTCTCTCTAGTCATACTGACCGAGATCCACCTCCACTGCCCCTCTCATCGTCCTAGCCTTATCTCTCATATTTTCCTATTCCTATCCTTAGTCTTACCCAATCAATCATGTCAGAATCACCCAGAAGTTCTGCTGAAATCATCAGCCCTGCAGTCGAGAATACTGCTGCTGCTATGATCAGAGATTTGTAGAATATTCAAGCTGCATACCGATTGAATGGAAAGAACTATTTGAAGTGGTCACAATTGGTCCGCACATTCCTAAAGGGAAGAAGGAAATTGAGCCATTTAATGGGCACAGGTCCTTCACAAGACGATCCCAGATTTGCGGCGTGGGATGAACAAGACTCCATGGTAATGCCCTGGTTATGGAACTCAATGCTGCCAGAAATTAGTGACACATATATGTTCCTCGGAACTGCCAAGGAGATTTGGGAAGCTATTCGACAGACATATTCCAAGGTTAATGATGCTACACAGATCTATGAGATTAAGACGAAAGTTTCAGCAACTAAACAGGAGACTCGGACTGTTACTGAATATTTGAGTCTCTTACAAAGCTTGTGGAAAGAGATGGATGATTATCAATGCATCCAAATGCGTTGTAGTGAAGATGTAGCAATTCTGAAGCATTTTGTGGAAAAGAATCGTATTTATGATTTTTTGGCAAGTTTAAAAGTGGAAATTGATGCTGTAAGGGCGCAAATTTTAGGAAAACAAGACCTACTGTTTCTAAATGAGACGATCGCTATTATACGTGCGGAAGAGGGAAGTCGAAATGTTATGCTTGAACCTCAAGAAGGAGATGGTTTTGCACTCATTACCAAGGCCACAGAATTGAAGGAGGCAAACAATCCTACAGTTGTTACTAGAGGGGACTCATCCAAACCTTTTAACCGAGAATCCCTATTTTGCACATACTGCAAGAAGCATCGACACACCAAGGAGAAATGCTAGAAACTTCATGGCAAGCCCAATTGAAGTGGGATCGACCGAAGTCAAGCATATATGGTGAGCATTTCGTCAACTAGTGAAGAAAATTCCAAAAAACCTATCCTTGAGTTTAATAATGAAGAAATTGAGAAAATAAAAACCTTCGTGGAGTCCTTTGAGAAGCCAACCTCAACAGGTACTTGTTAATTGGCGTTTTCAGGTATTTCTTCTTCTTCTAAGACTAAGGTCTCAGAAAGAAATTCTCCTCCTATGTGGGTAATTGATTCCAGAGCAACTAATCATATGACTTGTTCCTCCAAACATTTTATCTCTTATAACCCCAGCTGTAGCCATAAAAAGATCACAATAGCTGATGGATCCATCACCACCGTAGCTGGTCAAGGGGATATATACATAAACAAGGACCTTACACTAAGAAATGTCCTCCATATTCCAAAGCTATTTGCAAGCCTTATTTCCATTCAAAAATTAACCATAGATTCAAATTGCAGCATAACCTTTTTTCCTTCACATTGTGTCTTTCAGAAGCTAGGCACGAAGAAGATGATTGGATGTGCTGGTTAGAGAGATGCTCTCTATTTTCTAGAAAAACAACACAGTATTTTAGAAGTTGGAAAACCCTTATCTACATCTTTCTTTTCCGAATCTGTCATGTCAAACCAAGATAAAATTTGGCTTCATCGTCGTCGTTTAGGTCATCCATCTTTTAGAATTCTCAAGTTGATGTTTCCTTCGTTATTTAAA
This sequence comes from Erythroxylum mucronatum, assembly GCA_027563825.1. NCBI lineage: Eukaryota > Viridiplantae > Streptophyta > Magnoliopsida > Malpighiales > Erythroxylaceae > Erythroxylum > Erythroxylum mucronatum. The sequence continues at coordinate 12,745,008 of JAOSBP010000002.1, read as the reverse complement.
GGTCTTACATTTGAAAATTTTCTTTGTGATGATTGTGAACTTGCAAAGCACAAACGTGATTCCTTTCTAATAAGCAACAACAAAACCTTTGTTCCTTTTTCCCTCATTCATAGTAATATTTGGGGACCTTCTATCATCCCAAATGATTCGGGTGCTAGGTGGTTTGTTTCATTTATTGATGATTGTACCTGAGTGACATGACTTTACCTCTTGAAAAATAATTTGATGTTAGTATTGTTTTTCCTAATTTCTACAACATGATCAATACTCAGTTTGATGTCAAAATTAAGAGATTTCGTTCAGACAATTCCAAGGACTATTTCAATCAAACCCTTTCTCCATTTTTTAGAAAACAGGAATTATTCATGAGTCATCATGTGTTACAACCCCCAACAAAACGGTGTAGTTGTGGAAAAAATGGACATCTCCTAGAGATCACTAGAGCATTGCTGTTTCACAAAAATGTTCCAAAACAATACTGGGGTGAAGCCATATTAACTGCTACCCATCTTATTAACCGACTTTCAACACGGTTCCTTGGGTTCAAAAGTCCAATTGATATTCTCACAAAATTTTTCCCAAATTTTTTTGTTTCAAACAGTCGGATACCTCGAATCTTTGGTTGTGTTGCGTTTGTTCAAATCCATTCTCACGATAGGACCAAATTAGATCCACATGCTCTTTAATGCATTTTTATTGGATATTCCTCCACACAAAAGGGTTATAAATGCTTTCATCCACCTTCTAAATTTTTTTTATCTCAACTAATGTTACTTTTGTTGAAAATGAACCTTTTTTTTAGCACACCTATCTTCAGGGGGAGACCTTGAGTGAAGATAAAGCAAAGGATATGCTTCTTCTTGATCCTAGTTTTGATCCTAGTTTTGTTCAATCTCAATCCATAACCATGCCTAAATCTACTTCTCCCTCAATTGAGTTAGCCACATCTGTTGACATGATGAAAGATAAGGGAAATCAAGATAACATGCAGCCACTGCAAGTTTATTCTAGGAGGAAGATACCAGTCTCTCGACCAGCACAGTTTAGTCTCCCATTCGTGCTGCTGCTCAATGTCCAGAAATCTCTCTCAAACCAACTGATAATATCACACCAGGTGGTGAGCCAAGGGTTGAGTCATTTGAACTAGAAGAACCAAAAGAAACAAGTACTGAAAACCTACCAATTGCACTTAGGAAAGGAACAAGAACCTGCACAAAACACCCACTGTCCTTTTTCATGTCTTATCAGAATTTATCTCAAAAACATAGAGCTTTCTTAACCAATCTCCATACAATTCGCACACCGAGAAATCTAACTAAGACATTAGGAGACAAAAAATGGGAGGATGCTATGAAGAACGAAATGGAGGCTCTTGAGAGGAACAAGACATGGGAGTTAGTGGAATTGCCGAGAGGGAAGAAACCAGTTGGGTGTAGGTGGGTTTTCACCATAAAGTATAAGGTTGATGGCTTGGTGGAAAGATATAAGGAAAAATTGGTGGCTAAAGGGTACACTTAAACCTATGGCATCGATTATCTAGAGACATTTGCCCCTGTTGCTAAGATGAACACGGTACGGCTACTGTTATCATTACTTGCTAATTTTGAGTGGAATTTGCAACAATTTGATGTTAAGTCTGCGTTCCTCCATAGTGATTTAGAAGAGGAAATTTACATGGAAGTTCCTCCTGGATTTGAATCTAAAGAGGGAATGGTATGCAAGCTGAAGAAAGCCCTTTATGGGCTCAAACAATCCCCACAAGCTTGGTTTGGGAGGTTTGCTAAGGTGATGATTTCATTGGGATATAAACAGAGTCAAGGAGACCATACGTTATTCGTTAAACACTCAAATTTTGGGGGAGTCACAGCATACTAGTTTATGTAGATGATATCATTGTGACAGGTAATGATGTAGAAGAAATGAAAAATTTGAAGCAATGTCTCTCGAAGAAATTTGATATCAAAGAGTTAGGAAAGTTAAAGTACTTCCTAGGCATTGAAGTAGCTCACTCAAAACAAGGGATTTTCATCTCTCAACAAAAGTATGTACTTGACTTGTTGAAAGAAACAGGAAAATTGGGTTGTAAACCAGTGGAGACACCGATTGAATTCAATCATGGATTAGGTGATGCTTTAGAAGATCCCATGGTAGATAAAGTATCATATCAGAAGCTTGTTGGGAAATTGATATATTTGGCAAACACAAGACCAGATATAGCATTTGTATTGAGCATGGTTAGTCAATTCATGCACAATCCCAAGGAATCACATCTCAAGGCAGTAAATAGGATACTGCAATACTTGAAAGGCAGCCCGGGAAGAGAAATTCTATTTAAGCGACAAACAGCCACATGTATGACATTAGAGGCTTATACTGATGCAGATTATGCAGGGTCTTTGGTTGATAGAAGATCAACATCTGGCTACTGTACACTCCTAAGTGGTAATCTTATAACATGGAGAAGTAAGAAGTAGAATGTAGTAGCACGGTCAAGTGCAGAAACAACATTCAGATCTACGACATTGGGGATATGTGAATTACTTTGGCTGAAGATAATCCTAGATGACTTAAGAACAAAATGGGAAGGACCCATGAGGCTATACTGTGATAACAAATTTGCTATCAGCATTGCACATAACTTAGTTCAACATGATCGAACAAAGCATATTGAAGTTGATAGGCACTTTATCAAGGAAAAACTGGACAGTGGCTTAATATGCACTCCATTTGTGTCATCCAAGGATCAGTTGGCAGACGTACTTACAAAGGGACTAACAAGCATAGTGTTTCAAGATATTATTGGCAAGCTAGGGATGGAAGATATCACCAGCTTGAGGGGGAGTGTCGGATTATGTAGTATTATTTAGAAGATTGTATAGTTATAGAAATCATAGAAATCCCTGATTTCTGGGGATTAGAATAAGATATAGATTTCCATATATCTTAGGGAATTTGTTACTATATTTAGTATAGACAGTTTTATATGTAAATTAAGGTTGTAACCTACGAAATATGAGAATGAAATTATTCTTCTCTGGTAATATTTTACAGTATGTTATAGGACCAAAGTTTGGGGAGGATGATTGGTAGTGCTAAGATGATTGATGGTTTACTATTGGTAAATTTGATGAATTTTTTGACTAACGAATGCTAGTAAAATTGTTGACGATGTTTTGAAATTTATGAAAGACTTTACTACTGTCAAAATACCCAAGTTCTAGTTGGTTTTGACAGAAAACAAGACCTAAACTCTATTTAGGATGAATAGGCAAGTTGATCCATTAGACTGCTATCATTGGTAGTTGCTAGACGGTGGTGCGTGACATCCACGCTCCTTCGGGTGGATATTTTTCGATGACATCGTTGGTATTGTGGTGGTTGTTGGTGCCTCTGATTGCTTTTGTGTGTTTAGTTTTTGGTTTTGGTGAGCAGAAATAAGGGTTTTGGATAGGTCAGAAAGTTTTAGTGTTTTACTAATATAGATATAAGCAAAGTCAAATTCCCAGGGGAGTTTAACTCCATGTCGATTGATCTAACATGTGAAACCACATTTGATCCGCTAACGACATATGGGTTTATTGATTCAATCAACAACAACTTCGTTTCGATTGAAGTATTGCTTCATTGGGTTTTGCATCCAAGATTAGGTTGTGTTAAATAATTATACAACTAATTTTAAATAGTATGTCTTATAATGTTACGTGGCAGTGGACCCACTATTTGATTGTAAAAAATTGATAAACAATGTCATTTCAATGTTGACGTGACATTCAACTGATAAAAATTTAACCCCACCAAAATTTTCATCTATTTATTTTTGTTTTGCACATTTTAGAAACATTATGATTCAAATTGAATGCTTTGAAATGTTATAGTTTAATTTGTATTTTGACGTAAATATTGAGGTTCAAAATATACTTTTGACCTTTTCTTTTTTCTCATTATAGTAGTTTGAAAATTTTAAAGACATCATACCTATTTTTTGGGACCTGTGATAGCCTTTTTTATGGGGGTTATTAGTTTGTGTTGCAGGTTATTTCTTTATCCTTTAAGCTTTGGTTGTAGTCAATACTTAATTCCTTGCATGATCAGTACTCTTGCGCACATAAGAATTTACACACGTTTTCTTTCCTTTTGTGAAATCATATTGTGATCATTAAGTGGTTGGCAGAGAATATGGAGTTTGTTGATGATCAAATGACATTCAAAGAGCTTGGTACGCATTTGAAGTCTAAAGGATGCCATGTTGCCAACCTTTCCTCCGTAGATTTTTCTGCAAAAAATGGAATTGGTGGTTGTCTAAAGAGTTTGTTTAGGGAGTTCTTATTGGTTACTTTGGATGTAAGATATCCAACCTCTATGTTCCCTATCTATGTGGAGTAGGTTTCATTCAAGGAGTTCTCAAATCAATGAGTTTTTGCAATTTGTACTTTTTGCAGGCAGCTGACATATCCGTCTTGACAACGTGGTATAGAAAACAACAGAACTACGACAGTGCTATGGTCATAATAATAAGTGATATGGAACAATGCGATGGTTCTGTTTTGTCTGACTTCATTCTCATGTTAAGGTATTTTTATGCATCTTTAGGTCATTTCCATCATGTTTCATTTGGTGATCTTGCTGCTTATTTGATTTGAAAAATGGTTTGATTTCATCCTAAATTAATTTCTTTTTATTGGATAAAATTGTCTTTTGTGTCATAATCTTTGGATACATATGGGATATGATCTTTTTTAACTAGGGCTTTACTTGGCATAGCCATTAGATTGATCAAGTCAATGAAATTGGAAGTATTATGCCATTATTGGAGGATCATAGCACCATATTGAATACAAATGTTATCATTCTAACTCATGAAATTGCTTGATAGAATTATATTTAGTGTTATGTTAATTTTACTTGAATAGTATAGGGAATTCTTGCGGCCTGACAATTCATTTCTTATGGAAGAATCTAATTATGTGAATAGAATTGGATTCGTAAGATGGAATTAGAAAAGTTCAAGGTGGTCTCCCAATGATTCTAGTTTTTCTTGTGGCATTTTTAGGACAAATTCTTAGAATATCAACTTAAAATGACCAATGGTTTTTGGATGTTTTCAGCTTTTGGAAGCACATAATGCATTGAAAGGTCCTAAAATCTAAAGAAAAGTTCTATTCTTAAAAATAAAAAAATGGGTGACTAATTTTAGCTGTTGAAAAGTAATGCTTTATTGCACTATTCTCTTTTAGCTTCCCCTAAAATTTGACTTATGAGTTAAAGAGTGGGAGTCCTACAAACTTCATTCTGTGATATAGATAAAATCTTAAACTTTTTATTCATTTTAAAAATATCATGCCATAAAAGTTTTTATCCAAAATGCACATTAGTTTTGCTCGTGGTTTATTCAATATCATAACTTTTGACATGTCATTTAAGGAACAATTCAGAAGTTGATGATTTTACAGTATGTGCAATAAGTGAAACTTTTCACGAAGATTATTCATTTTTTATTTACTATGCTATTGACATATACGAATGAAGTTCTCACCTTTACCTTTACCAAAAAGGTTGTTTATATTTCACTACCAAAAAAAAAAATCATATCCTTAAAAAGCAATCACTTTTTCATAATTTACTTCACATTCCACTATCTCATAAAATAATTTTGTCTTGTGAAATTCTTAAATATTAGAAGAGCACTGCAGTATAAACTCTAAAATATGCATTTGTAGTTGTAAAAGGTTATACCTGAATCCGTACACTTATATGGAGTCTACACCTACTTTTTTGTGTTATTTTCTTTTGGAATCAAAAGGCATCCCTTTGCATGGTGATCCTAGTTGTGAGAGTTTGGCGAGGGTTAGTTGTATAGCCTTCATCTGCATTCATATAAAGGATGTCTTCATGACTTTAGGAGACATATAGGCCTATCATATTCAAACGAGCATGAGAAAGTTTGCATTACGTTCTTTTGACCAATTATTGAAATGTTGAGGAGCCCTAGGAAGAAATGATTAGATAATGTAATTCATTATGGTTTGGCCACATTTGAAATGAGCCTCTCAATGCATTGAAGAGTGAGAATATGAAGATTATAAACAAAAAGAAAGGATAAGGATGACCTAAATTAACTTTAGATCGGGTTATAAAGGAGTTATATCATGACTTAACAAAAATATGATTCAAATTTAGGGTTAGGAAAAAGAAGTCGTTTGGATATCAATAGATTTGATGTTGAAAGAACTTGAGATTTGACAGAATATTTTTTGTAGTTCATTGTTTACAAGTGTACACAAGGATTAGTTATATTCAGGTTACCCTAACAGTTAAAAGGGAAACAAAAGTAATCAGATCCTATGATTATGGGATATCTTAACTAAATAGGAAATCCCAATCATGATTTCCCACACCTCCCTTAAGTTGGTGAATAGGTATTCTCCATTCCTAGTTTGGTTACAATATTCTCAAAATTTGAACTACTTAATCCCATGGTAAGTACATCAGCAAGTTGATTCTTTATAGCTGCATAAGGTGTGCAAATCAAACCGCTCTCCAATTTTTCTTGTATGAAGTGTCATGTTGTATAAGGTTATGAGCTATATTAATTGTAAAATTTATTTTTACATTGTAGTCTTATTAGGCCACTCCATTTAATCTTGAAGTCTTTTATGATATTTATCAACCAAAGTAGTTCACATGCACCTTGAGCCATTACTTGAAATTCTGCCTTGCACCAGATTGTGCTACCATCTTTTACTTCTTACTTCTATACGTCACAAGGTTCTTACTAAGAAAGATGCAATATCTTAAAGTTGGTCTTTTATCAACAATTGATCCTGCATAATCAACATTTGTTTAGGCTTCTAGTACTAAACCTCCATTTCTCTTTAGACAAATTACCTTTTCCTAGTGTCCCTTTGAGATGCTATAATACTCAATGAGTTGCCTGCAAATGAATTTCTTTTGGGCTGTTTATTAATTAACTCATCACACTCACTGCATATGGTCATGTGTGAGACAAATAAATGAACTTTTCTGTAAGGAGTTGCTTCCTCTCCCTGTCTATTGCAACTTCCTTCTCTACCTTTCCAAGTTTAATGTTCGGGTCAATTAGAGCACTTGCTGGTTTGCAAATTGTCTTGCCTATTTCTCTTAGGAGATCAATAACATAAATCTATTGGGAGATAAAAATACCCTATTTAGAGTGAGCTACTTCAATGTTGAGAAAATATTTTAGCCTTCTTAACTCCTTGATCTAAAACTCCTTACCCAAACATTGACTTAGAGATTTCCTTTCCTTGATGTCATCCCTTATCACTATTATGTCATCAATATACACGATAAGTGTTGTGACTCCCCTTAAAGGTGAGTGATGAACAACTTATGATCCCTTATACCTTATACCCATCATTACTAGCAAGTAACACTTCCGCTTTTAAATGGGAATATTGTGATTGAGTGAAAAGAATATCCCAAACCATGTTAATAGCAATTGTTTTAGTTCATACAAGGCCTCCTTTAACTTAGAAATAGTTTGAGTAGCCAAATTACTCTTATAACCTGGTGGCATTCCATGTAGATTTATTCATCTTGTTCTCCATCCGAAAATCAATTCTTGATATCAAATTAGCAATTTTCAGCCATAGTTAGTTGCTAAAGATAAGAGAACTCTAAGCATTTGTCTTTGCAACTGGAGCAAAAGTCTTTAATTAGTTAATTCCATATGTTTAGGTATAGACATTGGCCACCAAGCTTGCCTTATATCTTTCAATCGATCCATTTGTGCTATACTTAACTATGTAAACCCATTTAAAGCCCACAACTTTCTCCCCAACTTCAGTCTTCTCCAACTCCCAAGTTTTATTTTTTTTCTAATGCCTCCATTTTCACGTTCATAGCTTCTTTCCATTTCTCACTGGTTAAAGGCTCAGATAGAACTTTAGGGATGACAATGGTGTTTAGGCTAAGAAGAATGGTTTGATGAGATGGTGAAAATTTTTTGAAAGAAAGGAAATGAGCAAGAGGACATATTGGTTGTTTTGTTACATTCCCTAGTCCTTTTCTATTACCAATGAGAAGATTTTAATGATTATTGTTCAATTGAGATTCAGTTTGACTATGAGAAGAAGGTTAAGAAATTATTACCTCCTTTTAAGGATTCAGATTGGAGTCTTGGACTTACGTAGATTCAGGATTAACTGTCTTATTCTTTAATATACATTCCCAAATCTCACATTCTCCAGAGTAGAATTTATCTTTTCTTGTTCATTTTGGGGTATAAGTTCAAACAATGGCTTGGAGGAAGATGGCAGGTCAAGTAATTTTACTTCCATTGTTGAATTCTTCCTTAAAGATAAGGCATGATGATAGCAAATGGATGAGAATCAGGTATTTTTTATTGATATATAGCTATAGTCTCGTAGTATAGTCCACAAGAGCTAAGCTACCAGCCACTAATGGCCCTTTCAGC